>CAXDIW010000313.1:0-600000 GCA_963989415.1 Cerceris ruficornis | reverse complement strand
AAAGGATTAACAATGGGGCTCGATGTACACTTAAACTTGAAGAACAATAAATTGGTGATTTGTACTGTTTGGATGCTTTGCATATATGTTTCTTAGGCTATATAGAAGCAATATATACAAAGATTTCAACCGTCTACCTGTTCCATTCATTTTTCTACTTGTCGAAAGTTACAAATAATTTCCGATAAAGGATTAACCATTGGGGCTCATTGTTCACTTAAACTTGAAGAACAACAAATTGGCGAATGGTACTGTTTGGATGCTTTGCATATATGTTTCTTAGATTATATAGAAGCAATATATACAAAGATTTCAACAGTCCTCCTGTTCCATTCATTGTTCTACTTGTCAAAAGTTACAAACAATTTCCGATAACGGATTAACCATTGGGGCTCATTGTTCACTTAAACTTGAAGAACAAAAAATTGGCGAATTGTACTGTTTGGATGCTTTGCATATATGTTTCTTATACTATATAGAAGCAATATATACAAAGATTTCAACCGTCTACCAGTTCCATTCATTGTTCTACTTGTCAAAAGTTACAAATAATTTCCGTTAAAGTTTTAACAATGGGGCTCGTAGTTCACTTAAACATGAAGATGAAGTAATTGGCGATTTGTACTGTTTGGATGCTTTGCATATATGTTTCTTAGATTATATAGAAGCAATATATACAAAGATTTCAACCGTCTACCTGTTCCATTCATTGTTCTACTTGCCGAAATTTACAAATAATTTCCTTTAAAGGATTAACAATGGGGCTCGTAGTTCACTTAAACTTGAAGAGCAAAAAATTGGCGAACTGTACTGTTTGGACGCTTTGCATATATGTTTCTTAGACTATATAGAAGCAATATATACAATGATTTCAACAGTCTACCTGTTCCATTCATTGTTCTACTTGTCGAAAGTTACAAATAATTTCCTTTAAAGGATTAACAATGGGGCTCGATGTACACTTAAACTTGAAGAACAATAAATTGGTGATTTGTACTGTTTGGATGCTTTGCATATATGTTTCTTAGGCTATATAGAAGCAATATATACAAAGAATTCAACCGTCTACCTGTTCCATTCATTTTTCTACTTGTCGAAAGTTACAAATAATTTCCGATAAAGGATTAACCATTGGGGCTCATTGTTCACTTAAACTTGAAGAACAACAAATTGGCGAATGGTACTGTTTGGATGCTTTGCGTACATGTTTCTTAGACTATATGGAAGCAATATATACAAAGATTTCAATCGTCTACGTGTTCCAATCATTGTTCTACTTGTCGAAATTTACAAATAATTTCCTTTAAAGGATTAACAATGGGGCTCGTTGTTCACTTAAACTTGAAGAACAATAAATTGGCGAATTGTACTGTTTGGATGCTTTGCATATATGTTTCTTAGACTATATAGAAGCAATATATACAATGATTTCACCCGTCTACCTATTCCATTCATTGTTCTACTTGTAGAAATTTACAAATAATTTCCTTTAAAGGATTAACAATGGGGCTCGTAGTTCACTTAAACTTGAAGAACAAAAAATTGTCGAATTGTACTATTTGGATGCATTGCATATATGTTTCTTAGACTATATAGAAGCAATATATACAATGATTTCAACAGTCTACCTGTTCCATTCATTGTTCTACTTGTCGAAAGTTACAAATAATTTCCTTTAAAGGATTAACAATGGGGCTCGTAGTTCACTTAAACTTGAAGAACAAAAAATTGGCGAGTGGTACTGTTTGGATGCTTTGCATATATGTTTCTTAGACTATATAGAAGCAATATATACAATGATTTCACCCGTCTACCTATTCCATTCATTGTTCTACTTGTAGAAATTTACAAATAATTTCCTTTAAAGGATTAACAATGGGGCTCGTAGTTCACTTAAACTTGAAGAACAAAAAATTGTCGAATTGTACTATTTGGATGCATTGCATATATGTTTCTTAGACTATATAGAAGCAATATATACAATGATTTCAACCGTCTACCTGTTCCATTCATTGTTCTACTTGTCGACAGTTACAAATAATTTCCGTTAGGGGATTAACAATGGGGATCGTAGTTTACTTAATCTTGAAGAACAAAAAATTGGCGAATTGTACTGTTTGGATGCTTTGCATATATGTTTCTTAGACTATATAGAAGCAATATATACAATGATTTCAACAGTCTACCTGTTCCATTCATTGTTCTACTTGTCGAAAGTTACAAATAATTTCCGTTAAAGTTTTAACAATGGGGCTCGTAGTTCACTTAAACATGAAGATGAAGTAATTGGCGATTTGTACTGTTTGGATGCTTTGCATATATGTTTCTTAGATTATATAGAAGCAATATATACAAAGATTTCAACCGTCTACCTGTTCCATTCATTGTTCTACTTGCCGAAATTTACAAATAATTTCCTTTAAAGGATTAACAATGGGGCTCGTAGTTCACTTAAACTTGAAGAGCAAAAAATTGGCGAACTGTACTGTTTGGACGCTTTGCATATATGTTTCTTAGACTATATGGAAGCAATATATACAATGATTTCAACAGTCTACCTGTTCCATTCATTGTTCTACTTGTCGAAAGTTACAAATAATTTCCTTTAAAGGATTAACAATGGGGCTCGATGTACACTTAAACTTGAAGAACAATAAATTGGTGATTTGTACTGTTTGGATGCTTTGCATATATGTTTCTTAGGCTATATAGAAGCAATATATACAAAGATTTCAACCGTCTACCTGTTCCATTCATTTTTCTACTTGTCGAAAGTTACAAATAATTTCCGATAAAGGATTAACCATTGGGGCTCATTGTTCACTTAAACTTGAAGAACAACAAATTGGCGAATGGTACTGTTTGGATGCTTTGCGTACATGTTTCTTAGACTATATGGAAGCAATATATACAAAGATTTCAATCGTCTACGTGTTCCAATCATTGTTCTACTTGTCGAAATTTACAAATAATTTCCTTTAAAGGATTAACAATGGGGCTCGTTGTTCACTTAAACTTGAAGAACAATAAATTGGCGAATTGTACTGTTTGGATGCTTTGCATATATGTTTCTTAGACTATATAGAAGCAATATATACAATGATTTCACCCGTCTACCTATTCCATTCATTGTTCTACTTGTAGAAATTTACAAATAATTTCCTTTAAAGGATTAACAATGGGGCTCGTAGTTCACTTAAACTTGAAGAACAAAAAAATGTCGAATTGTACTATTTGGATGCATTGCATATATGTTTCTTAGACTATATAGAAGCAATATATACAATGATTTCAACCGTCTACCTGTTCCATTCATTGTTCTACTTGTCGACAGTTACAAATAATTTCCGTTAGGGGATTAACAATGGGGATCGTAGTTTACTTAATCTTGAAGAACAAAAAATTGGCGAATTGTACTGTTTGGATGCTTTGCATATATGTTTCTTAGACTATATAGAAGCAATATATACAATGATTTCAACAGTCTACCTGTTCCATTCATTGTTCTACTTGTCGAAAGTTACAAATAATTTCCTTTAAAGGATTAACAATGGGGCTCGTAATTCACTTAAACTTGAAGAACAAAAAATTGGCGAGTGGTACTGTTTGGATGCTTTGCATATATGTTTCGTAGACTATATAGAAGCAATATATACAATGATTTCAACCGTCTACATGATCCATTCATTGTTCTACTTGTCGAAATTTAGAAATAATTTCCTTTAAAGGATTAACAGTGGGGCTCGTAGTTCACTTAAACTTGAAGAACAAAAAATTGGCGAATTGTACTGTTTGGATGCTTTGCATATATGTTTCTTAGACTATATAGAAGCAATATATACAATGATTTCAACAGTCTACCTGTTCCATTCATTGTTCTACTTGTCGAAATTTACAAATAATTTCCTTTAAAGGATTAACAATGGGGCTCGTAGTTCACTTAAACTTGAAGAACAAAACATTGGCGAACGGTACTGTTTTGATGCTTTGCATATATGTTTCTTAGATTATATAGAAGCAATATATACAACGATTTCAACAGTCCTCCTGTTCCATTCATTGTTCTACTTGTCAAAAGTTACAAACAATTTCCGATAACGGATTAACCATTGGGGCTCATTGTTCACTTAAACTTGAAGAACAAAAAATTGGCGAATTGTACTGTTTGGATGCTTTGCATATATGTTTCTTATACTATATAGAAGCAATATATACAAAGATTTCAACCGTCTACCAGTTCCATTCATTGTTCTACTTGTCGAAAGTTACATATAATTTCCGTTAAAGTTTTAACAATGGGGCTCGTAGTTCACTTAAACATGAAGATGAAGTAATTGGCGATTTGTACTGTTTGGATGCTTTGCATATATGTTTCTTAGATTATATAGAAGCAATATATACAAAGATTTCAACCGTCTACCTGTTCCATTCATTGTTCTACTTGCCGAAATTTACAAATAATTTCCTTTAAAGGATTAACAATGGGGCTCGTAGTTCACTTAAACTTGAAGAGCAAAAAATTGGCGAACTGTACTGTTTGGACGCTTTGCATATATGTTTCTTAGACTATATGGAAGCAATATATACAATGATTTCAACAGTCTACCTGTTCCATTCATTGTTCTACTTGTCGAAAGTTACAAATAATTTCCTTTAAAGGATTAACAATGGGGCTCGATGTACACTTAAACTTGAAGAACAATAAATTGGTGATTTGTACTGTTTGGATGCTTTGCATATATGTTTCTTAGGCTATATAGAAGCAATATATACAAAGATTTCAACCGTCTACCTGTTCCATTCATTTTTCTACTTGTCGAAAGTTACAAATAATTTCCGATAAAGGATTAACCATTGGGGCTCATTGTTCACTTAAACTTGAAGAACAACAAATTGGCGAATGGTACTGTTTGGATGCTTTGCGTACATGTTTCTTAGACTATATGGAAGCAATATATACAAAGATTTCAATCGTCTACGTGTTCCAATCATTGTTCTACTTGTCGAAATTTACAAATAATTTCCTTTAAAGGATTAACAATGGGGCTCGTTGTTCACTTAAACTTGAAGAACAATAAATTGGCGAATTGTACTGTTTGGATGCTTTGCATATATGTTTCTTAGACTATATAGAAGCAATATATACAATGATTTCACCCGTCTACCTATTCCATTCATTGTTCTACTTGTAGAAATTTACAAATAATTTCCTTTAAAGGATTAACAATGGGGCTCGTAGTTCACTTAAACTTGAAGAACAAAAAATTGTCGAATTGTACTATTTGGATGCATTGCATATATGTTTCTTAGACTATATAGAAGCAATATATACAATGATTTCAACCGTCTACCTGTTCCATTCATTGTTCTACTTGTCGACAGTTACAAATAATTTCCGTTAGGGGATTAACAATGGGGATCGTAGTTTACTTAATCTTGAAGAACAAAAAATTGGCGAATTGTACTGTTTGGATGCTTTGCATATATGTTTCTTAGACTATATAGAAGCAATATATACAATGATTTCAACAGTCTACCTGTTCCATTCATTGTTCTACTTGTCGAAAGTTACAAATAATTTCCTTTAAAGGATTAACAATGGGGCTCGTAGTTCACTTAAATTTGAAGAACAAAAAATTGGCGAGTGGTACTGTTTGGATGCTTTGCATATATGTTTCGTAGACTATATAGAAGCAATATATACAATGATTTCAACCGTCTACATGATCCATTCATTGTTCTACTTGTCGAAATTTAGAAATAATTTCCTTTAAAGGATTAACAATGGGGCTCGTAGTTCACTTAAACTTGAAGAACAAAAAATTGGCGAATTGTACTGTTTGGATGCTTTGCATATATGTTTCTTAGACTATATAGAAGCAATATATACAATGATTTTAACAGTCTACCTGTTCCATTCATTGTTCTACTTGTCGAAATTTACAAATAATTTCCTTTAAAGGATTAACAATGGGGCTCGTAGTTCACTTAAACTTGAAGAACAAAACATTGGCGAATGGTACTGTTTTGATGCTTTGCATATATGTTTCTTAGATTATATAGAAGCAATATATACAAAGATTTCAACAGTCCTCCTGTTCCATTCATTGTTGTACTTGTCAAAAGTTACAAACAATTTCCGATAACGGATTAACCATTGGGGCTCATTGTTCACTTAAACTTGAAGAACAAAAAATTGGCGAATTGTACTGTTTGGATGCTTTGCATATATGTTTCTTATACTATATAGAAGCAATATATACAAAGATTTCAACCGTCTACCAGTTCCATTCATTGTTCTACTTGTCGAAAGTTACAAATAATTTCCGTTAAAGTTTTAACAATGGGGCTCGTAGTTCTCTTAAACATGAAGATGAAATAATTGGCGATTTGTACTGTTTGGATGCTTTGCATATATGTTTCTTAGATTATATAGAAGCAATATATACAAAGATTTCAACCGTCTACCTGTTCCATTCATTGTTCTACTTGCCGAAATTTACAAATAATTTCCTTTATAGGATTAACAATGGGGCTCGTAGTTCACTTAAACTTGAAGAGCAAAAAATTGGCGAACTGTACTGTTTGGACGCTTTGCATATATGTTTCTTAGACTCTATGGAAGCAATATATACAATGATTTCAACAGTCTACCTGTTCCATTCATTGTTCTACTTGTCGAAAGTTACAAATAATTTCCTTTAAAGGATTAACAATGGGGCTCGATCTACACTTAAACTTGCAGAACAATAAATTGGCGATTTGTACTGTTTGGATGCTTTGCATATATGTTTCTTAGGCTATATAGAAGCAATATATACAAAGATTTCAACCGTCTACCTGTTCCATTCATTTTTCTACTTGTCGAAAGTTACAAATAATTTCCGATAAAGGATTAACCATTGGGGCTCATTGTTCACTTAAACTTGAAGAACAACAAATTGGCGAATGGTACTGTTTGGATGCTTTGCGTACATGTTTCTTAGACTATATGGAAGCAATATATACAAAGATTTCAATCGTCTACGTGTTCCAATCATTGTTCTACTTGTCGAAATTTACAAATAATTTCCTTTAAAGGATTAACAATGGAGCTCGTTGTTCACTTAAACTTGAAGGACAATAAATTGGCGAATTGTACTGTTTGGATGCTTTGCATATATGTTTCTTAGACTATATAGAAGCAATATATACAATGATTTCACCCGTCTACCTATTCCATTCATTGTTCTACTTGTAGAAATTTACAAATAATTTCCTTTAAAGGATTAACAATGGGGCTCGTAGTTCACTTAAACTTGAAGAACAAAAAATTGTCGAATTGTACTATTTGGATGCATTGCATATATGTTTCTTAGACTATATAGAAGCAATATATACAATGATTTCAACAGTCTACCTGTTCCATTCATTGTTCTACTTGTCGAAAGTTACAAATAATTTCCTTTAAAGGATTAACAATGGGGCTCGTAGTTCACTTAAACTTGAAGAACAAAAAATTGGCGAGTGGTACTGTTTGGATGCTTTGCATATATGTTTCGTAGACTATATAGAAGCAATATATACAATGATTTCAACCGTCTACATGATCCATTCATTGTTCTACTTGTCGAAATTTAGAAATAATTTCCTTTAAAGGATTAACAATGGGGCTCGTAGTTCACTTAAACTTGAAGAACAAAAAATTGTCGAATTGTACTATTTGGATGCATTGCATATATGTTTCTTAGACTATATAGAAGCAATATATACAATGATTTCAACCGTCTACCTGTTCCATTCATTGTTCTACTTGTCGACAGTTACAAATAATTTCCGTTAGGGGATTAACAATGGGGATCGTAGTTTACTTAATCTTGAAGAACAAAAAATTGGCGAATTGTACTGTTTGGATGCTTTGCATATATGTTTCTTAGACTATATAGAAGCAATATATACAATGATTTCAACAGTCTACCTGTTCCATTCATTGTTCTACTTGTCGAAATTTACAAATAATTTCCTTTAAAGGATTAACAATGGGGCTCGTAGTTCACTTAAACTTGAAGAACAAAACATTGGCGAATGGTACTGTTTTGATGCTTTGCATATATGTTTCTTAGATTATATAGAAGCAATATATACAAAGATTTCAACAGTCCTCCTGTTCCATTCATTGTTCTACTTGTCAAAAGTTACAAACAATTTCCGATAACGGATTAACCATTGGGGCTCATTGTTCACTTAAACTTGAAGAACAAAAAATTGGCGAATTGTACTGTTTGGATGCTTTGCATATATGTTTCTTATACTATATAGAAGCAATATATACAAAGATTTCAACCGTCTACCAGTTCCATTCATTGTTCTACTTGTCGAAAGTTACAAATAATTTCCGTTAAAGTTTTAACAATGGGGCTCGTAGTTCACTTAAACATGAAGATGAAGTAATTGGCGATTTGTACTGTTTGGATGCTTTGCATATATGTTTCTTAGATTATATAGAAGCAATATATACAAAGATTTCAACCGTCTACCTGTTCCATTCATTGTTCTACTTGCCGAAATTTACAAATAATTTCCTTTAAAGGATTAACAATGGGGCTCGTAGTTCACTTAAACTTGAAGAGCAAAAAATTGGCGAACTGTACTGTTTGGACGCTTTGCATATATGTTTCTTAGACTATATGGAAGCAATATATACAATGATTTCAACAGTCTACCTGTTCCATTCATTGTTCTACTTGTCGAAAGTTACAAATAATTTCCTTTAAAGGATTAACAATGGGGCTCGATGTACACTTAAACTTGAAGAATAATAAATTGGTGATTTGTACTGTTTGGATGCTTTGCATATATGTTTCTTAGGCTATATAGAAGCAATATATACAAAGATTTCAACCGTCTACCTGTTCCATTCATTTTTCTACTTGTCGAAAGTTACAAATAATTTCCGATAAAGGATTAACCATTGGGGCTCATTGTTCACTTAAACTTGAAGAACAACAAATTGGCGAATGGTACTGTTTGGATGCTTTGCGTACATGTTTCTTAGACTATATGGAAGCAATATATACAAAGATTTCAATCGTCTACGTGTTCCAATCATTGTTCTACTTGTCGAAATTTACAAATAATTTCCTTTAAAGGATTAACAATGGGGCTCGTTGTTCACTTAAACTTGAAGAACAATAAATTGGCGAATTGTACTGTTTGGATGCTTTGCATATATGTTTCTTAGACTATATAGAAGCAATATATACGATGATTTCACCCGTCTACCTATTCCATTCATTGTTCTACTTGTAGAAATTTACAAATAATTTCCTTTAAAGGATTAACAATGGGGCTCGTAGTTCACTTAAACTTGAAGAACAAAAAATTGTCGAATTGTACTATTTGGATGCATTGCATATATGTTTCTTAGACTATATAGAAGCAATATATACAATGATTTCAACAGTCTACCTGTTCCATTCATTGTTCTACTTGTCGAAAGTTACAAATAATTTCCTTTAAAGGATTAACAATGGGGCTCGTAGTTCACTTAAACTTGAAGAACAAAAAATTGGCGAGTGGTACTGTTTGGATGCTTTGCATATATGTTTCGTAGACTATATAGAAGCAATATATACAATGATTTCAACCGTCTACATGATCCATTCATTGTTCTACTTGTCGAAATTTAGAAATAATTTCCTTTAAAGGATTAACAATGGGGCTCGTAGTTCACTTAAACTTGAAGAACAAAAAATTGTCGAATTGTACTATTTGGATGCATTGCATATATGTTTCTTAGACTATATAGAAGCAATATATACAATGATTTCAACCGTCTACCTGTTCCATTCATTGTTCTACTTGTCGACAGTTACAAATAATTTCCGTTAGGGGATTAACAATGGGGATCGTAGTTTACTTAATCTTGAAGAACAAAAAATTGGCGAATTGTACTGTTTGGATGCTTTGCATATATGTTTCTTAGACTATATAGAAGCAATATATACAATGATTTCAACAGTCTACCTGTTCCATTCATTGTTCTACTTGTCGAAATTTACAAATAATTTCCTTTAAAGGATTAACAATGGGGCTCGTAGTTCACTTAAACTTGAAGAACAAAACATTGGCGAATGGTACTGTTTTGATGCTTTGCATATATGTTTCTTAGGCTATATAGAAGCAATATATACAAAGATTTCAACCGTCTACCTGTTCCATTCATTTTTCTACTTGTCGAAAGTTACAAATAATTTCCGATAAAGGATTAACCATTGGGGCTCATTGTTCACTTAAACTTGAAGAACAAAAAATTGGCGAATTGTACTGTTTGGATGCTTTGCATATATGTTTCTTATACTATATAGAAGCAATATATACAAAGATTTCAACCGTCTACCAGTTCCATTCATTGTTCTACTTGTCGAAAGTTACAAATAATTTCCGTTAAAGTTTTAACAATGGGGCTCGTAGTTCACTTAAACATGAAGATGAAGTAATTGGCGATTTGTACTGTTTGGATGCTTTGCATATATGTTTCTTAGATTATATAGAAGCAATATATACAAAGATTTCAACCGTCTACCTGTTCCATTCATTGTTCTACTTGCCGAAATTTACAAATAATTTCCTTTAAAGGATTAACAATGGGGCTCGTAGTTCACTTAAACTTGAAGAGCAAAAAATTGGCGAACTGTACTGTTTGGACGCTTTGCATATATGTTTCTTAGACTATATGGAAGCAATATATACAATGATTTCAACAGTCTACCTGTTCCATTCATTGTTCTACTTGTCGAAAGTTACAAATAATTTCCTTTAAAGGATTAACAATGGGGCTCGATGTACACTTAAACTTGAAGAACAATAAATTGGTGATTTGTACTGTTTGGATGCTTTGCATATATGTTTCTTAGGCTATATAGAAGCAATATATACAAAGATTTCAACCGTCTACCTGTTCCATTCATTTTTCTACTTGTCGAAAGTTACAAATAATTTCCGATAAAGGATTAACCATTGGGGCTCATTGTTCACTTAAACTTGAAGAACAAAAAATTGGCGAATGGTACTGTTTGGATGCTTTGCGTACATGTTTCTTAGACTATATGGAAGCAATATATACAAAGATTTCAATCGTCTACGTGTTCCAATCATTGTTCTACTTGTCGAAATTTACAAATAATTTCCTTTAAAGGATTAACAATGGGGCTCGTTGTTCACTTAAACTTGAAGAACAATAAATTGGCGAATTGTACTGTTTGGATGCTTTGCATATATGTTTCTTAGACTATATAGAAGCAATATATACAATGATTTCACCCGTCTACCTATTCCATTCATTGTTCTACTTGTAGAAATTTACAAATAATTTCCTTTAAAGGATTAACAATGGGGCTCGTAGTTCACTTAAACTTGAAGAACAAAAAATTGTCGAATTGTACTATTTGGATGCATTGCATATATGTTTCTTAGACTATATAGAAGCAATATATACAATGATTTCAACCGTCTACCTGTTCCATTCATTGTTCTACTTGTCGACAGTTACAAATAATTTCCGTTAGGGGATTAACAATGGGGATCGTAGTTTACTTAATCTAGAAGAACAAAAAATTGGCGAATTGTACTGTTTGGATGCTTTGCATATATGTTTCTTAGACTATATAGAAGCAATATATACAATGATTTCAACAGTCTACCTGTTCCATTCATTGTTCTACTTGTCGAAAGTTACAAATAATTTCCTTTAAAGGATTAACAATGGGGCTCGTAATTCACTTAAACTTGAAGAACAAAAAATTGGCGAGTGGTACTGTTTGGATGCTTTGCATATATGTTTCGTAGACTATATAGAAGCAATATATACAATGATTTCAACCGTCTACATGATCCATTCATTGTTCTACTTGTCGAAATTTAGAAATAATTTCCTTTAAAGGATTAACAGTGGGGCTCGTAGTTCACTTAAACTTGAAGAACAAAAAATTGGCGAATTGTACTGTTTGGATGCTTTGCATATATGTTTCTTAGACTATATAGAAGCAATATATACAATGATTTCAACAGTCTACCTGTTCCATTCATTGTTCTACTTGTCGAAATTTACAAATAATTTCCTTTAAAGGATTAACAATGGGGCTCGTAGTTCACTTAAACTTGAAGAACAAAACATTGGCGAATGGTACTGTTTTGATGCTTTGCATATATGTTTCTTAGATTATATAGAAGCAATATATACAAAGATTTCAACAGTCCTCCTGTTCCATTCATTGTTCTACTTGTCAAAAGTTACAAACAATTTCCGATAACGGATTAACCATTGGGGCTCATTGTTCACTTAAACTTGAAGAACAAAAAATTGGCGAATTGTACTGTTTGGATGCTTTGCATATATGTTTCTTATACTATATAGAAGCAATATATACAAAGATTTCAACCGTCTACCTGTTCCATTCATTGTTCTACTTGCCGAAATTTACAAATAATTTCCTTTAAAGGATTAACAATGGGGCTCGTAGTTCACTTAAACATGAAGATGAAGTAATTGGCGATTTGTACTGTTTGGATGCTTTGCATATATGTTTCTTAGATTATATAGAAGCAATATATACAAAGATTTCAACCGTCTACCTGTTCCATTCATTGTTCTACTTGCCGAAATTTACAAATAATTTCCTTTAAAGGATTAACAATGGGGCTCGTAGTTCACTTAAACTTGAAGAGCAAAAAATTGGCGAACTGTACTGTTTGGACGCTTTGCATATTTGTTTCTTAGACTATATGGAAGCAATATATACAATGATTTCAACAGTCTACCTGTTCCATTCATTGTTCTACTTGTCGAAAGTTACAAATAATTTCCTTTAAAGGATTAACAATGGGGCTCGATGTACACTTAAACTTGAAGAACAATAAATTGGTGATTTGTACTGTTTGGATGCTTTGCATATATGTTTCTTAGGCTATATAGAAGCAATATATACAAAGATTTCAACCGTCTACCTGTTCCATTCATTTTTCTACTTGTCGAAAGTTACAAATAATTTCCGATAAAGGATTAACCATTGGGGCTCATTGTTCACTTAAACTTGAAGAACAACAAATTGGCGAATGGTACTGTTTGGATGCTTTGCGTACATGTTTCTTAGACTATATGGAAGCAATATATACAAAGATTTCAATCGTCTACGTGTTCCAATCATTGTTCTACTTGTCGAAATTTACAAATAATTTCCTTTAAAGGATTAACAATGGGGCTCGTTGTTCACTTAAACTTGAAGAACAATAAATTGGCGAATTGTACTGTTTGGATGCTTTGCATATATGTTTCTTAGACTATATAGAAGCAATATATACAATGATTTCACCCGTCTACCTATTCCATTCATTGTTCTACTTGTAGAAATTTACAAATAATTTCCTTTAAAGGATTAACAATGGGGCTCGTAGTTCACTTAAACTTGAAGAACAAAAAATTGTCGAATTGTACTATTTGGATGCATTGCATATATGTTTCTTAGACTATATAGAAGCAATATATACAATGATTTCAACAGTCTACCTGTTCCATTCATTGTTCTACTTGTCGAAAGTTACATATAATTTCCGTTAAAGTTTTAACAATGGGGCTCGTAGTTCACTTAAACATGAAGATGAAGTAATTGGCGATTTGTACTGTTTGGATGCTTTGCATATATGTTTCTTAGATTATATAGAAGCAATATATACAAAGATTTCAACCGTCTACCTGTTCCATTCATTGTTCTACTTGCCGAAATTTACAAATAATTTCCTTTAAAGGATTAACAATGGGGCTCGTAGTTCACTTAAACTTGAAGAGCAAAAAATTGGCGAACTGTACTGTTTGGACGCTTTGCATATATGTTTCTTAGACTATATGGAAGCAATATATACAATGATTTCAACAGTCTACCTGTTCCATTCATTGTTCTACTTGTCGAAAGTTACAAATAATTTCCTTTAAAGGATTAACAATGGGGCTCGATGTACACTTAAACTTGAAGAACAATAAATTGGTGATTTGTACTGTTTGGATGCTTTGCATATATGTTTCTTAGGCTATATAGAAGCAATATATACAAAGATTTCAACCGTCTACCTGTTCCATTCATTTTTCTACTTGTCGAAAGTTACAAATAATTTCCGATAAAGGATTAACCATTGGGGCTCATTGTTCACTTAAACTTGAAGAACAACAAATTGGCGAATGGTACTGTTTGGATGCTTTGCGTACATGTTTCTTAGACTATATGGAAGCAATATATACAAAGATTTCAATCGTCTACGTGTTCCAATCATTGTTCTACTTGTCGAAATTTACAAATAATTTCCTTTAAAGGATTAACAATGGGGCTCGTTGTTCACTTAAACTTGAAGAACAATAAATTGGCGAATTGTACTGTTTGGATGCTTTGCATATATGTTTCTTAGACTATATAGAAGCAATATATACAATGATTTCACCCGTCTACCTATTCCATTCATTGTTCTACTTGTAGAAATTTACAAATAATTTCCTTTAAAGGATTAACAATGGGGCTCGTAGTTCACTTAAACTTGAAGAACAAAAAATTGTCGAATTGTACTATTTGGATGCATTGCATATATGTTTCTTAGACTATATAGAAGCAATATATACAATGATTTCAACAGTCTACCTGTTCCATTCATTGTTCTACTTGTCGAAAGTTACATATAATTTCCGTTAAAGTTTTAACAATGGGGCTCGTAGTTCACTTAAACATGAAGATGAAGTAATTGGCGATTTGTACTGTTTGGATGCTTTGCATATATGTTTCTTAGACTATATAGAAGCAATATATACAATGATTTCAACAGTCTACCTGTTCCATTCATTGTTCTACTTGTCGAAAGTTACAAATAATTTCCTTTAAAGGATTAACAATGGGGCTCGTAGTTCACTTAAACTTGAAGAACAAAAAATTGGCGAGTGGTACTGTTTGGATGCTTTGCATATATGTTTCGTAGACTATATAGAAGCAATATATACAATGATTTCAACCGTCTACATGATCCATTCATTGTTCTACTTGTTGAAATTTAGAAATAATTTCCTTTAAAGGATTAACAATGGGGCTCGTAGTTCACTTAAACTTGAAGAACAAAAAATTGGCGAATTGTACTGTTTGGATGCTTTGCATATATGTTTCTTAGACTATATAGAAGCAATATATACAAAGATTTCAACCGTCTACCAGTTCCATTCATTGTTCTACTTGTCGAAAGTTACATATAATTTCCGTTAAAGTTTTAACAATGGGGCTCGTAGTTCACTTAAACATGAAGATGAAGTAATTGGCGATTTGTACTGTTTGGATGCTTTGCATATATGTTTCTTAGATTATATAGAAGCAATATATACAAAGATTTCAACCGTCTACCTGTTCCATTCATTGTTCTACTTGCCGAAATTTACAAATAATTTCCTTTAAAGGATTAACAATGGGGCTCGTAGTTCACTTAAACTTGAAGAGCAAAAAATTGGCGAACTGTACTGTTTGGACGCTTTGCATATATGTTTCTTAGACTATATGGTAGCAATATATACAATGATTTCAACAGTCTACCTGTTCCATTCATTGTTCTACTTGCCGAAATTTACAAATAATTTCCTTTAAAGGATTAACAATGGGGCTCGTAGTTCACTTAAACTTGAAGAGCAAAAAATTGGCGAACTGTACTGTTTGGACGCTTTGCATATATGTTTCTTAGACTATATGGAAGCAATATATACAATGATTTCAACAGTCTACCTGTTCCATTCATTGTTCTACTTGTCGAAATTTACAAATAATTTCCTTTAAAGGATTAACAATGGGGCTCGTTGTTCACTTAAACTTGAAGAACAATAAATTGGCGAATTGTACTGTTTGGATGCTTTGCAAATATGTTTCTTAGACTATATAGAAGCAATATATACAATGATTTCACCCGTCTACCTATTCCATTCATTGTTCTACTTGTAGAAATTTACAAATAATTTCCTTTAAAGGATTAACAATGGGGCTCGTAGTTCACTTAAACTTGAAGAACAAAAAATTGTCGAATTGTACTATTTGGATGCATTGCATATATGTTTCTTAGACTATATAGAAGCAATATATACAATGATTTCAACCGTCTACCTGTTCCATTCATTGTTCTACTTGTCGACAGTTACAAATAATTTCCGTTAGGGTATTAACAATGGGGATCGTAGTTTACTTAATCTTGAAGAACAAAAAATTGGCGAATTGTACTGTTTGGATGCTTTGCATATATGTTTCTTAGACTATATAGAAGCAATATATACAATGATTTCAACAGTCTACCTGTTCCATTCATTGTTCTACTTGTCGAAAGTTACAAATAATTTCCTTTAAAGGATTAACAATGGGGCTCGTAGTTCACTTAAACTTGAAGAACAAAAAATTGGCGAGTGGTACTGTTTGGATGCTTTGCATATATGTTTCGTAGACTATATAGAAGCAATATATACAATGATTTCAACCGTCTACATGATCCATTCATTGTTCTACTTGTCGAAATTTAGAAATAATTTCCTTTAAAGGATTAACAATGGGGCTCGTAGTTCACTTAAACTTGAAGAACAAAAAATTGGCGAATTGTACTGTTTGGATGCTTTGCATATATGTTTCTTAGACTATATAGAAGCAATATATACAATGATTTTAACAGTCTACCTGTTCCATTCATTGTTCTACTTGTCGAAATTTACAAATAATTTCCTTTAAAGGATAACAATGGGGCTCGTAGTTCACTTAAACTTGAAGAACAAAACATTGGCGAATGGTACTGTTTTGATGCTTTGCATATCTGTTTCTTAGATTATATAGAAGCAATATATACAAAGATTTCAACAGTCCTCCTGTTCCATTCATTGTTCTACTTGTCAAAAGTTACAAACAATTTCCGATAACGGATTAACCATTGGGGCTCATTGTTCACTTAAACTTGAAGAACAAAAAATTGGCGAATTGTACTGTTTGGATGCTTTGCATATATGTTTCTTAGACTATATAGAAGCAATATATACAATGATTTCAACAGTCTACCTGTTCCATTCATTGTTCTACTTGTCGAAAGTTACAAATAATTTCCTTTAAAGGATTAACAATGGGGCTCGTAGTTCACTTAAACTTGAAGAACAAAAAATTGGCGAGTGGTACTGTTTGGATGCTTTGCATATATGTTTCGTAGACTATATAGAAGCAATATATACAATGATTTCAACCGTCTACATGATCCATTCATTGTTCTACTTGTTGAAATTTAGAAATAATTTCCTTTAAAGGATTAACAACGGGGCTCGTAGTTCACTTAAACTTGAAGAACAAAAAATTGGCGAATTGTACTGTTTGGATGCTTTGCATATATGTTTCTTAGACTATATAGAAGCAATATATACAAAGATTTCAACCGTCTACCAGTTCCATTCATTGTTCTACTTGTCGAAAGTTACATATAATTTCCGTTAAAGTTTTAACAATGGGGCTCGTAGTTCACTTAAACATGAAGATGAAGTAATTGGCGATTTGTACTGTTTGGATGCTTTGCATATATGTTTCTTAGATTATATAGAAGCAATATATACAAAGATTTCAACCGTCTACCTGTTCCATTCATTGTTCTACTTGCCGAAATTTACAAATAATTTCCTTTAAAGGATTAACAATGGGGCTCGTAGTTCACTTAAACTTGAAGAGCAAAAAATTGGCGAACTGTACTGTTTGGACGCTTTGCATATATGTTTCTTAGACTATATGGAAGCAATATATACAATGATTTCAACAGTCTACCTGTTCCATTCATTGTTCTACTTGCCGAAATTTACAAATAATTTCCTTTAAAGGATTAACAATGGGGCTCGTAGTTCACTTAAACTTGAAGAGCAAAAAATTGGCGAACTGTACTGTTTGGACGCTTTGCATATATGTTTCTTAGACTATATGGAAGCAATATATACAATGATTTCAACAGTCTACCTGTTCCATTCATTGTTCTACTTGTCGAAATTTACAAATAATTTCCTTTAAAGGATTAACAATGGGGCTCGTTGTTCACTTAAACTTGAAGAACAATAAATTGGCGAATTGTACTGTTTGGATGCTTTGCAAATATGTTTCTTAGACTGTATAGAAGCAATATATACAATGATTTCACCCGTCTACCTATTCCATTCATTGTTCTACTTGTAGAAATTTACAAATAATTTCCTTTAAAGGATTAACAATGGGGCTCGTAGTTCACTTAAACTTGAAGAACAAAAAATTGTCGAATTGTACTATTTGGATGCATTGCATATATGTTTCTTAGACTATATAGAAGCAATATATATAATGATTTCAACCGTCTACCTGTTCCATTCATTGTTCTACTTGTCGACAGTTACAAATAATTTCCGTTAGGGGATTAACAATGGGGATCGTAGTTTACTTAATCTTGAAGAACAAAAAATTGGCGAATTGTACTGTTTGGATGCTTTGCATATATGTTTCTTAGACTATATAGAAGCAATATATACAATGATTTCAACAGTCTACCTGTTCCATTCATTGTTCTACTTGTCGAAAGTTACAAATAATTTCCTTTAAAGGATTAACAATGGGGCTCGTAGTTCACTTAAACTTGAAGAACAAAAAATTGGCGAGTGGTACTGTTTGGATGCTTTGCATATATGTTTCGTAGACTATATAGAAGCAATATATACAATGATTTCAACCGTCTACATGATCCATTCATTGTTCTACTTGTCGAAATTTAGAAATAATTTCCTTTAAAGGATTAACAATGGGGCTCGTAGTTCACTTAAACTTGAAGAACAAAAAATTGGCGAATTGTACTGTTTGGATGCTTTGCATATATGTTTCTTAGACTATATAGAAGCAATATATACAATGATTTTAACAGTCTACCTGTTCCATTCATTGTTCTACTTGTCGAAATTTACAAATAATTTCCTTTAAAGGATAACAATGGGGCTCGTAGTTCACTTAAACTTGAAGAACAAAACATTGGCGAATGGTACTGTTTTGATGCTTTGCATATCTGTTTCTTAGATTATATAGAAGCAATATATACAAAGATTTCAACAGTCCTCCTGTTCCATTCATTGTTCTACTTGTCAAAAGTTACAAACAATTTCCGATAACGGATTAACCATTGGGGCTCATTGTTCACTTAAACTTGAAGAACAAAAAATTGGCGAATTGTACTGTTTGGATGCTTTGCATATATGTTTCTTAGACTATATAGAAGCAATATATACAATGATTTCAACAGTCTACCTGTTCCATTCATTGTTCTACTTGTCGAAAATTACAAATAATTTCCTTTAAAGGATTAACAATGGGGCTCGTTGTTCACTTAAACTTGAAGAACAAAAAATTGGCGAGTGGTACTGTTTGGATGCTTTGCATATATGTTTCGTAGACTATATAGAAGCAATATATACAATGATTTCAACCGTCTACATGATCCATTCATTGTTCTACTTGTTGAAATTTAGAAATAATTTCCTTTAAAGGATTAACAATGGGGCTCGTAGTTCACTTAAACTTGAAGAACAAAAAATTGGCGAATTGTACTGTTTGGATGCTTTGCATATATGTTTCTTAGACTATATAGAAGCAATATATACAATGATTTCAACAGTCTACCTGTTCCATTCATTGTTCTACTTGTCGAAATTTACAAATAATTTCCTTTAAAGGATTAACAATGGGGCTCGTAGTTCACTTAAACTTGAAGAACAAAACATTGGCGAATGGTACTGTTTTGATGCTTTGCATATATGTTTCTTAGATTATATAGAAGCAATATATACAAAGATTTCAACAGTCCTCCTGTTCCATTCATTGTTCTACTTGTCAAAAGTTACAAACAATTTCCGATAACGGATTAACCATTGGGGCTCATTGTTCACTTAAACTTGAAGAACAAAAAATTGGCGAATTGTACTGTTTGGATGCTTTGCATATATGTTTCTTATACTATATAGAAGCAATATATACAAAGATTTCAACCGTCTACCAGTTCCATTCATTGTTCTACTTGTCGAAAGTTACAAATAATTTCCGTTAAAGTTTTAACAATGGGGCTCGTAGTTCACTTAAACATGAAGATGAAGTAATTGGCGATTTGTACTGTTTGGATGCTTTGCATATATGTTTCTTAGATTATATAGAAGCAATATATACAAAGATTTCAACCGTCTACCTGTTCCATTCATTGTTCTACTTGCCGAAATTTACAAATAATTTCCTTTAAAGGATTAACAATGGGGCTCGTAGTTCACTTAAACTTGAAGAGCAAAAAATTGGCGAACTGTACTGTTTGGACGCTTTGCATATATGTTTCTTAGACTATATAGAAGCAATATATACAATGATTTCAACAGTCTACCTGTTCCATTCATTGTTCTACTTGTCGAAAGTTACAAATAATTTCCTTTAAAGGATTAACAATGGGGCTCGATGTACACTTAAACTTGAAGAACAATAAATTGGTGATTTGTACTGTTTGGATCCTTTGCATATATGTTTCTTAGGCTATATAGAAGCAATATATACAAAGATTTCAACCGTCTACCTGTTCCATTCATTTTTCTACTTGTCGAAAGTTACAAATAATTTCCGATAAAGGATTAACCATTGGGGCTCATTGTTCACTTAAACTTGAAGAACAACAAATTGGCGAATGGTACTGTTTGGATGCTTTGCGTACATGTTTCTTAGACTATATGGAAGCAATATATACAAAGATTTCAATCGTCTACGTGTTCCAATCATTGTTCT
The DNA here is from genome assembly GCA_963989415.1 of Cerceris ruficornis. NCBI lineage: Eukaryota > Metazoa > Arthropoda > Insecta > Hymenoptera > Crabronidae > Cerceris > Cerceris ruficornis. The sequence goes on along the minus strand of CAXDIW010000313.1, from coordinate 579,181 downwards.
ACTTGTCGAAATTTACAAATAATTTCCTTTAAAGGATTAACAATGGGGCTCGTTGTTCACTTAAACTTGAAGAACAATAAATTGGCGAATTGTACTGTTTGGATGCTTTGCATATATGTTTCTTAGACTATATAGAAGCAATATATACAATGATTTCACCCGTCTACCTATTCCATTCATTGTTCTACTTGTAGAAATTTACAAATAATTTCCTTTAAAGGATTAACAATGGGGCTCGTAGTTCACTTAAACTTGAAGAACAAAAAATTGTCGAATTGTACTATTTGGATGCATTGCATATATGTTTCATAGACTATATAGAAGCAATATATACAATGATTTCAACCGTCTACCTGTTCCATTCATTGTTCTACTTGTCGACAGTTACAAATAATTTCCGTTAGGGGATTAACAATGGGGATCGTAGTTTACTTAATCTTGAAGAACAAAAAATTGGCGAATTGTACTGTTTGGATGCTTTGCATATATGTTTCTTAGACTATATAGAAGCAATATATACAATGATTTCAACAGTCTACCTGTTCCATTCATTGTTCTACTTGTCGAAAGTTACAAATAATTTCCTTTAAAGGATTAACAATGGGGCTCGTAGTTCACTTAAACTTGAAGAACAAAAAATTGGCGAGTGGTACTGTTTGGATGCTTTGCATATATGTTTCGTAGACTATATAGAAGCAATATATACAATGATTTCAACCGTCTACATGATCCATTCATTGTTCTACTTGTCGAAATTTAGAAATAATTTCCTTTAAAGGATTAACAATGGGGCTCGTAGTTCACTTAAACTTGAAGAACAAAAAATTGGCGAATTGTACTGTTTGGATGCTTTGCATATATGTTTCTTAGACTATATAGAAGCAATATATACAATGATTTTAACAGTCTACCTGTTCCATTCATTGTTCTACTTGTCGAAATTTACAAATAATTTCCTTTAAAGGATTAACAATGGGGCTCGTAGTTCACTTAAACTTGAAGAACAAAACATTGGCGAATGGTACTGTTTTGATGCTTTGCATATATGTTTCTTAGATTATATAGAAGCAATATATACAAAGATTTCAACAGTCCTCCTGTTCCATTCATTGTTCTACTTGTCAAAAGTTACAAACAATTTCCGATAACGGATTAACCATTGGGGCTCATTGTTCACTTAAACTTGAAGAACAAAAAATTGGCGAATTGTACTGTTTGGATGCTTTGCATATATGTTTCTTAGACTATATAGAAGCAATATATACAATGATTTCAACAGTCTACCTGTTCCATTCATTGTTCTACTTGTCGAAATTTACAAATAATTTCCTTTAAAGGATTAACAATGGGGCTCGTAGTTCACTTAAACTTGAAGAACAAAACATTGGCGAATGGTACTGTTTTGATGCTTTGCATATATGTTTCTTAGACTATATAGAAGCAATATATATAAAAATTTCAACAGTCCTCCTGTTCCATTCATTGTTCTACTTGTCAAAAGTTACAAACAATTTCCGATAACGGATTAACCATTGGGGCTCATTGTTCACTTAAACTTGAAGAACAAAAAATTGGCGAATTGTACTGTTTGGATGCTTTGCATATATGTTTCTTATACTATATAGAAGCAATATATACAAAGATTTCAACCGTCTACCAGTTCCATTCAATGTTCTACTTGTCGAAAGTTACAAATAATTTCCGTTAAAGTTTTAACAATGGGGCTCGTAGTTCACTTAAACATGAAGATGAAATAATTGGCGATTTGTACTGTTTGGATGCTTTGCATATATGTTTCTTAGATTATATAGAAGCAATATATACAAAGATTTCAACCGTCTACCAGGTTCCATTCATTGTTCTACTTGCCGAAATTTACAAATAATTTCCTTTAAAGGATTAACAATGGGGCTCGTAGTTCACTTAAACTTGAAGAGCAAAAAATTGGCGAACTGTACTGTTTGGACGCTTTGCATATATGTTTCTTAGACTCTATGGAAGCAATATATACAATGATTTCAACAGTCTACCTGTTCCATTCATTGTTCTACTTGTCGAAAGTTACAAATAATTTCCTTTAAAGGATTAACAATGGGGCTCGATGTACACTTAAACTTGCAGAACAATAAATTGGCGATTTGTACTGTTTGGATGCTTTGCATATATGTTTCTTAGGCTATATAGAAGCAATATATACAAAGATTTCAACCGTCTACCTGTTCCATTCATTTTTCTACTTGTCGAAAGTTACAAATAATTTCCGATAAAGGATTAACCATTGGGGCTCATTGTTCACTTAAACTTGAAGAACAACAAATTGGCGAATGGTACTGTTTGGATGCTTTGCGTACATGTTTCTTAGACTATATGGAAGCAATATATACAAAGATTTCAATCGTCTACGTGTTCCAATCATTGTTCTACTTGTCGAAATTTACAAATAATTTCCTTTAAAGGATTAACAATGGGGCTCGTTGTTCACTTAAACTTGAAGAACAATAAATTGGCGAATTGTACTGTTTGGATGCTTTGCATATATGTTTCTTAGACTATATAGAAGCAATATATACAATGATTTCACCCGTCTACCTATTCCATTCATTGTTCTACTTGTCGAAATTTACAAATAATTTCCTTTAAAGGATTAACAATGGGGCTCGTTGTACACTTAAACTTGAAGAACAAAAAATTGGCGAAATGTACTGTTTGGATGCATTGCATATATGTTTCTTAGACTATATAGAAGCAATATATACAATGATTTCAACCGTCTACATGATCCATTCATTGTTCTACTTGTCGAAATTTAGAAATAATTTCCTTTAAAGGATTAACAATGGGGCTCGTAGTTCACTTAAACTTGAAGAACAAAAAATTGGCGAATTGTACTGTTTGGATGCTTTGCATATATGTTTCTTAGACTATATAGAAGCAATATATACAATGATTTCAACAGTCTACCTGTTCCATTCATTGTTCTACTTGTCGAAATTTACAAATAATTTCCTTTAAAGGATTAACAATGGGGCTCGTAGTTCACTTAAACTTGAAGAACAAAACATTGGCGAATGGTACTGTTTTGATGCTTTGCATATATGTTTCTTAGACTATATAGAAGCAATATATATAAAAATTTCAACAGTCCTCCTGTTCCATTCATTGTTCTACTTGTCAAAAGTTACAAACAATTTCCGATAACGGATTAACCATTGGGGCTCATTGTTCACTTAAACTTGAAGAACAAAAAATTGGCGAATTGTACTGTTTGGATGCTTTGCATATATGTTTCTTATACTATATAGAAGCAATATATACAAAGATTTCAACCGTCTACCAGTTCAATTCATTGTTCTACTTGTCGAAGTTACAAATAATTTCCGTTAAAGTTTTAACAATGGGGCTCGTAGTTCACTTAAACATGAAGATGAAATAATTGGCGATTTGTACTGTTTGGATGCTCTGCATATATGTTTCTTAGATTATATAGAAGCAATATATACAAAGATTTCAACCGTCTACTTGTTCCATTCATTGTTCTACTTGCCGAAATTTACAAATAATTTCCTTTAAAGTATTAACAATGGGGCTCGTAGTTCACTTAAACTTGAAGAGCAAAAAATTGGCGAACTGTACTGTTTGGACGCTTTGCATATATGTTTCTTAGACTTGTTACGTCCCGGGGACTAAAATTCTTTTTCTTTTGAGTTCATTGCCTGCGCATTTGCCAATGATTGAAATTCCTTCGGCAAATACGCAGAACGTTAATAATTGTTCTCCGATTCCGATGATGCAGGAATGCTTATGCATTCAGAGTTCTCTCTAACTGCATTACGATATCGTTTGAGATTTTCTATAACGAAAGAAATGCACATCCGGCTGCTCTGCTGACAAAGGTCGTTTCGAGTCACGTATGTCCTCCGGTCCCAGGAATTGCGAGGCAAATCAGCAGCGGCTGATGTGTGGGGCTCGGACGGAAGGGAGGATGGAGACTAGCACTCAAAATTGTTAACCTTAGCAAAACGTGACCACGGAACGTGGCTACCACCTCCACCTAGGGCCCACCCTTGTGAGGCCAAAGACGAGCTCAACTCGTCACTATCGTCTGGAAAGTCGCGAGGTGCGTAGGCATAGTCCGAGGGTTTAGTTAAGCTTAGGTTATACGCGAATAACTTCAATAGTTCGAAACGCGGTAACGGACTTTATAATCCTCGTTAAACAAATAAATCTCTTGGTTTTCAATCGTAAAGTCGCGAGGTGCGTGAATGTTAACCCGCGAAACCGTGAGAGAATCCTAGATTCTCCGTGAGCGTAGTTCGGTAACGCTGTAGTTCCGAAAGACTCAGAGTTTCGTGCGAGAATTGTATTGTAAAACCTACCTATAAGATTCGTTAACCGTATATTTTAGTATTGCATGATCTATAGAATCATTAGAATAGGTAAATTCGAAAAAGTGCAGTTCTAATCCATCCACTCTTCTGTGCAGCCACTTGAACTCCGAGTTAATCTCGACGAGATAAAAGATAACACAAAGCGCAATTATCATCGCATATTTGTATCATCTCAAAATCCAGGGTGAGTTCTAATTTGCCATTACCATAATTATCTGGTCACATTCTATTGTAAACCGCCGTCTCATTAGTGAGTTTCTCTACCGTTGGACTATTTTAAAATATACATTTTGCCTGTAAATGGGAGGTTGTTTCGGAAACGAAAGATAGATTCGATTGGATCGTAATCACTCGATTTCGAGCCAGCTTCACCACCAATAAATTGTTAACGTACATATATCTATTCCAAATCAATTATTTCATATCCAACTTAGTCGATATTTCACTTACCGTTTGTAACGTTTCTTTGTTTAAATTTGAATACACATTGCTTTTACCCATTATATCATTGTGAGATTCAGTTCTATTATTCAATACCCTTATCCTTTAGATTTCGATTAAGCCAGACCTGTATAGGTCTTAACAGATCGACCCATCCATCCTGTCCTCTCCTCGCCTTAGGCTGGGGAGAGCTACAAAATTTTCAAATAGAGTCAACCGCGGAAACCCGCGCGCGATTCGTTTTCGTCTTGGCCGTTACGCACGGAATCTACCATCCGTCGGCACCCGCTCGACGACGGACGGGACGTTCGAATAATACGCCGTTCGTAACAGCTAAAACTGGTGTCAGAAGTGGGATAGATCTGTTAAATCGAGATTTAAATCTGATAAGGATTATTGATTTAAGATTTTTCAATTTAGATTTTGGATTTAAAGGAAATTGTTTTATGTATTTTTCTCTTCTTCCACCTTCGGTCCAGAAGCTCTCTATTTATAATTTAAATTTCGTTTCATTATTTGTTCCATGATATCGTAAAATATTATTTTACTGAATTTTCTGTATTTTTACGAATTGATTTCTGGTCTACTATTATATATTGCTTTGATGACATTTATCTGTTTGATATTTTAATATTTGTGTATTTGATATATTGTTGCTATTTATGCGAATAATTTCTCTTGAATTGTGATCTATTGCATTGATGTTTTGTTACCTACTGGGAAGAAGGATTGAACATTGACAAATCTTTGGTATTATAAAAAAAAAAAAAAAAAAAAAAAAAAATAATCTCTTAGCACAAAATTCAATCCTTGTTCTCACATATTACACACGCATATATATATTGTTCCTTTCTTTTGCAAACCATACATAACTATATACATATTGTTGAAAATGAATCCGAATGGAAACGCAGCTCGGAGCGCGAACGCGACTAATGCGGCAAGCGCATTCGCCGAAGATTTAAGTATTACTAATTCTATGATGACATCTATGGCAGAATGCTTCACGGTACAAAATAGCACGTTAAATATACCGTATTTTGATGGCAAAAATATCCCTCTTAAGAATTTTCTTCAAGACGTACATAATGGGTCAGTTTTCGTACCACCGGCATTAGAGGGATCGTTCCTTAGGGCAGTACTAGGCAAATTGCAAGGGGCTGCTAGAGATAGCACTTGGGGAAGAACATTCAGGAAAGTAGATGATTTGGTTAAACACCTAAAGGAAAGATTCGCGCCTGGAAAAGGTTATTCATATTACAATCGCGAAATAGAAAATATCCGAATGAACAGGGGCGAATCCGTGAACGATTTTTCCGACAGATTAAATATTCTGGTAAATGGTGCTCGTACTGCATTAGAAGATAAATATGGATGTGACGCTGAGCGGATGATGACGCTTGTCGAGGAAAGTGCATTAGAAGCATTTATTCGAGGGCTGCCGGACGAAATAGCTTTGTCTGTTGCTACGCGCGAACCCAAAACCTTAGATAGCGCGGTAAAGATTGCTTCAATGCTAGAGTCACGCATGAAAACAGGGGTAATTCCGGGGTTCGGACCTACTCGGTTAATGCTATCTCGCGATTCAAATCCAGATTCAGAAATAAATTCGAAGCCTATAGAATCACGTTATCGGCACAAGAATTATCGCGACCAAGAATCAAGGAGTCCTAGTCCTACCCCAGGGCCTGCAAATCGGTCGACACCACCCATTAGCATTTTGAAATCAGCTGCTCGCGAACCTGTGCCACCAGATCCATACAAGTACCAATTCCCACCATATCCACCATATCCGCCGTACTACCCTTATTATTTTGGTCCTCCTATGCATTACAATCCTATGTACCACTACCCGAATACCAGTCGTAACTCCATGCCGAGCCCGCACAACGTTACACCACAAAACCAACCTTTACCAATCGAACCTCCTCCATTTTCCCCATACAAACGCGAACCAAGATCACCTTCCCCATTTCGGAAATCTATACAATTTCGCGCAGAATCCCCTCCGCCACGGAAAAGTGAATCTAGACCAAGTTCGCCGAACTATAAATCTAATCAATTTCGATCCGAATCGCCAAATCGATTTGAAAATACGAATTTAAACTCCGAAATGACTCGCTGGAGAGGCGCGACGGCGAGTTATCCGAGCCGAGAGCGTCGCAGCAAGGCCGGGACCTTGGAAGGCAACGAACCTACTTCTCTTACTCGCGTCAGCGGGAGTCACCGCTCGTAGAAATGCAAGCTAAGGAGTTCCGCGACGGTTTCGCTCGCCTCTTAGTAGATACCGGGTCGGACATAAATTTAATTAAAGTAAACGCTCTACATGTAGATCAGATTGTAGAATTGCATGAATCCATTACAATAGCCGGGATAACACCGGAAAGCCTAGAAACAATTGGTACAACCACAGTCACGCTTTTGGGGCAACCTGTGAAATTTCATGCGGTAAAATCGTCTTTCCCTCTTAAAAGTGACGGAATTCTAGGAAAGGAATTTTTGCGCCAAGAACAGGCCGAAATATCTTTTGCTCATAATACACTAGTAACCAAATCAGAACCCATAAAACCTTTTAGATTTATCGGAGAAAAACCAAACACCTATAAACCGCGAAATTTTAAACCGCGTATACTTTTGTTGAAAGCCCGTACTCGTCAAGCAGTCGCTATCGATGTCATCAATCCGGAATTATTAGAAGGTTATTTACCTAAATTATCGACTAAAGCGGGTATATACATCGGGGAAGCAGCAGTTAGCGTAAATCAAGGCGTATGCCATGTGTTAGCCATAAATACCCTTGAAAAAGATATTGAGATAGAAGTTCCTCCACAAGAAATTTATCCGTTTGAATATCATAATTTCCCAGAAGAAGATAAACACTTAGAAACAGATTCTGATTCGGAATATATAGAAACGAAACATTACGGCGACAGAGTCTCCAGAATCTTAGACAAGTTACGTCTGAGTCATTTGAATATAGAAGAACGGGAACATGTAATAGATTTGATAGAAGAGTTTCCTGATTGCTTTCATTTACCGGGTGACAAATTAGAGGCAACTCCCTTAATTCAACACAGAATACACACAACTGACGATTTACCCATAAATACCCGACAGTACAGATTTCCACCGGTTCATAAAACTGAAATAGAAAACCAAATTTCTTCAAAATTAAATAGTGGGATAATTACGCCTTCAAAGTCTCCATACAATTCTCCACTTTGGATCGTACCAAAGAAACCTGATTCCCAGGGCAATCCCAGGTGGCGAATGGTAATTGATTTTCGAAAGTTAAATGAGAAAACCGTTGGTGATGCGTACCCACTACCGAACATAACAGATATTTTGGATCATTTGGGTGAAGCTAGATATTTTACAACCTTTGATTTGGCAAGTGGGTTCCAGCAAATTGAAATGGACCCACGTGACAGACAGAAAACGGCATTTTCCACACCAAATGGCCATTACGAATACATTCGAATGCCAGAGGGTCTGAAAAATGCTCCAGCTACTTTTCAAAGACTTATGGATCAAGTACTGCGCGGATTGCAAGGGGTAGAATTATTCGTATATTTGGACGACATAGTTATTTACGCTAAAACTCTAGAAGAACACGGGAAAAAGATTCGCCGCTTGTTGACTAAATTGACCGATGCTAAATTAACATTGCAACCGGACAAGTGCGAATTCTTGAAAACAGAAGTATCTTATTTAGGACACGTAATTAGTCGAAAAGGGGTAAAACCAGATCCCAGGAAAATAAAGGCAGTCAGAAAATTTCCGAAACCCCAGAATCAGAAAAACATTAGGCAGTTCCTAGGACTTGCTGGTTACTATCGGCGCTTCATAAGAGATTTCGCTGCGAAGGCCAAACCGTTAACAGCACTTTTGAAAAAGGACACCAAATTTGAATGGGGAATGGAACAGAAGCGTAGTTTTCGTGAGCTGCGCAAGGCGCTGTGCGAGTTTCCAATCCTCCAGTATCCGAATTTTGATAAACCATTTACACTTACGACGGATGCATCTGACTTTGCAATAGGTGCCGTTTTATCTCAAGAAGTTGATGGCCACGATTTGCCAGTAGCTTACCTTTCCAGAAATTTAACCAAACCGGAACAAAATTACTCCACTACTGAGAAAGAATGCTTGGCAGTTCTATACTCAGTTTTGCATTTTAGGCCGTACCTATATGGCAGAAAATTTACTTTATTCAGCGATCATGAACCACTAAAGTGGATAGATTCAATAAAGGATCCAGGTCAGAGGCTAATCCGTTGGAGATTAAAATTGCGAGATTACGAATACAACTTTGTTCATAAACCGGGTCGCCTAAATGTAAACGCAGATGCACTATCTCGTAATCCAGTAAACCCTTCCGATACTTCATCCACGGACCATTCTTCCGATTCCGACTCCGATTCCATACAGATTTTCCCGATTCAGAAACGGGCGGCATGTTCAAAACCAACCACCACCAATTCCGAAATTCCTAAGGGACCTGGTCGACCAGTTGGCTCTAAGAACAAGCCCAAAAACCCCATAAATCCCGATTCGATTGCACTACGTACTCGACAGAAACTGAGATCAACTACTTCACCGACAATAACAGACGATAAAGACACCGACGAAACTGACGCAGAAACTGTTATACCACCAATATTACGCAAACGGAAAAGTACTTTACCTAGCCTAGATTTACCTCCGAAGTCTTTAGTTACCCCGCGAAGATCAAAACCAGGTGAAACTGACTTACAATTGGAACCCATTCGGGAGGAAAAGACAGACGAAGCTGATAATAATATGAGAAATTTACCAGACAATATTATAGTAGAAGTACAACCACCTTTAGACAACAGTGACGACGACGTTTTTATTGATACTCCAGATCAGCCAATCGACTTACAGGAATTACAAAATTCATTTGCCAAATTTGACGAATCTTTGCAACAACGTAACCTTACTCTGGAACAATCTCAATCAGACGCAACAAACGACAGTAATGAGGAAGAAATTGACGATGAAGAACTGGATAGACGAATTAAGGGGCTATTAAACCGTTATGACACATCAGAAAGACAGAATGAACAAACAAAAATTCACTGGCAACCGCGTAGATCTGTGTTTCCTACTCCTATGCCATTACGCCGACCACTAGCCTTATCTACACCCCGTCCCTCATATCACACCTTTTCCGTACCTCAAGAAGTGTCCGTTGGAAAGGAGGAACCAAAGGTCTCATCAGCTGAAATTCCGAATGAACCTTACTATGCCGGCATTAGGATAACAGAAGATATACCACCTGATATAGAAACAACCTCACCATTAAATCTTCTTCGAAGAACGTCAAAACTGTTGAGTTTTAGTAGAGACAACTTAACTGCAACCACTGGAAATTATGTGCATTTCATTTCGTCGGACTGTGAACTTGTCAACCCTATAGGAAGATTACTCGTAGACATAGGGGCTATAAGCATTGAAAATCTGCGAGAAATGAAACCAAGGGTAGGTCAAATTCTCATCACGACACGAGGAAAGTACAGAATTTTTAGTGTGGTTATTCAAAAGAACCATTTCGATACTTTGGATATAGATCAAGTAAAAATTGGATTGGAAAATTTAAAGAAATCATTAATAAAATTGGGCATAAAATCACTCAAAATTTCGAAATCAGGAGATCTAATCGGTACACTATCTCAAGGTACATTGATAGATTTATTAATGAATACCTTTGGTGAAACCGATATCGACATAATTATTTGCAATGGTACAATTCAAGTGCCACCTGAAGAACTCCGATCGGAAATAATTTCCGAATATCACGGTAGTTTGGTAGGTGGACATAAGGGAATTACGAAAACTTATCAGAGAATCCGAGAAAGATTTTATTGGCCAGGAATGAGGAACGATATTCAAAATTTTATAAGGACCTGCAGTAGCTGTCAGGAAAACAAGATAGTACGTGCTAAAACAAGGGAGCCGATGTTAATTACAGATACCCCGTTAGAACCATTTGTTAAAGTATCCTTAGATACCGTGGGACCGTTACCTATTACTCCTAATGGCAATCGTCACATACTCACCATGCAAGATAATTTAACTAAATACTGTCTAGCCATACCTGTTCCGGATATTAAAGCAGAAACAATAGCACACGCCATAGTAGAAACACTAATTCTTCAGTTTGGAGCGCCACGTGTTATATTAACGGATAGAGGCACTAGCTTCGTAAACAAACTTCTCGGGGAAATAGCAAAATTATTTAGAATGGATCACGTAACCACATCAAGCTATAGACCACAATCGAACGGTGCATTAGAGAGAAGTCACATAGTATTGGCAGATTATATAAAACACTATTTAGATGATTTCGACGACTGGGATCGTTTAGTTCCCTTTGCAATGTTTTCGTATAACACTTCGGTTCATGAAGCTACAAATTTTACTCCTTACGAATTGGTATTTGGCAAATTAGCTAGATTTCCTAGTACCTTGCCAACCGAAGAAGAATTGCCGACTTATAACTCGTATCTTCGCGACCTAATAGTTAGATTAACGGAAATGCAAGTATTAGCGGGCAAAAATTTAATATCTGCAAAGCACACTTCAAAATTTTACTACGATCAAAAAGCCAAACCGTTTCAAGGAAGAATCGGAGATATGGCACGCGTTCTAGTACAACCAAGACAAGGAAAATTCAGTAAACGATATCACGGACCATATAAAATTGTTGGAATTTTAGAACATAATAACGTCATACTAGAAGATAATGATGGGAAAAGATTCGTTAAACATACAGATAAATTAGAACTCACACCTAATTAAGAATTTTTTTTTCTTTCTTCACCCTGGACCTGGAACAACAAACAAATTGGAGAATGGATACTTACATATTAATACTTCTTGTTAAGCTTTAGACATTCCTTGGAATTACGATCATTGGACGACGAATGTTTATGTTTGCCGATATGCGATCATTGTGACATCTTACTCAACCTTGTTATTTGGGAAATAGGATTCGAGAAACCTAGACTTGTACGCGGAAACGAGAGAAACATTTTAAGAAATTGTAATAGCACACATAGACTATGTACTTCGTTCCTTAGTTCATAGAAGCGTATTCTTTGGAGTCACCGGATCAGCAAGCCCCACATCCTCAGATCCTTCACGGAAGACAATGCCGAATGTTTCAATGCGGAAATAGACACACCATATCAGGACCAAAACTTGCTTACACGAATCGCCAAAAACCTAACTCACATAATTCAGAGCGACCTACAGAGTTTTTACGATGATACACAAATCATGCGGGACCAGATCCCAAATATATACATCCTAACAGTGGGGAAGAAAACGTCTGAAGACAACTTTATACGGAATTCAATCATCGACCATACACAGCGATCTGGCGTCCGACACTCCGTTAAGGCCAAGCTATCAGGTTGCTGGACAGCCCTTATACAATCTGGAAGCCGACTGAACGAGTTGAGGAATCACCATTTGGAAAATACCTCCAAACCCGGAAAATGAGATAAATGAAACTAATTCGAAAGATATCACAGCATCTAACCAGAAACCACTGGTGGACCAAGATTTTATCTCAATTACTATACCTCTTCTGTTTCCTCTTATATATATTCTTGATTCTTCCGTTTGTCTTCTTCACCTATTCTGTTATAATGAAATGTTAGTTATTGAAACCCGTAACTAATCTGTACAATAACGACAGGGAAAATATGGCATCGACAAGCTCTGAGACCAGGTCAGGCTGATATTATGTGGCGAGGCCAGCACCTTACACCAAACAGGGAACGATATATTGAAGTCCTCTGCATCCTGTGGATCCACCCACGTGGCGATGCTTCAGCAATCAGCGGAAAAACGTTGCCTTCGTGACGTTTGGTACAACTGAAGTCACACCCAGGGCATTGCGAACATCAAAACAACCCACGATAATGGACTCAAGGTGGGATTGGATAGCACTACCGCAAGGCAGCATAGACCACCTGTATGTCTGTACTATTTCCCGCGTCTGGATGCGCTACGACAGGACCTCCGAGTGCCCATATGGCTGAGTCTCGAGGACGAGGTCTCAGAACGCTTGCGTGCGCACGTATTACCGTAGAAACATCGGGGACGATGTTCATTCTAAGGGGGGAGGGATGTTACGTCCCGGGGACTAAAATTCTTTTTCTTTTGAGTTCATTGCCTGCGCATTTGCCAATGATTGAAATTCCTTCGGCAAATACGCAGAACGTTAATAATTGTTCTCCGATTCCGATGATGCAGGAATGCTTATGCATTCAGAGTTCTCTCTAACTGCATTACGATATCGTTTGAGATTCTCTATAACGAAAGAAATGCACATCCGGCTGATCTGCTGACAAAGGTCGTTTCGAGTCACGTATGTCCTCCGGTCCCAGGAATTGCGAGGCAAATCAGCAGCGGATGATGTGTGGGGCTCGGACGGAAGGGAGGATGGAGACTAGCACTCAAAATTGTTAACCTTAGCAAAACGTGACCACGGAACGTGGCTACCACCGCCACCTAGGGCCCACCCTTGTGAGGCCAAAGACGAGCTCAACTCGTCACTATCGTCTGGAAAGTCGCGAGGTGCGTAGGCATAGTCCGAGGGTTTAGTTAAGCTTAGGTTATACGCGAATAACTTCAATAGTTCGAAACGCGGTAACGGACTTTATAATCCTCGTTAAACAAATAAATCTCTTGGTTTTCAATCGTAAAGTCGCGAGGTGCGTGATTGTTAACCCGCGAAACCGTGAGAGAATCCTAGATTCTCCGTGAGCGTAGTTCGGTAACGCTGTAGTTCCGAAAGACTCAGAGTTTCGTGCGAGAATTGTATTGTAAAACCTACCTATAAGATTCGTTAACCGTATATTTTAGTATTGCATGATCTATAGAATCATTAGAATAGGTAAATTCGAAAAAGTGCAGTTCTAATCCATCCACTCTTCTGTGCAGCCACTTGAACTCCGAGTTAATCTCGACGAGATAAAAGATAACACAAAGCGCAATTATCATCGCATATTTGTATCATCTCAAAATCCAGGGTGAGTTCTAATTTGCCATTACCATAATTATCTGGTCACATTCTATTGTAAACCGCCGTCTCATTAGTGAGTTTCTCTACCGTTGGACTATTTTAAAATATACATTTTGCCTGTAAATGGGAGGTTGTTTCGGAAACGAAAGATAGATTCGATTGGATCGTAACCACTCGATTTCGAGCCAGCTTCACCACCAATAAATTGTTAACGTACATATATCTATTCCAAATCAATTATTTCATATCCAACTTAGTCGATATTTCACTTACCGTTTGTAACGTTTCTTTGTTTAAATTTGAATACACATTGCTTTTACCCATTATATCATTGTGAGATTCAGTTCTATTATTCAATACCCTTATCCTTTAGATTTCGATTAAGCCAGACCTGTATAGGTCTTAACAGATCGACCCATCCATCCTGTCCTCTCCTCGCCTTAGGCTGGGGAGAGCTACAAAATTTTCAAATAGAGTCAACCGCGGAAACCCGCGCGCGATTCGTTTTCGTCTTGGCCGTTACGCACGGAATCTACCATCCGTCGGCACCCGCTCGACGACGGACGGGACGTTCGAATAATACGCCGTTCGTAACAGACTATATGGAAGCAATATATACAATGATTTCAACAGTCTACCTGTTCCATTCATTGTTCTACTTGTCGAAAGTTACAAATAATTTCCTTTAAAGGATTAACAATGGGGCTCGATGTACACTTAAACTTGCAGAACAATAAATTGGCGATTTGTACTGTTTGGATGCTTTGCATATATGTTTCGTAGGCTATATAGAAGCAATATATACAAAGATTTCAACCGTCTACCTGTTCCATTCATTTTTCTACTTGTCGAAAGTTACAAATAATTTCCGATAAAGGATTAACCATTGGGGCTCATTGTTCACTTAAACTTGAAGAACAACAAATTGGCGAATGGTACTGTTTGGATGCTTTGCGTACATGTTTCTTAGACTATATGGAAGCAATATATACAAAGATTTCAATCGTCTACGTGTTCCAATCATTGTTCTACTTGTCGAAATTTACAAATAATTTCCTTTAAAGGATTAACAATGGGGCTCGTTGTTCACTTAAACTTGAAGAACAATAAATTGGCGAATTGTACTGTTTGGATGCTTTGCATATATGTTTCTTAGACTATATAGAAGCAATATATACAATGATTTCAACAGTCTACCTGTTCCATTCATTGTTCTACTTGTCGAAAGTTACAAATAATTTCCTTTAAAGGATTAACAATGGGGCTCGTTGTTCACTTAAACTTGAAGAACAATAAATTGGCGAATTGTACTGTTTGGATGCTTTGCAAATATGTTTCTTAGACTATATAGAAGCAATATATACAATGATTTCACCCGTCTACCTATTCCATTCATTGTTCTACTTGTAGAAATTTACAAATAATTTCCTTTAAAGGATTAACAATGGGGCTCGTAGTTCACTTAAACTTGAAG
Organism: Cerceris ruficornis; assembly: GCA_963989415.1. Classification (NCBI taxonomy): domain Eukaryota; kingdom Metazoa; phylum Arthropoda; class Insecta; order Hymenoptera; family Crabronidae; genus Cerceris; species Cerceris ruficornis. Next base: position 563,820 of record CAXDIW010000313.1, on the reverse strand, counting down.
AACAAAAAATTGTCGAATTGTACTATTTGGATGCATTGCATATATGTTTCTTAGACTATATAGAAGCAATATATACAATGATTTCAACCGTCTACCTGTTCCATTCATTGTTCTACTTGTCGACAGTTACAAATAATTTCCGTTAGGGTATTAACAATGGGGATCGTAGTTTACTTAATCTTGAAGAACAAAAAATTGGCGAATTGTACTGTTTGGATGCTTTGCATATATGTTTCTTAGACTATATAGAAGCAATATATACAATGATTTCAACAGTCTACCTGTTCCATTCATTGTTCTACTTGTCGAAAGTTACAAATAATTTCCTTTAAAGGATTAACAATGGGGCTCGTAGTTCACTTAAACTTGAAGAACAAAAAATTGGCGAGTGGTACTGTTTGGATGCTTTGCATATATGTTTCGTAGACTATATAGAAGCAATATATACAATGATTTCAACCGTCTACATGATCCATTCATTGTTCTACTTGTCGAAATTTAGAAATAATTTCCTTTAAAGGATTAACAATGGGGCTCGTAGTTCACTTAAACTTGAAGAACAAAAAATTGGCGAATTGTACTGTTTGGATGCTTTGCATATATGTTTCTTAGACTATATAGAAGCAATATATACAATGATTTTAACAGTCTACCTGTTCCATTCATTGTTCTACTTGTCGAAATTTACAAATAATTTCCTTTAAAGGATAACAATGGGGCTCGTAGTTCACTTAAACTTGAAGAACAAAACATTGGCGAATGGTACTGTTTTGATGCTTTGCATATCTGTTTCTTAGATTATATAGAAGCAATATATACAAAGATTTCAACAGTCCTCCTGTTCCATTCATTGTTCTACTTGTCAAAAGTTACAAACAATTTCCGATAACGGATTAACCATTGGGGCTCATTGTTCACTTAAACTTGAAGAACAAAAAATTGGCGAATTGTACTGTTTGGATGCTTTGCATATATGTTTCTTAGACTATATAGAAGCAATATATACAATGATTTCAACAGTCTACCTGTTCCATTCATTGTTCTACTTGTCGAAAGTTACAAATAATTTCCTTTAAAGGATTAACAATGGGGCTCGTAGTTCACTTAAACTTGAAGAACAAAAAATTGGCGAGTGGTACTGTTTGGATGCTTTGCATATATGTTTCGTAGACTATATAGAAGCAATATATACAATGATTTCAACCGTCTACATGATCCATTCATTGTTCTACTTGTTGAAATTTAGAAATAATTTCCTTTAAAGGATTAACAACGGGGCTCGTAGTTCACTTAAACTTGAAGAACAAAAAATTGGCGAATTGTACTGTTTGGATGCTTTGCATATATGTTTCTTAGACTATATAGAAGCAATATATACAAAGATTTCAACCGTCTACCAGTTCCATTCATTGTTCTACTTGTCGAAAGTTACATATAATTTCCGTTAAAGTTTTAACAATGGGGCTCGTAGTTCACTTAAACATGAAGATGAAGTAATTGGCGATTTGTACTGTTTGGATGCTTTGCATATATGTTTCTTAGATTATATAGAAGCAATATATACAAAGATTTCAACCGTCTACCTGTTCCATTCATTGTTCTACTTGCCGAAATTTACAAATAATTTCCTTTAAAGGATTAACAATGGGGCTCGTAGTTCACTTAAACTTGAAGAGCAAAAAATTGGCGAACTGTACTGTTTGGACGCTTTGCATATATGTTTCTTAGACTATATAGAAGCAATATATACAATGATTTCAACAGTCTACCTGTTCCATTCATTGTTCTACTTGTCGAAAGTTACAAATAATTTCCTTTAAAGGATTAACAATGGGGCTCGTAGTTCACTTAAACTTGAAGAACAAAAAATTGGCGAGTGGTACTGTTTGGATGCTTTGCATATATGTTTCGTAGACTATATAGAAGCAATATATACAATGATTTCAACCGTCTACATGATCCATTCATTGTTCTACTTGTCGAAATTTAGAAATAATTTCCTTTAAAGGATTAACAATGGGGCTCGTAGTTCACTTAAACTTGAAGAACAAAAAATTGGCGAATTGTACTGTTTGGATGCTTTGCATATATGTTTCTTAGACTATATAGAAGCAATATATACAATGATTTTAACAGTCTACCTGTTCCATTCATTGTTCTACTTGTCGAAATTTACAAATAATTTCCTTTAAAGGATAACAATGGGGCTCGTAGTTCACTTAAACTTGAAGAACAAAACATTGGCGAATGGTACTGTTTTGATGCTTTGCATATCTGTTTCTTAGATTATATAGAAGCAATATATACAAAGATTTCAACAGTCCTCCTGTTCCATTCATTGTTCTACTTGTCAAAAGTTACAAACAATTTCCGATAACGGATTAACCATTGGGGCTCATTGTTCACTTAAACTTGAAGAACAAAAAATTGGCGAATTGTACTGTTTGGATGCTTTGCATATATGTTTCTTAGACTATATAGAAGCAATATATACAATGATTTCAACAGTCTACCTGTTCCATTCATTGTTCTACTTGTCGAAAATTACAAATAATTTCCTTTAAAGGATTAACAATGGGGCTCGTTGTTCACTTAAACTTGAAGAACAAAAAATTGGCGAGTGGTACTGTTTGGATGCTTTGCATATATGTTTCGTAGACTATATAGAAGCAATATATACAATGATTTCAACCGTCTACATGATCCATTCATTGTTCTACTTGTTGAAATTTAGAAATAATTTCCTTTAAAGGATTAACAATGGGGCTCGTAGTTCACTTAAACTTGAAGAACAAAAAATTGGCGAATTGTACTGTTTGGATGCTTTGCATATATGTTTCTTAGACTATATAGAAGCAATATATACAATGATTTCAACAGTCTACCTGTTCCATTCATTGTTCTACTTGTCGAAATTTACAAATAATTTCCTTTAAAGGATTAACAATGGGGCTCGTAGTTCACTGAAACTTGAAGAACAAAACATTGGCGAATGGTACTGTTTTGATGCTTTGCATATATGTTTCTTAGATTATATAGAAGCAATATATACAAAGATTTCAACAGTCCTCCTGTTCCATTCATTGTTCTACTTGTCAAAAGTTACAAACAATTTCCGATAACGGATTAACCATTGGGGCTCATTGTTCACTTAAACTTGAAGAACAAAAAATTGGCGAATTGTACTGTTTGGATGCTTTGCATATATGTTTCTTATACTATATAGAAGCAATATATACAAAGATTTCAACCGTCTACCAGTTCCATTCATTGTTCTACTTGTCGAAAGTTACAAATAATTTCCGTTAAAGTTTTAACAATGGGGCTCGTAGTTCACTTAAACATGAAGATGAAGTAATTGGCGATTTGTACTGTTTGGATGCTTTGCATATATGTTTCTTAGATTATATAGAAGCAATATATACAAAGATTTCAACCGTCTACCTGTTCCATTCATTGTTCTACTTGCCGAAATTTACAAATAATTTCCTTTAAAGGATTAACAATGGGGCTCGTAGTTCACTTAAACTTGAAGAGCAAAAAATTGGCGAACTGTACTGTTTGGACGCTTTGCATATATGTTTCTTAGACTATATAGAAGCAATATATACAATGATTTCAACAGTCTACCTGTTCCATTCATTGTTCTACTTGTCGAAAGTTACAAATAATTTCCTTTAAAGGATTAACAATGGGGCTCGATGTACACTTAAACTTGAAGAACAATAAATTGGTGATTTGTACTGTTTGGATCCTTTGCATATATGTTTCTTAGGCTATATAGAAGCAATATATACAAAGATTTCAACCGTCTACCTGTTCCATTCATTTTTCTACTTGTCGAAAGTTACAAATAATTTCCGATAAAGGATTAACCATTGGGGCTCATTGTTCACTTAAACTTGAAGAACAACAAATTGGCGAATGGTACTGTTTGGATGCTTTGCGTACATGTTTCTTAGACTATATGGAAGCAATATATACAAAGATTTCAATCGTCTACGTGTTCCAATCATTGTTCTACTTGTCGAAATTTACAAATAATTTCCTTTAAAGGATTAACAATGGGGCTCGTTGTTCACTTAAACTTGAAGAACAATAAATTGGCGAATTGTACTGTTTGGATGCTTTGCATATATGTTTCTTAGACTATATAGAAGCAATATATACAATGATTTCACCCGTCTACCTATTCCATTCATTGTTCTACTTGTAGAAATTTACAAATAATTTCCTTTAAAGGATTAACAATGGGGCTCGTAGTTCACTTAAACTTGAAGAACAAAAAATTGTCGAATTGTACTATTTGGATGCATTGCATATATGTTTCATAGACTATATAGAAGCAATATATACAATGATTTCAACCGTCTACCTGTTCCATTCATTGTTCTACTTGTCGACAGTTACAAATAATTTCCGTTAGGGGATTAACAATGGGGATCGTAGTTTACTTAATCTTGAAGAACAAAAAATTGGCGAATTGTACTGTTTGGATGCTTTGCATATATGTTTCTTAGACTATATAGAAGCAATATATACAATGATTTCAACAGTCTACCTGTTCCATTCATTGTTCTACTTGTCGAAAGTTACAAATAATTTCCTTTAAAGGATTAACAATGGGGCTCGTAGTACACTTAAACTTGAAGAACAAAAAATTGGCGAGTGGTACTGTTTGGATGCTTTGCATATATGTTTCGTAGACTATATAGAAGCAATATATACAATGATTTCAACCGTCTACATGATCCATTCATTGTTCTACTTGTCGAAATTTAGAAATAATTTCCTTTAAAGGATTAACAATGGGGCTCGTAGTTCACTTAAACTTGAAGAACAAAAAATTGGCGAATTGTACTGTTTGGATGCTTTGCATATATGTTTCTTAGACTATATAGAAGCAATATATACAATGATTTTAACAGTCTACCTGTTCCATTCATTGTTCTACTTGTCGAAATTTACAAATAATTTCCTTTAAAGGATTAACAATGGGGCTCGTAGTTCACTTAAACTTGAAGAACAAAACATTGGCGAATGGTACTGTTTTGATGCTTTGCATATATGTTTCTTAGATTATATAGAAGCAATATATACAAAGATTTCAACAGTCCTCCTGTTCCATTCATTGTTCTACTTGTCAAAAGTTACAAACAATTTCCGATAACGGATTAACCATTGGGGCTCATTGTTCACTTAAACTTGAAGAACAAAAAATTGGCGAATTGTACTTTTTGGATGCTTTGCATATATGTTTCTTAGACTATATAGAAGCAATATATACAATGATTTCAACAGTCTACCTGTTCCATTCATTGTTCTACTTGTCGAAATTTACAAATAATTTCCTTTAAAGGATTAACAATGGGGCTCGTAGTTCACTTAAACTTGAAGAACAAAACATTGGCGAATGGTACTGTTTTGATGCTTTGCATATATGTTTCTTAGACTATATAGAAGCAATATATATAAAAATGTCAACAGTCCTCCTGTTCCATTCATTGTTCTACTTGTCAAAAGTTACAAACAATTTCCGATAACGGATTAACCATTGGGGCTCATTGTTCACTTAAACTTGAAGAACAAAAAATTGGCGAATTGTACTGTTTGGATGCTTTGCATATATGTTTCTTATACTATATAGAAGCAATATATACAAAGATTTCAACCGTCTACCAGTTCCATTCATTGTTCTACTTGTCGAAAGTTACAAATAATTTCCGTTAAAGTTTTAACAATGGGGCTCGTAGTTCACTTAAACATGAAGATGAAATAATTGGCGATTTGTACTGTTTGGATGCTTTGCATATATGTTTCTTAGATTATATAGAAGCAATATATACAAAGATTTCAACCGTCTACCTGTTCCATTCATTGTTCTACTTGCCGAAATTTACAAATAATTTCCTTTAAAGGATTAACAATGGGGCTCGTAGTTCACTTAAACTTGAAGAGCAAAAAATTGGCGAACTGTACTGTTTGGACGCTTTGCATATATGTTTCTTAGACTCTATGGAAGCAATATATACAATGATTTCAACAGTCTACCTGTTCCATTCATTGTTCTACTTGTCGAAAGTTACAAATAATTTCCTTTAAAGGATTAACAATGGGGCTCGATGTACACTTAAACTTGCAGAACAATAAATTGGCGATTTGTACTGTTTGGATGCTTTGCATATATGTTTCTTAGGCTATATAGAAGCAATATATACAAAGATTTCAACCGTCTACCTGTTCCATTCATTTTTCTACTTGTCGAAAGTTACAAATAATTTCCGATAAAGGATTAACCATTGGGGCTCATTGTTCACTTAAACTTGAAGAACAACAAATTGGCGAATGGTACTGTTTGGATGCCTTGCGTACATGTTTCTTAGACTATATGGAAGCAATATATACAAAGATTTCAATCGTCTACGTGTTCCAATCATTGTTCTACTTGTCGAAATTTACAAATAATTTCCTTTAAAGGATTAACAATGGGGCTCGTTGTTCACTTAAACTTGAAGAACAATAAATTGGCGAATTGTACTGTTTGGATGCTTTGCATATATGTTTCTTAGACTATATAGAAGCAATATATACAATGATTTCACCCGTCTACCTATTCCATTCATTGTTCTACTTGTCGAAATTTACAAATAATTTCCTTTAAAGGATTAACAATGGGGCTCGTTGTACACTTAAACTTGAAGAACAAAAAATTGGCGAATTGTACTGTTTGGATGCATTGCATATATGTTTCTTAGACTATATAGAAGCAATATATACAATGATTTCAACCGTCTACATGATCCATTCATTGTTCTACTTGTCGAAATTTAGAAATAATTTCCTTTAAAGGATTAACAATGGGGCTCGTAGTTCACTTAAACTTGAAGAACAAAAAATTGGCGAATTGTACTGTTTGGATGCTTTGCATATATGTTTCTTAGACTATATAGAAGCAATATATACAATGATTTCAACAGTCTACCTGTTCCATTCATTGTTCTACTTGTCGAAATTTACAAATAATTTCCTTTAAAGGATTAACAATGGGGCTCGTAGTTCACTTAAACTTGAAGAACAAAACATTGGCGAATGGTACTGTTTTGATGCTTTGCATATATGTTTCTTAGACTATATAGAAGCAATATATATAAAAATTTCAACAGTCCTCCTGTTCCATTCATTGTTCTACTTGTCAAAAGTTACAAACAATTTCCGATAACGGATTAACCATTGGGGCTCATTGTTCACTTAAACTTGAAGAACAAAAAATTGGCGAATTGTACTGTTTGGATGCTTTGCATATATGTTTCTTATACTATATAGAAGCAATATATACAAAGATTTCAACCGTCTACCAGTTCAATTCATTGTTCTACTTGTCGAAAGTTACAAATAATTTCCGTTAAAGTTTTAACAATGGGGCTCGTAGTTCACTTAAACATGAAGATGAAATAATTGGCGATTTGTACTGTTTGGATGCTCTGCATATATGTTTCTTAGATTATATAGAAGCAATATATACAAAGATTTCAACCGTCTACTTGTTCCATTCATTGTTCTACTTGCCGAAATTTACAAATAATTTCCTTTAAAGTATTAACAATGGGGCTCGTAGTTCACTTAAACTTGAAGAGCAAAAAATTGGCGAACTGTACTGTTTGGACGCTTTGCATATATGTTTCTTAGACTTGTTACGTCCCGGGGACTAAAATTCTTTTTCTTTTGAGTTCATTGCCTGCGCATTTGCCAATGATTGAAATTCCTTCGGCAAATACGCAGAACGTTAATAATTGTTCTCCGATTCCGATGATGCAGGAATGCTTATGCATTCAGAGTTCTCTCTAACTGCATTACGATATCGTTTGAGATTTTCTATAACGAAAGAAATGCACATCCGGCTGCTCTGCTGACAAAGGTCGTTTCGAGTCACGTATGTCCTCCGGTCCCAGGAATTGCGAGGCAAATCAGCAGCGGCTGATGTGTGGGGCTCGGACGGAAGGGAGGATGGAGACTAGCACTCAAAATTGTTAACCTTAGCAAAACGTGACCACGGAACGTGGCTACCACCTCCACCTAGGGCCCACCCTTGTGAGGCCAAAGACGAGCTCAACTCGTCACTATCGTCTGGAAAGTCGCGAGGTGCGTAGGCATAGTCCGAGGGTTTAGTTAAGCTTAGGTTATACGCGAATAACTTCAATAGTTCGAAACGCGGTAACGGACTTTATAATCCTCGTTAAACAAATAAATCTCTTGGTTTTCAATCGTAAAGTCGCGAGGTGCGTGAATGTTAACCCGCGAAACCGTGAGAGAATCCTAGATTCTCCGTGAGCGTAGTTCGGTAACGCTGTAGTTCCGAAAGACTCAGAGTTTCGTGCGAGAATTGTATTGTAAAACCTACCTATAAGATTCGTTAACCGTATATTTTAGTATTGCATGATCTATAGAATCATTAGAATAGGTAAATTCGAAAAAGTGCAGTTCTAATCCATCCACTCTTCTGTGCAGCCACTTGAACTCCGAGTTAATCTCGACGAGATAAAAGATAACACAAAGCGCAATTATCATCGCATATTTGTATCATCTCAAAATCCAGGGTGAGTTCTAATTTGCCATTACCATAATTATCTGGTCACATTCTATTGTAAACCGCCGTCTCATTAGTGAGTTTCTCTACCGTTGGACTATTTTAAAATATACATTTTGCCTGTAAATGGGAGGTTGTTTCGGAAACGAAAGATAGATTCGATTGGATCGTAATCACTCGATTTCGAGCCAGCTTCACCACCAATAAATTGTTAACGTACATATATCTATTCCAAATCAATTATTTCATATCCAACTTAGTCGATATTTCACTTACCGTTTGTAACGTTTCTTTGTTTAAATTTGAATACACATTGCTTTTACCCATTATATCATTGTGAGATTCAGTTCTATTATTCAATACCCTTATCCTTTAGATTTCGATTAAGCCAGACCTGTATAGGTCTTAACAGATCGACCCATCCATCCTGTCCTCTCCTCGCCTTAGGCTGGGGAGAGCTACAAAATTTTCAAATAGAGTCAACCGCGGAAACCCGCGCGCGATTCGTTTTCGTCTTGGCCGTTACGCACGGAATCTACCATCCGTCGGCACCCGCTCGACGACGGACGGGACGTTCGAATAATACGCCGTTCGTAACAGCTAAAACTGGTGTCAGAAGTGGGATGGATCTGTTAAATCGAGATTTAAATCTGATAAGGATTATTGATTTAAGATTTTTCAATTTAGATTTTGGATTTAAAGGAAATTGTTTTATGTATTTTTCTCTTCTTCCACCTTCGGTCCAGAAGCTCTCTATTTATAATTTAAATTTCGTTTCATTATTTGTTCCATGATATCGTAAAATATTATTTTACTGAATTTTCTGTATTTTTACGAATTGATTTCTGGTCTACTATTATATATTGCTTTGATGACATTTATCTGTTTGATATTTTAATATTTGTGTATTTGATATATTGTTGCTATTTATGCGAATAATTTCTCTTGAATTGTGATCTATTGCATTGATGTTTTGTTACCTACTGGGAAGAAGGATTGAACATTGACAAATCTTTGGTATTATAAAAAAAAAAAAAAAAAAAAAAAAAAATAATCTCTTAGCACAAAATTCAATCCTTGTTCTCACATATTACACACGCATATATATATTGTTCCTTTCTTTTGCAAACCATACATAACTATATACATATTGTTGAAAATGAATCCGAATGGAAACGCAGCTCGGAGCGCGAACGCGACTAATGCGGCAAGCGCATTCGCCGAAGATTTAAGTATTACTAATTCTATGATGACATCTATGGCAGAATGCTTCACGGTACAAAATAGCACGTTAAATATACCGTATTTTGATGGCAAAAATATCCCTCTTAAGAATTTTCTTCAAGACGTACATAATGGGTCAGTTTTCGTACCACCGGCATTAGAGGGATCGTTCCTTAGGGCAGTACTAGGCAAATTGCAAGGGGCTGCTAGAGATAGCACTTGGGGAAGAACATTCAGGAAAGTAGATGATTTGGTTAAACACCTAAAGGAAAGATTCGCGCCTGGAAAAGGTTATTCATATTACAATCGCGAAATAGAAAATATCCGAATGAACAGGGGCGAATCCGTGAACGATTTTTCCGACAGATTAAATATTCTGGTAAATGGTGCTCGTACTGCATTAGAAGATAAATATGGATGTGACGCTGAGCGGATGATGACGCTTGTCGAGGAAAGTGCATTAGAAGCATTTATTCGAGGGCTGCCGGACGAAATAGCTTTGTCTGTTGCTACGCGCGAACCCAAAACCTTAGATAGCGCGGTAAAGATTGCTTCAATGCTAGAGTCACGCATGAAAACAGGGGTAATTCCGGGGTTCGGACCTACTCGGTTAATGCTATCTCGCGATTCAAATCCAGATTCAGAAATAAATTCGAAGCCTATAGAATCACGTTATCGGCACAAGAATTATCGCGACCAAGAATCAAGGAGTCCTAGTCCTACCCCAGGGCCTGCAAATCGGTCGACACCACCCATTAGCATTTTGAAATCAGCTGCTCGCGAACCTGTGCCACCAGATCCATACAAGTACCAATTCCCACCATATCCACCATATCCGCCGTACTACCCTTATTATTTTGGTCCTCCTATGCATTACAATCCTATGTACCACTACCCGAATACCAGTCGTAACTCCATGCCGAGCCCGCACAACGTTACACCACAAAACCAACCTTTACCAATCGAACCTCCTCCATTTTCCCCATACAAACGCGAACCAAGATCACCTTCCCCATTTCGGAAATCTATACAATTTCGCGCAGAATCCCCTCCGCCACGGAAAAGTGAATCTAGACCAAGTTCGCCGAACTATAAATCTAATCAATTTCGATCCGAATCGCCAAATCGATTTGAAAATACGAATTTAAACTCCGAAATGACTCGCTGGAGAGGCGCGACGGCGAGTTATCCGAGCCGAGAGCGTCGCAGCAAGGCCGGGACCTTGGAAGGCAACGAACCTACTTCTCTTACTCGCGTCAGCGGGAGTCACCGCTCGTAGAAATGCAAGCTAAGGAGTTCCGCGACGGTTTCGCTCGCCTCTTAGTAGATACCGGGTCGGACATAAATTTAATTAAAGTAAACGCTCTACATGTAGATCAGATTGTAGAATTGCATGAATCCATTACAATAGCCGGGATAACACCGGAAAGCCTAGAAACAATTGGTACAACCACAGTCACGCTTTTGGGGCAACCTGTGAAATTTCATGCGGTAAAATCGTCTTTCCCTCTTAAAAGTGACGGAATTCTAGGAAAGGAATTTTTGCGCCAAGAACAGGCCGAAATATCTTTTGCTCATAATACACTAGTAACCAAATCAGAACCCATAAAACCTTTTAGATTTATCGGAGAAAAACCAAACACGTATAAACCGCGAAATTTTAAACCGCGTATACTTTTGTTGAAAGCCCGTACTCGTCAAGCAGTCGCTATCGATGTCATCAATCCGGAATTATTAGAAGGTTATTTACCTAAATTATCGACTAAAGCGGGTATATACATCGGGGAAGCAGCAGTTAGCGTAAATCAAGGCGTATGCCATGTGTTAGCCATAAATACCCTTGAAAAAGATATTGAGATAGAAGTTCCTCCACAAGAAATTTATCCGTTTGAATATCATAATTTCCCAGAAGAAGATAAACACTTAGAAACAGATTCTGATTCGGAATATATAGAAACGAAACATTACGGCGACAGAGTCTCCAGAATCTTAGACAAGTTACGTCTGAGTCATTTGAATATAGAAGAACGGGAACATGTAATAGATTTGATAGAAGAGTTTCCTGATTGCTTTCATTTACCGGGTGACAAATTAGAGGCAACTCCCTTAATTCAACACAGAATACACACAACTGACGATTTACCCATAAATACCCGACAGTACAGATTTCCACCGGTTCATAAAACTGAAATAGAAAACCAAATTTCTTCAAAATTAAATAGTGGGATAATTACGCCTTCAAAGTCTCCATACAATTCTCCACTTTGGATCGTACCAAAGAAACCTGATTCCCAGGGCAATCCCAGGTGGCGAATGGTAATTGATTTTCGAAAGTTAAATGAGAAAACCGTTGGTGATGCGTACCCACTACCGAACATAACAGATATTTTGGATCATTTGGGTGAAGCTAGATATTTTACAACCTTTGATTTGGCAAGTGGGTTCCAGCAAATTGAAATGGACCCACGTGACAGACAGAAAACGGCATTTTCCACACCAAATGGCCATTACGAATACATTCGAATGCCAGAGGGTCTGAAAAATGCTCCAGCTACTTTTCAAAGACTTATGGATCAAGTACTGCGCGGATTGCAAGGGGTAGAATTATTCGTATATTTGGACGACATAGTTATTTACGCTAAAACTCTAGAAGAACACGGGAAAAAGATTCGCCGCTTGTTGACTAAATTGACCGATGCTAAATTAACATTGCAACCGGACAAGTGCGAATTCTTGAAAACAGAAGTATCTTATTTAGGACACGTAATTAGTCGAAAAGGGGTAAAACCAGATCCCAGGAAAATAAAGGCAGTCAGAAAATTTCCGAAACCCCAGAATCAGAAAAACATTAGGCAGTTCCTAGGACTTGCTGGTTACTATCGGCGCTTCATAAGAGATTTCGCTGCGAAGGCCAAACCGTTAACAGCACTTTTGAAAAAGGACACCAAATTTGAATGGGGAATGGAACAGAAGCGTAGTTTTCGTGAGCTGCGCAAGGCGCTGTGCGAGTTTCCAATCCTCCAGTATCCGAATTTTGATAAACCATTTACACTTACGACGGATGCATCTGACTTTGCAATAGGTGCCGTTTTATCTCAAGAAGTTGATGGCCACGATTTGCCAGTAGCTTACCTTTCCAGAAATTTAACCAAACCGGAACAAAATTACTCCACTACTGAGAAAGAATGCTTGGCAGTTCTATACTCAGTTTTGCATTTTAGGCCGTACCTATATGGCAGAAAATTTACTTTATTCAGCGATCATGAACCACTAAAGTGGATAGATTCAATAAAGGATCCAGGTCAGAGGCTAATCCGTTGGAGATTAAAATTGCGAGATTACGAATACAACTTTGTTCATAAACCGGGTCGCCTAAATGTAAACGCAGATGCACTATCTCGTAATCCAGTAAACCCTTCCGATACTTCATCCACGGACCATTCTTCCGATTCCGACTCCGATTCCATACAGATTTTCCCGATTCAGAAACGGGCGGCATGTTCAAAACCAACCACCACCAATTCCGAAATTCCTAAGGGACCTGGTCGACCAGTTGGCTCTAAGAACAAGCCCAAAAACCCCATAAATCCCGATTCGATTGCACTACGTACTCGACAGAAACTGAGATCAACTACTTCACCGACAATAACAGACGATAAAGACACCGACGAAACTGACGCAGAAACTGTTATACCACCAATATTACGCAAACGGAAAAGTACTTTACCTAGCCTAGATTTACCTCCGAAGTCTTTAGTTACCCCGCGAAGATCAAAACCAGGTGAAACTGACTTACAATTGGAACCCATTCGGGAGGAAAAGACAGACGAAGCTGATAATAATATGAGAAATTTACCAGACAATATTATAGTAGAAGTACAACCACCTTTAGACAACAGTGACGACGACGTTTTTATTGATACTCCAGATCAGCCAATCGACTTACAGGAATTACAAAATTCATTTGCCAAATTTGACGAATCTTTGCAACAACGTAACCTTACTCTGGAACAATCTCAATCAGACGCAACAAACGACAGTAATGAGGAAGAAATTGACGATGAAGAACTGGATAGACGAATTAAGGGGCTATTAAACCGTTATGACACATCAGAAAGACAGAATGAACAAACAAAAATTCACTGGCAACCGCGTAGATCTGTGTTTCCTACTCCTATGCCATTACGCCGACCACTAGCCTTATCTACACCCCGTCCCTCATATCACACCTTTTCCGTACCTCAAGAAGTGTCCGTTGGAAAGGAGGAACCAAAGGTCTCATCAGCTGAAATTCCGAATGAACCTTACTATGCCGGCATTAGGATAACAGAAGATATACCACCTGATATAGAAACAACCTCACCATTAAATCTTCTTCGAAGAACGTCAAAACTGTTGAGTTTTAGTAGAGACAACTTAACTGCAACCACTGGAAATTATGTGCATTTCATTTCGTCGGACTGTGAACTTGTCAACCCTATAGGAAGATTACTCGTAGACATAGGGGCTATAAGCATTGAAAATCTGCGAGAAATGAAACCAAGGGTAGGTCAAATTCTCATCACGACACGAGGAAAGTACAGAATTTTTAGTGTGGTTATTCAAAAGAACCATTTCGATACTTTGGATATAGATCAAGTAAAAATTGGATTGGAAAATTTAAAGAAATCATTAATAAAATTGAGCATAAAATCACTCAAAATTTCGAAATCAGGAGATCTAATCGGTACACTATCTCAAGGTACATTGATAGATTTATTAATGAATACCTTTGGTGAAACCGATATCGACATAATTATTTGCAATGGTACAATTCAAGTGCCACCTGAAGAACTCCGATCGGAAATAATTTCCGAATATCACGGTAGTTTGGTAGGTGGACATAAGGGAATTACGAAAACTTATCAGAGAATCCGAGAAAGATTTTATTGGCCAGGAATGAGGAACGATATTCAAAATTTTATAAGGACCTGCAGTAGCTGTCAGGAAAACAAGATAGTACGTGCTAAAACAAGGGAGCCGATGTTAATTACAGATACCCCGTTAGAACCATTTGTTAAAGTATCCTTAGATACCGTGGGACCGTTACCTATTACTCCTAATGGCAATCGTCACATACTCACCATGCAAGATAATTTAACTAAATACTGTCTAGCCATACCTGTTCCGGATATTAAAGCAGAAACAATAGCACACGCCATAGTAGAAACACTAATTCTTCAGTTTGGAGCGCCACGTGTTATATTAACGGATAGAGGCACTAGCTTCGTAAACAAACTTCTCGGGGAAATAGCAAAATTATTTAGAATGGATCACGTAACCACATCAAGCTATAGACCACAATCGAACGGTGCATTAGAGAGAAGTCACATAGTATTGGCAGATTATATAAAACACTATTTAGATGATTTCGACGACTGGGATCGTTTAGTTCCCTTTGCAATGTTTTCGTATAACACTTCGGTTCATGAAGCTACAAATTTTACTCCTTACGAATTGGTATTTGGCAAATTAGCTAGATTTCCTAGTACCTTGCCAACCGAAGAAGAATTGCCGACTTATAACTCGTATCTTCGCGACCTAATAGTTAGATTAACGGAAATGCAAGTATTAGCGGGCAAAAATTTAATATCTGCAAAGCACACTTCAAAATTTTACTACGATCAAAAAGCCAAACCGTTTCAAGGAAGAATCGGAGATATGGCACGCGTTCTAGTACAACCAAGACAAGGAAAATTCAGTAAACGATATCACGGACCATATAAAATTGTTGGAATTTTAGAACATAATAACGTCATACTAGAAGATAATGATGGGAAAAGATTCGTTAAACATACAGATAAATTAGAACTCACACCTAATTAAGAATTTTTTTTTCTTTCTTCACCCTGGACCTGGAACAACAAACAAATTGGAGAATGGATACTTACATATTAATACTTCTTGTTAAGCTTTAGACATTCCTTGGAATTACGATCATTGGACGACGAATGTTTATGTTTGCCGATATGCGATCATTGTGACATCTTACTCAACCTTGTTATTTGGGAAATAGGATTCGAGAAACCTAGACTTGTACGCGGAAACGAGAGAAACATTTTAAGAAATTGTAATAGCACACATAGACTATGTACTTCGTTCCTTAGTTCATAGAAGCGTATTCTTTGGAGTCACCGGATCAGCAAGCCCCACATCCTCAGATCCTTCACGGAAGACAATGCCGAATGTTTCAATGCGGAAATAGACACACCATATCAGGACCAAAACTTGCTTACACGAATCGCCAAAAACCTAACTCACATAATTCAGAGCGACCTACAGAGTTTTTACGATGATACACAAATCATGCGGGACCAGATCCCAAATATATACATCCTAACAGTGGGGAAGAAAACGTCTGAAGACAACTTTATACGGAATTCAATCATCGACCATACACAGCGATCTGGCGTCCGACACTCCGTTAAGGCCAAGCTATCAGGTTGCTGGACAGCCCTTATACAATCTGGAAGCCGACTGAACGAGTTGAGGAATCACCATTTGGAAAATACCTCCAAACCCGGAAAATGAGATAAATGAAACTAATTCGAAAGATATCACAGCATCTAACCAGAAACCACTGGTGGACCAAGATTTTATCTCAATTACTATACCTCTTCTGTTTCCTCTTATATATATTCTTGATTCTTCCGTTTGTCTTCTTCACCTATTCTGTTATAATGAAATGTTAGTTATTGAAACCCGTAACTAATCTGTACAATAACGACAGGGAAAATATGGCATCGACAAGCTCTGAGACCAGGTCAGGCTGATATTATGTGGCGAGGCCAGCACCTTACACCAAACAGGGAACGATATATTGAAGTCCTCTGCATCCTGTGGATCCACCCACGTGGCGATGCTTCAGCAATCAGCGGAAAAACGTTGCCTTCGTGACGTTTGGTACAACTGAAGTCACACCCAGGGCATTGCGAACATCAAAACAACCCACGATAATGGACTCAAGGTGGGATTGGATAGCACTACCGCAAGGCAGCATAGACCACCTGTATGTCTGTACTATTTCCCGCGTCTGGATGCGCTACGACAGGACCTCCGAGTGCCCATATGGCTGAGTCTCGAGGACGAGGTCTCAGAACGCTTGCGTGCGCACGTATTACCGTAGAAACATCGGGGACGATGTTCATTCTAAGGGGGGAGGGATGTTACGTCCCGGGGACTAAAATTCTTTTTCTTTTGAGTTCATTGCCTGCGCATTTGCCAATGATTGAAATTCCTTCGGCAAATACGCAGAACGTTAATAATTGTTCTCCGATTCCGATGATGCAGGAATGCTTATGCATTCAGAGTTCTCTCTAACTGCATTACGATATCGTTTGAGATTCTCTATAACGAAAGAAATGCACATCCGGCTGCTCTGCTGACAAAGGTCGTTTCGAGTCACGTATGTCCTCCGGTCCCAGGAATTGCGAGGCAAATCAGCAGCGGCTGATGTGTGGGGCTCGGACGGAAGGGAGGATGGAGACTAGCACTCAAAATTGTTAACCTTAGCAAAACGTGACCACGGAACGTGGCTACCACCGCCACCTAGGGCCCACCCTTGTGAGGCCAAAGACGAGCTCAACTCGTCACTATCGTCTGGAAAGTCGCGAGGTGCGTAGGCATAGTCCGAGGGTTTAGTTAAGCTTAGGTTATACGCGAATAACTTCAATAGTTCGAAACGCGGTAACGGACTTTATAATCCTCGTTAAACAAATAAATCTCTTGGTTTTCAATCGTAAAGTCGCGAGGTGCGTGATTGTTAACCCGCGAAACCGTGAGAGAATCCTAGATTCTCCGTGAGCGTAGTTCGGTAACGCTGTAGTTCCGAAAGACTCAGAGTTTCGTGCGAGAATTGTATTGTAAAACCTACCTATAAGATTCGTTAACCGTATATTTTAGTATTGCATGATCTATAGAATCATTAGAATAGGTAAATTCGAAAAAGTGCAGTTCTAATCCATCCACTCTTCTGTGCAGCCACTTGAACTCCGAGTTAATCTCGACGAGATAAAAGATAACACAAAGCGCAATTATCATCGCATATTTGTATCATCTCAAAATCCAGGGTGAGTTCTAATTTGCCATTACCATAATTATCTGGTCACATTCTATTGTAAACCGCCGTCTCATTAGTGAGTTTCTCTACCGTTGGACTATTTTAAAATATACATTTTGCCTGTAAATGGGAGGTTGTTTCGGAAACGAAAGATAGATTCGATTGGATCGTAATCACTCGATTTCGAGCCAGCTTCACCACCAATAAATTGTTAACGTACATATATCTATTCCAAATCAATTATTTCATATCCAACTTAGTCGATATTTCACTTACCGTTTGTAACGTTTCTTTGTTTAAATTTGAATACACATTGCTTTTACCCATTATATCATTGTGAGATTCAGTTCTATTATTCAATACCCTTATCCTTTAGATTTCGATTAAGCCAGACCTGTATAGGTCTTAACAGATCGACCCATCCATCCTGTCCTCTCCTCGCCTTAGGCTGGGGAGAGCTACAAAATTTTCAAATAGAGTCAACCGCGGAAACCCGCGCGCGATTCGTTTTCGTCTTGGCCGTTACGCACGGAATCTACCATCCGTCGGCACCCGCTCGACGACGGACGGGACGTTCGAATAATACGCCGTTCGTAACAGACTATATGGAAGCAATATATACAATGATTTCAACAGTCTACCTGTTCCATTCATTGTTCTACTTGTCGAAAGTTACAAATAATTTCCTTTAAAGGATTAACAATGGGGCTCGATGTACACTTAAACTTGCAGAACAATAAATTGGCGATTTGTACTGTTTGGATGCTTTGCATATATGTTTCGTAGGCTATATAGAAGCAATATATACAAAGATTTCAACCGTCTACCTGTTCCATTCATTTTTCTACTTGTCGAAAGTTACAAATAATTTCCGATAAAGGATTAACCATTGGGGCTCATTGTTCACTTAAACTTGAAGAACAACAAATTGGCGAATGGTACTGTTTGGATGCTTTGCGTACATGTTTCTTAGACTATATGGAAGCAATATATACAAAGATTTCAATCGTCTACGTGTTCCAATCATTGTTCTACTTGTCGAAATTTACAAATAATTTCCTTTAAAGGATTAACAATGGGGCTCGTTGTTCACTTAAACTTGAAGAACAATAAATTGGCGAATTGTACTGTTTGGATGCTTTGCATATATGTTTCTTAGACTATATAGAAGCAATATATACAATGATTTCACCCGTCAACCTATTCCATTCATTGTTCTACTTGTCGAAATTTACAAATAATTTCCTTTAAAGGATTAACAATGGGGCTCGTTGTACACTTAAACTTGAAGAACAAAAAATTGTCGAATTGTACTGTTTGGATGCATTGCATATATGTTTCTTAGATTATATAGAAGCAATATATACAATGATTTCAACCGTCTACCTGTTCCATTCATTGTTCTACTATTAGAAAGTTACAAATAATTTCCGTTTCATGATTATCAATGGGGCTCGTAGTTCGGGCATCGCATTTTGTCTTTCGCGTGAAACATTTTCCCATCATTTTTACAGGTTTAAACGACGGAATGAACGACGGAATGAACGACGGCATGAACGACAAAATGAACGGGAAAATGTGTCAGGCAAAATTTCTTGCTCTACTTTACTTTCGTTACCCATCTCGCACTGGGAGAAATAAATTCCCGACCGTGATGCGACGAGCATCCAATGCTTAAGGACTAACGCGAAATTTATTCCTTATTAAATTAACCTTACGAATAATCTTAATCTCAACATACCACGAACGTCTTAAAGTCTAATCCATTACAATTACAATTTGACCGCCCGCCCGCAATATCAATCTGACCTTCGATATGGGAGCAGTTTTTGTACACAGTGAAAATCATCCTATCTCGGGGGAAATACAAACACAATCTGAGCCTGTCCAATTAACAGCAAAGATTTCTTTGCAAAATATTGCCTGATTGCTTATCTGCATAGCAGAAAGCAAACCTCTTGGCCAGAAAATGAAAAATGCATTCTGCTTGAAACAGAATGAAGATAAACATCGTATTGCTTCAAGAATGAAGAAAGTCGGACAACAATTATCTCATGAATCAGACTTCGAAAACAATACAGACGATACTTTGATCCAAAAATCAAACGTATCGAAACCATTAACAACGAAACCATTAAGAAATGGTCATCACACGATCGTAACAAATTTTCAGAAGAAATATCTGCAAACCTAACACACAATTTGCAACACAAGATGTCACCGAGAAATATCCATCGAACTCCCTTCGATGTGATTCGATTCATGCAACTCCAGCAATAAAAACTCATTTGTTAGTAAAATGTCATTACACTGTGGATTCCCCCAGCGTCTCTGGACGCCTGTCTCTCTTAATTTCCATGGGCATGGTCCAATTCATTTCCTCTAAATATCCATTATTAGTATTCCGTCTTCTGCAACAAACTCTCATTAATTTTGCCCAAAACGCGCAACATAAAACGAAATATCACCGACCCTTGAATATTGTAACAGACGAGTATCGAAATTTACGAAAATCAAATGAAGCATAATTTATTAAAAATTGTAGGAAATGCAAATGTTGTAAACTTTACGATAAAGAATGATCAGAAATTTAAAAAAGCAAATATAAAATTTGAAGTTACATATCGAGTCGACAAACGCGAATTAAATAGTATGGACAATTTAGCAAATTGTGCAATGTCACAATCATTTGCTATCAAATAAGTTACTTGAATGAAAAAAGCTAATTTCGACGCAGTTGCATTCGAAATTATTTGAAACCTTTCAATCATCCGAGCATAAAAATAAATGCATCACTCTTTAATTCGCGACGCGAAAAGTGTTAAATAAAGACAGACTTCCCCCTTTGCTACAATATAACTCTACCATTTAGTGAAATAAATAAGCAAATATCTAAAAGCGACGCGTTTACTTCTTATCTGTATTTGCTATCCGTCTATCACACTGCAATTTCGATATATATGTTTCGGGCGCAAGTTTGTTATTTTCATTCTATTAAAAAAGTATGCAAAACCCGTGGTCCGTAATTTTTGTAAGAAATTTGCGAGAATTCATCGAAACCTCTACGTCGACGCGGTATTCTCACAAAAATGTCATCGCGATCCAAGTAAAATCCAGACAATATTAAATTAATAACTTTAACCATGACAGCCAGCAGCGTGTTTCCTATTTCACGAATTTTATTAAATTAACTGACACTCATTTTCTATCTGTGTCATCAAATGTGCATATAACTTTTTGCACTTTTATTTGCGGAGTGGTTTCAATGACCACGATGAAATTCATTGACTGATTGGTCTCAATGGACAATACATAATATAACTTGACAAAAATTCTACATAAATCCTCAAAATTTCTTGTATTAAAAGATACATTTGCAGCAGTATTTCTATTTGCAAGCACTTGATTAACAATACAAAAATCATGACATGAAGCAGCCAAAAGGCGCTGAAAATCCCGAAATCATCGAGCAGCCAAGAGGCGCTTTCAATAAAAATCGCGAGAATCCGGTGCCATTTCAGGCTCTTACTGTTCGCAACGCTAGCTCAAAACCCGCCTACTGCCATTCCGGGGGCTCTCAGAATTCGCAACACTACCTATCCGGAAAAAAAGAAGCTATCGTTGGGAGCAGGCCTCCTGAGGCACTCCATGGGGAGTTGCATTTTTGCAACTCCAATTGCTGAGTCTCTGACTCAGCAGATGCGCATCTCTCAGCTGCTTTTGTACTTCGCAACGCTAGTTTCGCGATTGTTCAAAAGAAAACCGCGTATAATTCATATTTCGCAACACAAATTTAGAATTTATTAAGAGCAAACTCCCGGACACCCATTTCAGGTGCTAAATCGTGATGCTATACTCTACAAATTATTAAGAAAATACTAATTCGAAATATTCTATAAGATACTAAAACAAACTCCCGTGCTCCTTGATCAAGGGCTATGTCGCAACTCTATTTTAACAATTAATTATTCAAAGACAAACCGGGCACTTTTCGTGCTTTATATCGCAACGCTACTTTAAAGAATTACTGTTCAAAGAAAAACCGGTCACTTTTCGTGCTTCAATTCGCAACGCTACTTCTAAACATCTAATTAAAGCAAGCTCCCGTTCGCCATCTCGGGCGATATCTCTCGCAACTCTATCTCTAATTTAATATAATATTCTAAAAATTAAAAAACCGAGTATATTCATATCGCAACACTAACAACTACCAATTAATTCGAACAAACCCGTGGGTACCATCCGTGGTGACCTTAATTTCGCAACACTAACGAGCAAGGTATACGTAACTCTAATTTCGCGATGAAAAACCGCATGCAGCCAAGATGCGCTCGTTGGACGGGAATGTTACATCCGTCAGAGGACAAATACAGAAAGCGAGCACAGTGAATTAACAAATACTAATAATGACTTTCCATTCTAGAACCCAAAACGGATTCGAGGATGAAAAGCCATTCGCTGCAGCCCTCTTCGTGACAGTTTGTCGGGCCTCTTCGGCACTTGTTAGCCACTTCTTCTGCCGCTAGAGAATGCTCGAATACTTTGCACCAACAAAAGTCTTACTATTATCAAATTCAACAGTGAAAACCACACCACGAGCGTGCAGAGCGTATTCGCTGCTCGTGTAGCACAGTTTTCATAAAAAAAGGCAAAGTATTCGAACATCGCACCGGGAGTTTCACCACTTGCGCAAAAAATTTACAAACTAGAAACTACGGTCAAAAAGAGGGGGACACTCGGTTTGACCGTAGTTTGATCCCAGGTCCAGGCATATCACTTTTACCCGACCTACACAGAGAATGTGATATCCTGAATTCCTGGCCCTTCTTGCTTATATTTAACTCACATTCAAGAACGGTATGCTACCTACGTACCTAAAACCTATATTTAAAAATGCAAATCGCGACACAAATCACACAAACACACATCACTCCACGGTTCTCAATCAGGAACCAATGTGCATGGGCCTGAACTAGAGAGGACTCCCCGGGGTTCCTCCGACACCCGAGTTCGCAAACAACATTCATACTCTAAAATGTACGTACCAATTTCCTGAAATCGACTGACAAGGGTGGCGACCATTGCGTTACTTCATTATAATACTCTATCGCGATTTGACAGGTTTATTGTTCGCGACTAAAGTGAACAACAGCCGCGGAACGGATCGTTGGTTCGCTCCCGAATGGAAGCGGCGCGCGAGGACAGGGACTGAGGCGACTGGTCCGATGCACGTTCGGAAGCACGTGGAGGAAAGAAAACTCCCTTACACCAAAACTCGCTTTATTCCGTCTCAAATCAACAAACACAAACACTTGGGTTTTAACGAGGGACAATATCGCGAATCTACGAATAAAAATACGGGTCGCGAAGGCGGACCGCGTGAACAATAATTGCGAAAGCAACTGAACAAAAAGAGATGACTCTCAACGCGCGATGCGTAGTTTATCGCGGCACAGTAGAAAGAAGAGTGAAGCGCGGAACAGGTGCGTTCGCTTGTTCGCGTTACAATTCAGAAAAGAGGGCGCTGAAGTTAGCATAATCGCGAATAGGAGCAGCGAAAGGGCCACGTGGGCCGTGCGTCACAAGGATATAATTGGCTCCCGGGCATCACGCGATGTGACGAGTTCGACATACGAAGACATGGAGATGACCAGTCTTCCTGGACTTCAACGGAAGTACCAGGACCGACTCGTGTGAGCCGAGAGCCCCTCCCTGTGGCGCACAACCCACTGCCAACCCCGAACATTTATAGAATTATAAATATTTGACATTGTATCGTTTGATATTTGAGGCAATGTATATGGCATATGTTGCACAGATAGAGAGAATTTCATCATTGGCATGCCATATACATCGATGAGTTGTAGTAAGAGTGAAAAGGAGAATAAGGCAAAGATATTGTTGAAGGTTGTATAAATTATTTTATGACACGAGAAAATTTCAAGCGACGCAAGATCCACAGCCTAACACACATCACACACATGTGGAAATTACGTCGTGCACGATTCGCCACCGCAATGTCAGTCGCTGATTTTTAAAAAAAAGGTCGTGCCCACCGCCTTTACCCATTCGAAGTGCACCTGGGCACTCGAATGAGTTCGGGCTTAAAGTGAACACGGCAGAACTTTGTACTCACTGCGTATTTTTGCTGAAAATCCTAGCTAAGAGGATGATTAGTAGAATTCTAACGGTCTGATTTATGAAAAATTGCAGCAAGTGACTCGAATTTGATATTTAATCAAGCAAATGACTCGACTTTTATATTTATTTAAGCAAGTGACTCGACTTTCATATTTGTTCAAGCAAAGAGAATTTTAATTGAAAAAGTGAACTCTATAGAAGCAAAATACTCTACTTTATATATTTGTAAATATGCAAAATTTACTTTGAATTGAAAATGAATATTGAAAACCGGGAGATCTCGTCATCAGGGGAAGAATTTTAACAGGGAAATGTATTAACTGTCACTCTGACTTCGAGATCTACCCGTCGCGAATTGCCTTCTTGTAGATAATACAATAATTGTTATTGAAACGACGCGAAACAAATTTACAAACTTCCGAAATTTCGTCTATCAAAAGCACAAATCGAGCGATCTATTTTAAAACATAAATCGTCTCGAAGAAAGCAATTAGCCGCGATCTTATAACAAATTTTGTTATAAGAATATTTTTCCAGTGAATATAAAGAACGCACAATACTCGTCAACTGTTCATTTGTGTTGATAAATTCGCAACGCTAACTGTAAATTTCATGATTACATTCATGTAAATAATGCAAAAATCGCGCTACAAGAAGGCCCTGTCCTAAGCTACGATATACATGACAGTACACAAGGAAAATATATAACAGTTTCTTCTCACGAGTAATTTTTAAATTACTCGTGTTCACTATGCTCGCTTTATAGAACAATACAACCAATCTCCAGTGCCGCTTCGGACCTTTCGTCCTACGGCATGGTTTGGAGACCGGAGGGACAGTTAAAGTTTTTGACTCACCAGTGTCGAGACACCAGAATACCATTGGTTACCTTAGAATCTCTGCCGCTGCTGTCTCTGCCAGTGTTGTCTCCGCCGCTGTTATCAAGGTTGTCCTCAGGTCATCTCAAGGAATGTCCAAGGTCTAAACAAAACAAAGCATTTCGCATTGCAGGAGGCACCGTTCGTAGAACGTTAAACTGCGTTCCGTTCCGATTTTACAAAGAAAGCTAATTGAATTTTGAAAACAGCGGATGAAAAAAAGTCGTAATTATATATCAAGAAACGTTAAGAGTAGATCGTAAGAATGATTAGTGTATGAATGATTTTCAGAATTGAGAATTCAAGGAGAAGTTATATATCGAACTATGTATCGAAACTTTCCGACAAGTACGTAGAAATAAAACATCTCTGTGTTTACGTTACTCACCTTCAAGGCGGAAGGTGCATCGCAGTTTCATAGGGTACAGCGATGCCTCACGAATTCGAGCAAAGTCTGTAACAAAAATAAGATGCACATCTTAAATACCTATTCCCTGAAAATTTCATGTCGGGGAATTTTTAATTTTTATTTATTTTATTGGTAGAACATACAATGTAAGGGTATGGAAATTTGATATAAAACTTGTAAGGACGTTTTGGAGAAAATTTTCAAGTAGCAACTGAAACTTGGGGAAAAATTGCGGGGTACATGCGAATTAAAATTTCAGCTCACCTATAAAAGATTTGCCCTTCGCCTGGGAGTGATTGTCGCCGTTCAACCATCCCGTCATTTGACTGTTCTGTAACAAAAAAATTAACATTTTCATTAGTATAAGCCATCTTTGTATTTCTCGACTGTGAATTTTTATTTCTCGATCATGTGATACTTACTTTTTAAATTCGTGAAGCCTTGCCCGATGGAAATCCTTTCCACAGCTGCTCCTGTTGCACTGACTCTACTTCCGGCGCGGTATAATTGAAAAAAAGACAATTTGCGACAGAGAATTATTTTCGGCGAACAATTTGACTCTACTTTCGCGTGAAGTTATAAATTTAAGTGTATAATATGAAATACGAAGCAAACACTGACTCTACTTTCGCGTAAAGTTATAAATTGAAGTGTATAATATGAAATACGAAGCAAACACTGACTCTACTTTCGCGTAAAATTACTAGAAATTTAACACTTATTAAAGTATATATAAAATGCGAAACAAACACTCCAGCGATGCCTCACGAATTCGGACAAAGTCTGTAACAAAAATAAAACGCAAAATATAAAATATTTGCTCTCTGAAAACTTGAAAATTCAGCTAATTTTTTATTTAGCATAAAAATGTTGCAAGCATTCTATGAGAACTGCAAAAGCTAATTAATACTTTATTTACGTTAATTAAATTGATGGGGAGAACAAAGTTAAGTTTGCAAGGGAATTGGCAAATATCAAAGTTATGACGTGTGTACGGAATAAAATTTCAACTTACCTTCACAGACTTTGCCCATCGCCAAGGAATGATTGTCGCTGCTCAACCATCCCGTCATTTGACTGTTCTGTAACAAACAAATTAACATTTTGGTTAGTTTATATACATATTTTTTAATTAAAAAATTTCATTTCTCGAGCATCTTATACTTACTTTTAAAATTCGTGAAGCCTTGCCCGATGGAAGTCCTTTCCACAGCTGCTGCTCGATGCACTGTCTCTACTTCCGGTACGATCAATTTAAATAATATAAGGAAGCTACCGCGACCGAGAATCATTTCCGGCGAACAATTTTGACTCTACTTTCGCGGAGAAAAGAATTCTTAATATTTTTAATAATTATTCAAAAGATATTAATAATTATAATAGCGGGTTGCAAACACTGACTCTATGTCGCGTGAATTTGTTATAAATTGAAAAAATATTGAGTAATAAATATATACAGATATAAATATTAATATAATACGAAACAAGCACTGACTCTAGACCGCAATGCGCTCGGCCCCAAATTTTGCTGAAAATAAAAGGGTGGGGTGGGGAACACAAGAAAACAACCATGTTTTTCTTTTTCATATCAAATCAAGTGCTTGCTTCAAGAAATACTGCTTAAAAATTATGTCTTACTCATTGATTCGTCATGTTCTTTGTGTAATACAATACACTATTAATTAAATGTATAAACAATAAATACTGCGAGCTGCCACTGTTAAAGTTATAAGATTAGTCATGCTTATTCCCTATTACATATGAACACTAACCCCCTTCGATAAATTCACGAAAATCTTTATAGAAATTACGGACGAATCTAACGCAGGACCTTAACACCCTACATCGGCAAATACGATTTTTATTTACTTCTATACTTATGCCCTGAAACCTATGTAAATCCATTGCAGCGTCTCAAAACGGAAGGATAAGTCGTAACATGTAAATACCAAGTAAAAACGAATCGCGATTTATTTGTAGCATAGAATTGTAGCCGTCGAAATTTAACACCGCGAATTGGTAAACACTGTCAGAATAAGGAGCAGCTTTCTTGGAAGTCGACTATCGTATTGTAAATATTGACTGAATACTCGTAAATTGTAAGAGGTTTCAAATAATCCCGAAAGATTTCAATCGTTGCATGTTTCCGTAGAACCGTATTAATTCGTAGAAATGTAAATTCTATTCGTCGGATGTTCGACTCGATATCAATTAATATGAATATTGTATAAATTCAAACAAAATATCGCGAAGACCCGAAGTAAATGAAAATGTTACTTGCGTATGGCGTCGTAATATCTTACGTTTTGTTGCTCCACCGTGCACGTGTCCGATCGTGCCAGCCCGGAAGGTCGTTCAAAGGATACTCCGAGTCCTGCAAGCACACACGAGTAAACTATTAAATAACTGCGAAAAAGTACAATAATTCCGTATAATCACGTTTCAGAGCAACAATAATCGCGGTCTTCGTCAATAAAATCGAAATACGAAGCTATAGAAGAAGTACTAATGTTGTAGACGAGAAAAGCACCGCGTAAATGTCGCGAGAGGTCAGTGACGTCACCAATTGCGTCGTAATTATTTCGCGATTGTTACTAAATTCGTAATTATTATTGTCCAAATTGATTGATATGGTACAGCAGAAGACTATTACGTAGTAGATAAACAAGTGAACTATTTTTTAGCGGTCGGTAAACGAGGGCGATGTAAAAGAAAAGGTACTCACAGCGGATACGTGTTAACGGTTCCAAGTCTGGAGAGAGAAAGAGGTAGGTGACCGCTCAGGTAGGAGTGGGGATAGCTCGCGGCGGCTTGGTTGCCGCTCGGTGGGGGAAAAGCGAGCCAATCAGAATACGACTGCATGTCACGCGTTACAAGGCCTATCCTCTAGCGCGCCAAAACCAGGGATTTTGAGAAATTTCAAACAAAGAATTATAATATCTCGAAATAAGAGATTTGAGCATGAATTATTAAAATAGTTATTAAGTAGAAAGATCTCCACCGGTAATATGTAGAAGATATATCGTTTAGAGCAGAGAAACGAATCTTTTTACTTATTTAAATAACAAGAAGTTATTCTTTACGTGATAATATAGTATTAATGTTCAATGACGATATAAATCAATATTAGAATTTAAAACAATTTGGGTACCAAAACCGTGAGAGCCGATCACATAACTTCAAAAATAACAAAAGGTCTGCCTTCTTTCACTTTGTCTTTAAGTTTGTGGCTTTCTCATGAAGACCATATTTATAATGTTTCCAATTTACATTCGCAGAATAAAAGCATTATGGAGTCAGTTTATTATGCTATATGTACGAGTGAATGAACAACCGAAACAATAGAGACAGCATGATCGCACGAGCAACAGTGATAAAGAGAAAACATCTGACCACCGTTGACTCATCTCCAATGCGAGGCTTAACTTCTACTTAATCGCGTAATCTTAAAGCTACCTTAAACGCAAATTCTTCATCGGCCCAGTCAGAGGGTCTGGCTTACACCGACACAGTGCCCCCCCATCGGACGGTATGAAGCACATATGTCAGATAAGCACATATGTCAAGACACTCGTCGGTCTTCTGGACAGGGGCTGCAATTGGGATAGGAAGTAAGTAACGAGGACGGCTACACGAGAAAAACGTTTGCCTTCTTTCGCATATTTTCGAGAGCATGGAATTGAGTTACGATGACACTCTTGCATTCAATTTTACGCTTAGGTGACATTTTTAAATCTAACTTAAATCTTACTGGAACTATCTTAACGCTAAACGATGTCTTCTTTCGAGGTGATGACTGGAACTTTTAATCAACGAAGAGTTAAAGAATTGTTGTCACCAAAGAAAGAAAACGAATAGTCAGAGATAAAAGCGAACAAATCTGCCCAACGTTGACTCTTCTTCGATGCGAAGCTTAATTTCTACTTAATCGCGTAACCTTAAAGCTAACTTAAACGCAAATTCTTAGATGTAACTAATTGTAAGACTAGCAATCCGAACATTCGGTAGCCAAGGCTGCCGAATATTCGGATTTCGTGGCTATTCGCTCGATATCACTTGCTATTTAGTACTACTATTTAACAAAATATCGTACTAAAAGCACGTTTAATTAAAGTTAAAATCATAGCAAGTGATATCGACCCAGGTCCCACCGCGAGGAGGTTGCCACGAAACGGGAACCAAAAATGCATGCCCAACCAACCTCCATTTCATTCTGCTCTTCCTCTGACAAGGAAGGTATTCGAACTGCAACTCACGGATTCGGATAAAATTTTGTGGGTTTGTAGAGTGATCCAAGACAAGAAAAATGGTATACTCTATTCGTGCCCAATCGCCCTTTAAGGGCATGAAATTTAACCTCAAAGTGAAATCGACACTTGCACTTCCTCGCTTATATCTCCTAAAGTACAAAAGATAGAAAAAAATGTTTTAGGTAAAAGTTTAACGGTAAAAGGAGCGCTATAAATTTGCATTAACAAATTTTTAAAAACAACTTTCCTTCTTGAAAAAAAATTTTTTTTTGCGTTATTTTAAACAATTTTGAAATCTTTTTGGTAATGAAAAATGTGGCATTTTTTATTCTGAATTCAGCCATAACAATATTTTTATTATACACCGCTAGGATTACAGAGATACGCGACAAAACGTACTCCCTAGCGCGCGGTACCGCGCAATACCGCGCTAACAACATATAGGGTTACATATTAAGAATGCTCATTTTCGTTGCAGGACATAACTATGTGACGAAGATGGGTGTGGTAACATAAAAATCGCAAATTATGAAATATTACATAAAGATTAATGACTTATAATACAGATCGTACTATATCCCATATATACATACATAAATATTTTTTAAACGCTTATTTAACATTTTATTACATTGTAAGCACACGCGATTACATGTACTTCACTCGACATAGTTTTCGCAAAGTGAAAAATACGAAATACTATCTTCATTAAAAAAGTGATCTACACACAGATACTTTTTGCACCAAGCACATCTTATAATAGCAGGCTTATCACATCATTCACAACGTGGCAGTTTATCTGCTTCAGGAAATTTAAAACAGAAATCTACCGGATTTTCAAACCGTTGTGGTAACCTTTCCTCTAGGTATCCACTTTTATACCAAGAGTATTTAAATACTTCTCTGAATCTCGGGGAAGACAATTGGTTGTGGGTGAGTGATTGCAATTTGATGATGTTATTTCGTAGATGTAAATTTATATTAATATCGTACAGCAAAACTCGATCGGAAAAGGTTCTAACAAAGTTTTTCCATATCCGGAAACCAAAAACGTCCAACGGTTGTATCAAACCTGTCGTCCCTTTCGGTATAGTTAACGTAATAAGTTGCTTGTCACTCGGAATACTTTGTTGAAACGTGGACGGACAATGACCACTCCACGAATCAATTAATAGTACACTTCGAGGCCCAGTCTTTGGTGAAAAGACTTCTGCGAGCCAAGTGTTGAAATGGTGCGATGTTAACTTCCCAGATTTGGAAGCAGCGACAAACACATTATCTGATCTGAATCGGACAATTAAGTGCAAAAATGCGAAAACAGACCAACAATGGAAGTTGAGAGAAAGAAGAATTAATAAAAACGAAATGTTATCGTTAAATGTAATAAAATGGTCTGTTTTCGCAAATATTCAATTAATCATTATCCCGATATCTTATGAACTTTGCACTGGTAAATATCCAGTCTCCTTATAAATACACAGTCTTCGGGTCTGGAATTCATTATCAGTGTTACTGGAACTCGTTCAACTGCACGTGGCGTTAGCTTTGGATAAAATGGTGTACATAAATCCGACAAACGTTATTAATCTACTAATAGCAATGCTTCACATAACCAGTATTCCACCATCTCCAATTAATCACCGGGAGGTCGAACTCTCGGAGATCATACACAGAATGATACGTGAGAGTATCACTGAAAACCATCACCACTTTCGCCTGGGATGCAACTGTCATCAAATTCGTTGTTACCATATTCTTCGTCTTCCTGAATGCCTTCATCAGGAACGAATTCACATTCTTGAGGTCTTGTTGGATCTTCATATTCCAGGGTCATAACGTAGTCGGCCGTAAATGAATTTTCAGTGATACTCTCACGTATCATTCTGTGTATGATCTCCGAGAGTTCGACCTCCCGGTGATTAATTGGAGATGGTGGAATACTGGTTATGTGAAGCATTGCTATTAGTAGATTAGTAACGTTTGTCGGATTTATGTACACCATTTTATCCAAAGCTAACGCCACGTGCAGTTGAATGAGTTCCAGTAACACTGATAATGAATTCCAGACCCGAAGACTGTGTATTTATAAGGAGACTGGATATTTACCAGTGCAAAGTTCATAAGATATCGGGATAATGATTAATTGAATATTTGCGAAAACAGACCATTTTATTACATTTAACGATAACATTTCGTTTTTATTAATTCTTCTTTCTCTCAACTTCCATTGTTGGTCTGTTTTCGCATTTTTGCACTTAATTGTCCGATTCAGATCAGATAATGTGTTTGTCGCTGCTTCCAAATCTGGGAAGTTAACATCGCACCATTTCAACACTTGGCTCGCAGAAGTCTTTTCACCAAAGACTGGGCCTCGAAGTGTACTATTAATTGATTCGTGGAGTGGTCATTGTCCGTCCACGTTTCAACAAAGTATTCCGAGTGACAAGCAACTTATTACGTTAACTATACCGAAAGGGACGACAGGTTTGATACAACCGTTGGACGTTTTTGGTTTCCGGATATGGAAAAACTTTGTTAGAACCTTTTCCGATCGAGTTTTGCTGTACGATATTAATATAAATTTACATCTACGAAATAACATCATCAAATTGCAATCACTCACCCACAACCAATTGTCTTCCCCGAGATTCAGAGAAGTATTTAAATACTCTTGGTATAAAAGTGGATACCTAGAGGAAAGGTTACCACAACGGTTTGAAAATCTGGTAGATTTCTGTTTTAAATTTCCTGAAGCAGATAAACTGCCACGTTGTGAATGATGTGATAAGCCTGCTATTATAAGATGTGCTTGGTGCAAAAAGTATCTGTGTGTAGATCACTTTTTTAATGAAGATAGTATTTCGTCTTTTTCACTTTTCGAAAACTATGTCGAGTGAAGTACATGTAATCGCGTGTGCTTACAATGTAATAAAATGTTAAATAAGCGTTTAAAAAATATTTATGTATGTATATATGGGATATAGTACGATCTGTATTATAAGTCATTAATCTTTATGTAATATTTCATAATTTGCGATTTTTATGTTACCACACCCATCTTCGTCACATAGTTATGTCCTGCAACGAAAATGAGCATTCTTAATATGTAACTCTATATGTTGTTAGCGCGGTATTGCGCGGTACCGCGCGCTAGGGAGTACGTTTTGTCGCGTATCTCTGTAATCCTAGCGGTGTATAATAAAAATATTGTTATGGCTGAATTCAGAATAAAAAATGCCACATTTTTCATTACCAAAAAGATTTCAAAATTGTTTAAAATAACGCAAAAAAAAATTTTTTTTCAAGAAGGAAAGTTGTTTTTAAAAATTTGTTAATGCAAATTTATAGCGCTCCTTTTACCGTTAAACTTTTACCTAAAACATTTTTTTCTATCTTTTGTACTTTAGGAGATATAAGCGAGGAAGTGCAAGTGTCGATTTCACTTTGAGGTTAAATTTCATGCCCTTAAAGGGCGATTGGGCACGAATGGAGTATACCATTTTTCTTGTCTTGGATCACTCTACAAACCCACAAAATTTTATTCGAATCCGTGAGTTGCACTTCGAATACCTTCCTTGTGAGACACTTTCCCTCGACATTGACGAATTCAATGTCGAAAGAAAGTGTAGCAGAGGAATCGCCGACACTACTTTACTTATTCCGTTTCGCGAAAAGAGATAGACACCCGCCGAATGGTGTCGATCTCCCTTTACAATATTTACTTATTCGACATTCCTAATTCTTATCTTACTTTCCGCACGCAATCACTCTTACAAAACCATAATATCGCATCCATGCTCAAGAAATATCCGAGAAGAAGGCAAACGACTTTGAAAAGCAAAATGAAAACGCGATCGCGAAAGGGGGAAGAAAGTTAGTCTTCTGCGGCTGGAGTCCAGTTGCACCCCTTCCTCAGACGGACTGGGTTGGTACGATCTGTAGCTGAACCGGATTATCTGCCAGGCGGATCATGATCCAACTTGAACCACGACGGGGTTGCGTCTTTGAGCCCTCGGGTCGTACGTCGACCGATGACAAAGGCGATCATCCGGTCGGTGGTGGAGCACTGGCCAGTCGCGTACCGTAACTGGACGCGATGAGTGCCAGAGGTCACGTCTTACAACGACGAGGCTGCGTAACGTGGCGGCTCATCGGCCCAGTCAGAGGGTCCGGCTTACACCGACACAGTGCCCCCCCATCGATCGGTATGAAGCACATATGTCATAAGTCGATCGTACGACCTTCGACTCAAAGACCAACCCTGAAGACGTCCCTGGGCCGTAGAACCACGCTTCTCGCCTCCGCGCCGCCGCAGAAACACTCGTCGGTCTTCTGGACAGGGGCTGCAATTGGGATAGGAAGTAAGTAACGAGGACGGCTACACGAGAAAAACGTTTGCCTTCTTTCGCATATTTTCGAGAGCATGAAATTGAGTTACGATGACACTCTTGCATTCAATTTTACGCTTAGGTGACATTTTTAAATCTAACTTAAATCTTACTGGAACTATCTTAACGCTAAACGATGTCTTCTTTCGAGGTGATGACTGGAACTTTTAATCAACGAAGAGTTAAAGAATTGTTGTCACCAAAGAAAGAAAACGAATAGTCAGAGATAAAAGCGAACAAATCTGCCCAACGTTGACTCTTCTTCGATGCGAAGCTTAATTTCTACTTAATCGCGTAACCTTAAAGCTAACTTAAACGCAAATTCTTAGATGTAACTAATTGTAAGACTAGCAATCCGAACATTCGGTAGCCAAGGCTGCCGAATATTCGGATTTCGTGGCTATTCGCTCGATATCACTTGCTATTTAGTACTACTATTTAACAAAATATCGTACTAAAAGCACGTTTAATAAAAGTTAAAATCATAGCAAGTGATATCGACCCAGGTCCCACCGCGAGGAGGTTGCCACGAAACGGGACCCAAAAATGCATGCCCAACCAACCTCCATTTCATTCTGCTCTTCCTCTGAGACACTTTCCCTCGACATTGACGAATTCAATGTCGAAAGAAAGTGTAGCAGAGGAATCGCCGACACTACTTTACTTATTCCGTTTCGCGAAAAGAGATAGACACCCGCCGAATGGTGTCGATCTCCCTTTACAATATTTACTTATTCGACATTCCTAATTCTTATCTTACTTTCCGCACGCAATCACTCTTACAAAACCATAATATCGCATCCATGCTCAAGAAATATCCGAGAAGAAGGCAAACGACTTTGAAAAGCAAAATGAAAACGCGATCGCGAAAGGGGGAAGAAAGTTAGTCTTCTGCGGCTGGAGTCCAGTTGCACCCCTTCCTGAGACGGACTGGGTTGGTACGATCCGTAGCTGAACCGGATTATCTGCCAGGCGGGTCATGATCCAACTTGAACCACGACGGGGTTGCGTCTTTGAGCCCTCGTGTCGTACGTCGACCGATGACAAATGCGATGATCCGGTCGGTGGTGGAGCACTGGCCAGTCGCGTACCGTAACTGGACGCGATGAGTGCCAGAGGTTACGTCTTACAACGACGAGGCTGCGTAACGTGGCGGCTCATCGGCCCAGTCAGAGGGTCCGGCTTACACCGACACAGTGCCACCCCATCGATCGGTATGGAGCACATATGTCATAAGTCGATCGTACGACCTTCGGCTCAAAGACCAACCCTGAAGACGTCCCTGGGCCGTAGAACCACGCTTCTCGCCTCCGCGCCGCCGCAGAAACACTCGTCGGTCTTCTGGACAGGGGCTGCAATTGGGATAGGAAGTAAGTAACGAGGACGGCTACACGAGAAAAACGTTTGCCTTCTTTCGCATATTTTCGAGAGCATGGAATTGAGTTACGATGACACTCTTGCATTCAATTTTACGCTTAGGTGACATTTTTAAATCTAACTTAAATCTTACTGGAACTATCTTAACGCTAAACGATGTCTTCTTTCGAGGTGATGACTGGAACTTTTAATCAACGAAGAGTTAAAGAATTGTTGTCACCAAAGAAAGAAAACGAATAGTCAGAGATAAAAGCGAACAAATCTGCCCAACGTTGACTCTTCTTCGATGCGAAGCTTAATTTCTACTTAATCGCGTAACCTTAAAGCTAACTTAAACGCAAATTCTTAGATGTAACTAATTGTAAGACTAGGAATCCGAACATTCGGTAGCCAAGGCTGCCGAATATTCGGATTTCGTGGCTATTCGCTCGATATCACTTGCTATTTAGTACTACTATTTAACAAAATATCGTACTAAAAGCACGTTTAATAAAAGTTAAAATCATAGCAAGTGATATCGACCCAGGTCCCACCGCGAGGAGGTTGCCACGAAACGGGACCCAAAAATGCATGCCCAACCAACCTCCATTTCATTCTGCTCTTCCTCTGAGACACTTTCCCTCGACATTGACGAATTCAATGTCGAGAGAAAGTGTGGCAGAGGAATCGCCGACTCTACTTTTCTCATCCCGTTTCGCGAAAAGAGATAGACACCCGCCGAATGGTGTCGATCTCCCTTTACAATATTTGCTTATTCTAAACTAAACTAAACTCTTAAATCTAGCCTTACTTACTATTTGCAGTAAGTACAGGAAGAGAATAAACTATAGGGAAGCAGATCGCAGCAGCCTTTAACTTCGTTCGAGAAGAGAGGCAGATTATTATATCGTATTAATTTCTCAGCATTAGAAATTGTTATAATGAACGAATTATTTTTGAATGTATTAGAGGTTAATTTTTCTTGCAACTAAGATCCTGCCTGTAGCATTGCTAACTTTCATTAAAATCTAGTAAGACATCTATCCGAGGACTAAGTTCTCTTAAACTTAAAAGCTTTCCTATTCAGTAACTTACTATTCTTAAAATTAAAAGTCTGCCTGTTCGGTTAATAACTTGTCTTAGAACAAGATATTAATAATTTGTCTTAAAGCTAAAAACCTGCCTATTCGTTAACTAACTCGTCTTAAAATTAAAATCCTGCCTATTCTGATAGGAACATACATTAAAATTAAGAGTTGACCACCTCCATAAAGACGATATCTTGCCTTAATATTTAAAACCTGCCTATTCAGTGACTAACTCGTCTTAAAACTAAACGCCTGCCTATTCTGAAACTAACTCGCCTTAAAATTAAGAGCTGGCCGGCTCGATACATGCACTATTTTGTCTTAAAATTTAAAACCTGTCTATTCAACAACTAACTCGTCTTAAAACTAAACGCCTGCCTATTCTGATACTAATTCGCCTTAAAATTAGGAGCTGGCTGGCTCGATAAATGAATGTCTTGTCTTAAAATTTAAAACCTGCCTATTCAGTAACTAACTCGTCGTAAAATTCGAAGCCTGCCTTTTCGATAGCTAAGTTTTATAAAAATTAAAGTCCCATATATTCGATAATTAAGAGCTCTTAGAAGTAACGTCGTTACCATGTTTCCTTAATAACGAATAACCTGCCTATTAAGGAATTAAGTTCAATTCCAAAATGTTTGATAGTTAAAACCTCATGCAAAATATATAGGATTTAAGTTTCTTGAAAAATAAGGAATAGCCTTCTCCGAAAACTTAGTTTATCCGGTTACAAAAATATACTTAAACCAAACATCTGCTTGTGCGATGTGTAGATTCCATTGAAACTGAAGAAATTGCCTCCCGATAACAAAGACCTTCTAAATTCCTGAGAATCGGATTTAACTGACACCTGAAATCTTTTGAGAATCAGAGACTTAACTATACGAAAACTAATTTTACCAGTTTCGATGATAATCTCAAATCGTTGGTTATCATCGTCATCACCATCATCGTCATCGTTATCGTGGAAGATCGGAATATTATACATTAAAAGAGAACGACCCACTTTCGCTACAGTATACACAGAATATCATATACGCGAGAAAACTCGAAAGAAAATTCGCCATCGATCTAAAGTCCTCGATTGCACTATCATAAAGTAAGAATGCGAGCTTATGGAACTCCATGTAATTGCAAATGTACGATAAAAATAAACCATGATTTGTGCAAAGCATTTGGGAAAATGTATCGGCGGAACTTTATCCTCGATGAAAAATTGAATTGAGAAAACAGGTAATTCGAACGGCCAACAGTCACAGTATCAATATTATTGTAGAATAAGATGAAATATTTTGACAATATATTAATTCAATTAATAGTTCGTAATGTTCCATTTGACAAACGCTTGCGAAAACAGCTTCACTTTATTATTAATCATAGTTATTTTAATCGTAAAAAGAACGCGAGCACCTGTTTCCGAAGCGCTACGGAAATTCGCGGCTAACGGAATCGCGAGTATCTTTCCGAGGTGCTGTCAATTTTCGCAACACTAATTTCGCGTACGAGCAATAATCGCGAGCGCCTACGCGAGGCGCTGTGAATTTTCGCAACACTAATTTTGCGACGAGCAAAATCGCGAGCATCTTAGCGAGACGCTGTGAATTTTCGCAACGCTAAGTTCGCGAAGAGTGATCGAACAAAATCGCGGGCAACCTCTACCGAGGTGCACTTTTAATTTCGCAACTCTAATAATCGCGAATATTTTATACAATTGACGGGATAGTATCCCGCACTGGCGTCATGACGTAGACGCAGTACTGTACTGCGATATTAATCGCAATTCTGCGATATTAACCGCAATTTTGCGATATTAATCGCAGTGTTGCGATTTTTCGCAGAGCTGAAATCGCGAATATAATATCGAACAAACCGTGTACTTAGTTTCGCAACACTACTTTAAAAAACAAAGAGAATTGTAAATCGCGTATACATTTTCGCAACACTACTTTGAAAAATAAAGAAAAGGGCAAAATCGCGTATAAATTTTCGCTACACTACCCTGAAAAATAAAGAAAAGAGCAAAATCGCGTGTAAATTTTCGCAACACTACCCTGAAAAATAAAGAAAACAGCAATATCGCGTATAAATTTTCGCCACACTACTTTGAAAAAGTAAAGAAAAGGACAAAATCGCGTTTAAATGTTCGCTACACTACCCTGAAAAATAAAGAAAAGGGCAAAATCGCGTATAAATTTTCGCAACACTACTTTATAAAATAATGAAAGAAGCAAAGACGCGTATTGTTATTTTCGCGACACTAATTTCGCGGACGAAGCCGAATTCGCAGCTTTTTGCTGCGATGCGGCGAAGCAACTTACTACCACACAACTATTACTACTACTACTACAAGCGAACATAGTGACAAAGTAGTAACGTAAAACATAAACTTACTGTATATTTCTGAAAGAAAAAGGAAAGAATTAGGGTTACAACCTGAAAATCCTAACGAGAATGATTAATTAATATAATAAAAGCGGCGTAAGAAATTTCAATAAATAACATGACTTTAAATGAGAATTGAAATCTATTAAAGTGACTCTACGTAGAGCATTGACACTCTATATGCAAATGAATTTAAAAGTGAATTGTAATTGACTAAAAGTGACTCTACTGAGATCATTCAAATTTGTCGGTCAATACCATCGTCAAAGTAATTCGTCGAAAAATTCAATATACATTCGTTATTATTACTTTGACAATGGAATTGACCATCCGCGAAATTCTTACATACTAAACATCCTAGAAAAATCGTTACTACTCGCGACTATGGTACTAATTACCATAATCGCGGTCACTATGTTCGCAAACTACTAGCACACATAAAATACAACCAGTCGTTCGGTGCCGTTTCGGACCATTCGTCCTGCGGCATGATCGAACGACCGGAGGAACTTTGAATTTTGTCACTCACCAACCGAAGAAAGTGATAGTTGAAAAGTGTTTACCTCCACGTTGAGATCGTAGTCCATGGTCCGGCTGCATCCATGGTCCGGCTGCATCCATGGACCGGCTGCATCCATGGTCCGGCTGCATCCATGGTTGGGCTGCGTCCATGGCCTGGCTGCATCCATGGCCTGGAGATTGTCCTTTCTTTAACACAAGAGAAGACAACATTATAGAATCTCTAAGGAGAATTATTTGAATATACGGTGGGTAAAATTAAACTCTAATTTAATTCTCTTAACCGTTTGAGTCTCAGGATATATTGGACAAATTTTGAGAGAAATAAAACTATTTTCTTTATAGAGATAGAATATAACGGATCTTTTTGATACTGAGACTCAAACGGTTAAAGTGAACTTTAAGTTCCAATTGAAATAGGGGTCGATTAATGAAAATGTTAGTGAAATAATGAAACTTACATCCTCCATCGTCCACCGACTGCACGATGGAGGTCCTCTCCGCAGGAGGAGGTGCTGACCCGCGAGTTTCGCGATTTCGGTGATCGGTATTCGCGACCGGTACGTTGAAACGATTTACGGTACGAACGAACAGTGGCTCTACTTGCGCGAATACTCGTTTCGAGTATGCTTTAAATATATGCGATTCAAAACCCGGCACTGACTCTAAGACCGATAAATCGGTCGCAAATTTTAATATGCAAGCGTTTGTCAATGAAACATTACATTTATATAATCGAGATACTTTAATTATAAGGTATTGAAATTAAAATTATATCGTATACTGTGATTATATCGTATGTCGTTCGAATTACTATTGAATGACAAAATAATAAAAAATTTCAACGATACAGTTCCCCAAACGAGTTACACAGATCAAAGTCCCATTTCTAATTGAAGATTTCATAATTCTGTGAACTTCTAAGCGCGAATGTTATTCTATACTCGCACTACAGACTTTACGATAGTGCAATCGAGTTCTGGAAAGACGGCAGCTTCTACTATATCATTTGAAAAATATCAAGAATCTCGAAACACGGGGAAATTGTAGCGAAACTGAGTCATTTCTCATTTAACGTGAGTTCCAACTGATTGAGAATGGCCCAATATCCCAAAACCTTCTGCCGGAGATACTGTAAACAGAAATAACAATCGGACTTGAAAAAATGAATCTATTTTTGTGAAAATTAATTAAGAACTGACATTACGGAGGAAATGGAGGTGGAAATATTAAGCTACGATAATTGCGAGTTTCGAGGAAAGAGAAAATGAATTGATAACACAATACAACATCTACGGGAACCAACTATCGAAAATAAATGTGCAATATTTTAATGGTTATTTCACAACACGTTGTGTTCAATCGCTTAAATTAATTAGAAACACTGGCGCGAAACCGTAACTTTAAGTTATTGACATTTACACGAAGTAATCACTTTATGTCACTGACACTATAACAACACGTTGTATTTAATCGCTTAAATTATTCAAAATCACTTGCACAAAACTATCACCTTGTGTCACTAACACTTCCACAAAACGTTATATTTAATTGTCGAAATAATTTAAAAATACTTGCACAAAATTGTCACTTGATGTCACTGACACATCCACAAAACCTTGTATTTAATTGTCGAAATAATTTAAAAACACTTGCACAAAACTGCCACTTGATGTCACGGACACATCCACAAAACGTTGTATTCAATTGTTAAAATGATGTAAAAACACTACAAGTAACGATCACTTGATGTCACTGATACTTCCATAAAACGTTGTATATAATTGGCGAAATTATTTAAAAACACTTGCACAAAACTGTCACTTGATGTCACGGACACATCCACAAAACGTTGTATTCAATTGTTAAAATGATGTAAAAACACTACAAGTAACGATCACTTGATGTCACTGATACTTCCACAAAACGTTGTATTTAATTGTCGAAATTATTTAAAAACACTTGCACAAAACTGTCACTTGATGTAACTGACCCATCCACAAAACCTTGTATTTAATTGTCGAAATAATTTAAAAACACTTGCACAAAACTGTCACTTGATGTCACTGACACATCCACAAAACCTTGTATTTAATTGTTGAAATAATTTAAAAACACCTGCACAAAACTGTCACTTGATGTCACTGACACATCCACAAAACCTTGTATTTAATTGTTGAAATAATTTAAAAACACTTGCACAAAACTGCCACTTGATGTCACTGACACATCCATAAAACGTTGTATTTAATTGGCGAAATAATTTAAAAACACTTGCACAAAACTGTCACTTGATGTCACGGACACATCCACAAAACGTTGTATTCAATTGTTAAAATGATGTAAAAACACTACAAGTAACGATCACTTGATGTCACTGATACTTCCACAAAACGTTGTATTTAATTGTCGAAATTATTTAAAAACACTTGCACAGAACTGTCACTTGATGTTACTGGCACATCCACAAAACCTTGTATTTAATTGTCGAAATAATTTAAAAACACTTGCACAAAACTGTCACTTGATATCACTGACACATCCACAAAACCTTGTATTTAATTGTCGAAATAATTTAAAAACACTTGCACAAAACTGTCACTTGATGTCACTGACACATCCACAAAACCTTGTATTTAATTGTTGAAATAATTTAAAAACACTTGCACAAAACTGTCACTTGATGTCACTGACACATCCACAAAACCTTGCATTTAATTGTTGATATAATTTAAAAACACTTGCAGGTAACTGGCACCTGAGGTCACTGATACTTCCACAAAACGTTGTATTTAATTGTTAAAATGATGTAAAAACACTACAAGTAACTATCACTTGATGCCACTAATACTTCCACAAAACATTGTATTTAATTCTTAAAATTATTTAATATCACTTCTAATTTATTGTTTAAGTAGTTTAATATTATAGCACACATGCACTAATAGTCGTAATCCAAGATCAAGAGTGACTAGGTACCCATATGCAAGTGCACAAATATACATAGGGACCAACCTGTCAAATCACGCGACCCGTTCGATGTCTGAAGCTGTACTGTGCTCTCCCGCCTCAGCGAGGTGGCTCGCTGAACATGCGTAGTGCATCTTACGTATTGAGATCCCCTTTCTCCATGGATAATTTTACAAACTTCGGTTATTACAATAATTTTCGTCAATAATCGTTTATTACAGATGAAATTATTATTTAATAACTTGTCTCTGCTTATTTTTAATAAATCTTATGGTGAATAAAAATTATAGGAGTGAAGTACGTGAGTTTATAATTGACGATGTACTTTTCAATGCTTACGAATATTTGATTCTTTGCGTAATACTTTTATCTTATTGATAAATAATATATTTGCAGCTATCTTCGATGAATTTCAAGCAACCTCCAATATTATTTGGGGAATAAAATGTAAGAAATATATAAGGAAAGGATTTTCGAAGGTAGACACCTCGTTCGCCGACTGCGCGTGCTAAGCTAGTTTACCAACCGCACCAACTCGATACTCTGATTGGACGAACGATGCAAAAGGAAGAAAAAACGAAAATTATTGTTGTTATAATTTAGTTAGAGACAACGGAACTGTTCCACGCTGAACGTATTCAGTTTTTGGCAGATATTATCTCTCAAAACGGAGGGTTCAAATACATTTCATACCATCAAAATAGAAGGTTCCTGCTTGACTGCAATCCGATAGAGATAACGTTATCAAGAACTTCTATTTTATAGACGGTCGAACAAGTTGAAATATTTTACCATCCCTTATTTTGTTATCATCCCGCTGCTTTAACGAACACGGTTAACATCCTAGTCCAAATAAAATATGTTTTGCAATATTTCATCCC
Organism: Cerceris ruficornis; assembly: GCA_963989415.1. Taxonomy (NCBI): domain Eukaryota; kingdom Metazoa; phylum Arthropoda; class Insecta; order Hymenoptera; family Crabronidae; genus Cerceris; species Cerceris ruficornis. Next base: position 520,652 of record CAXDIW010000313.1, on the reverse strand, counting down.
AACAAATTAAGCATTACTGTATGCCAGTATAATGCAATTATATCTTTTATAATCTATAGTATCTTCTATGGTATAGTAATTAAACCAATACAACCAATTCCTATTACTATCATGATTTTCTCCGGTACAATACATTTCCAATTGTTTTCTCCAGCCTTTCGTCGAGCCATTCAGGCAGACTTTCAAGTTGAATTCCTTTGCAATCATTTGACAAAACGCACTCCATTACATACGTCCTTTATTCCCTGACATTTGCAAATCGATACACAATGCTTCCGAAGCACATTTACGAATGTTGCACAACAGATCGCCGGAGGCTTTTTTGTAAAGGTCAAGTGCTTGGATCCACACGTTTACCATGGAATTTGCAATACAAAATTCTCCATTCGCATGTATATTTTACTAGTATGCAAATACTTGACAACCTCGACCGACGAAAGAATAATAATTTTGCACAACCTCTACGCGATATATTAGGAAACATCAACAAAAGAGCTTTCACCGTCTAACCAGCTGCATAATAAATTTTCGAGGCTGCATAACAAATATTCAAATTTTACGATAACACGATAACAATAATTCGAAATTATTCTCTATATTTTTTACGACTATCCCATTTATCAGGGCTTCGAATAAGCGCGAAAATAATATTAAATATTCAGTATTTAATATTTTGATGACGCTCCCGTCAATTTTCTCACATTCGCTGTATGGTCCGAGGGAAAATCGATGGAACTTCGTTAACTATGATTTCTCCCCAACGTGGCCACCGTAAAGCAATTATCAGTCGAAGAGAGAATGTCTTCTGAGCATTTACTCCCTTTCATTGGCGAAAATGGCATTGGAGGTCAAATTACCCCGGTTTTTGCATCGTCGCTTTGTCAGCCAACGATATTTCGCACCGTTCAACCGAGAGCATCGTCGAGCCTCCACTTCTATCCACGAATCTAACGCGATAGATCAAAGTTTTTCGATTTCAATACGCGCAAACAGCGAATTCTCTGTACGATGACTTTCATCGGCTTTCCTCTCACCATTTAGCAGGAAATGTTTGGAAAAGCGAGGTAAAAATCGAGTAGGAAGCGGAAATATCGTACTCTTTGTTCCGCGCAACGTTTCTGTCCTCCCCAGTTTTCTCTCTGTGCTCCTCCTCTACACGCATTTCCTAGCATCGGAACAAAATAATAGGAATGCCAATCAACGAAAGTTTGACGAAACGCAAAAAATTTATTGAAACGCAGTAATCACATTGTCGAAGGTCGCCGTGAGCTCGGTTTAATAAAACGCTTTTTGCCGCACCGTGCATACGTGCGGCTTTTTTCTTCCATTGCCGATCCGCGATCAATTCGTGAAAATATGAAATATGCGAATAACAGAGAGGAGAGATGCAAAGTGATAAAGAGAGAGAGAGAGAGACATATCTCGATGAAGAGTATTAGGATTTTCCGTGTGCTCTTCCCTTTTATTTTTCTCATTGTACACCTTCCGATTGTACTCTTTGACGTTTATTAATTCAACGATTGGATATCTCGAGAAAGGGAGATTCGTTTTAAACAGTCGTCTTTGTAGATATCACGGGTCGCCGTTGCACGGGGAAAGTAATTGCACGGAAGTGGAGAATTATGCTGGTATTTATTTAAGTGTAAATTTTAATTACATCTGATGCAGAATAATGTGAATCGACTGTGTAATGTATTCGGTGATCGCGATGTTAATAACTGCGAAAAACAAGCATCGATGGAACGTGAAATTTTAATCAAATCGAGCCACTGTCGTTTCACGACTCTCAAATAAACATAGTGATACGGTACTCAAAGAGAAATCTGACCTAAACGATAGGAAACACGACACCGTTGCGAAACGTCCAACCATCCTCTTGTACGTGGATTAGTCGGAAATGCCATTCGTTTTTAGCACAATTTATAAGTTGCTCGTTTCAACGGACAACGATATCCAGTGATTCCTGCTCACTCCTTACGATTCAGTGACAGGGGATTATTAAAATGGTGGAAAATAATAATGCACTTTGCGCTAAATATACTAATATATCATTAATTCATAAAGATCTAGGTATAAGCTACATAAGTGATTACATTCAAAAATTCTCCATACGCTTTTACCAAACGTGCCATAAAAGTAAAGATAAAGCTATTAATTCCATAGGAAATTATTCTCAGGTTGACCTTAACTATAAGAAGTATAAACATAAGCGAATCATTCATTTGTTACTTAGTCTCTAGCCTTGTACTTATTGTATATTACTTCAAGTCTTCTATGATGAGACAGGTTTTTATAATGTTCCTATCATTCTTCTAAACTATAGACAATCGCGTTAATTTGTTAAAAACTTAATTTACTAATGACTGGGGTGAAAGTTAATCTTGGTACCCAGTTATCGTATCTTTATGTAATTGTTTATTATTGTATATTGTAAATAAAAAAAAAAAAAAAAAAAAAAAAAAACTTGAAGAACAAAAAATTGGCAAATGGTACTGTTTGGATGCTTTGCATATAAGTTTCTTAGACTATATAGAAGCAATATATACAAAGATTTCAACCGTCTACCTGTTCCATTCATTGTTCTACTTGTCGAAAGTTACAAATAATTTCCGACAAAGGATTAACAATGGGGCACGTAGTACTCTTAAACTTGAAGAGCAAAAAATTGGCGAATGGTGCTGTTTGGATGCTTTGCATATATGTTTCTTAGACTGTATAGAAGCAACATATAGAAATATTCCACCCGTCCACCTGTTCTATTCGTTGTTCTACTTGTAGAAAGTTACAAATAATTTCTGTTTCATGATTATCAATGGGGCTCGTTGTTCACTTAAACTTGAAGAACAAAAAATTGGCGAATGGTACTGTTTGGATGCTTTGCATATATGTTTCTTATACTATATGGAAGCAATATATACAAAGATTTCAACCGTCTAACTGTTCTATTCATTGTTCTACTTGTCGAAATTTACAAATAATTTCCTTTAAAGGATTAACAATGGGGCTCGTAGTTCACTTAAACTTGAAGAACAAAAAATTGGCGAATGGTACTGTTTGGATGCTTTGCATATATGTTTCTTAGACTATATAGAAGCAATATATACAATGATTTCAACCGTCTACCTGTTCCATTCATTGTTCTACTTGTCGATATTTACAAATAATTTCCTTTAAAGGATTAACGATGGGGCTCGTAGTTCACTTAAACTTGAAGAACAATAAATTGGCGAATTGTACAGCTTGGATGCTTTGCATATATGTATCTTAGACTATATAGAAGCAATATATAGAAAGATTTCACCCGTATACCTGTACTATTCATTGTTCTACTTGTAGAAAGTTACAAATAATTTCCATTTCATGATTATCAATGGGGCTCGTTGTTCACTTATACTTGAAGATAAAAAAATTGGCGAATGTTACTGTTTAGATGCTTTGCATATAGGTTTCTTAGACTATATAGAAGCAATATATACATTGATTTCAACCGTCTACCTGTTCCATTCATTGTTCTACTTGTCGAAAGTTAGAAATAATTTCCGATAAAGGATTAACCATTGGAGCTCATTGTTCACTTAAACTTGAAGAACAAAAAATTGGCGAATGGTACTGTTTGGATGCTTTGCATATAAGTTTCTTAGACTATATAGAAGCAATATATACAAAGATTTCAACCGTCTACGTGTTCCAATCATTGTTCTACTTGTCGAAATTTACAAATAATTTCCTTTAAAGGATTAACAATGGGGCTCGTTGTTCTCTTAAACTTGAAGAACAAAAAATTGGCGAATGGAACTCTTAGGATGCTTTGCATATATGTGTCTTAGACTATATAGAAGCAATATATACATTGATTTCAACCGTCTACCTGTTCCATTCATTGTTCTACTTGTCGCAAGTTACAAATAATTTCCGTTAAAGTATTAACAAAGGGGCTCGTAGTTCACTTAAACTTGAAGATCAAATAATTGACGAATTGTACTGTTTGGATGATATGCAGATATGTTTCTTAGACTATATAGAAGCAATATATACAATGATTTCAACCGTCTACCTGTTCCATTCATTGTTCTACTTGACGAAAGTTACAAATAATTTCCGATAAAGGATTAACCATTGGAGCTCATTGTTCACTTAAACTTGAAGAACAAAAAATTGGCGAATGGTACTGTTTGGATGCTTTGCATATATGTTTCTTAGACTATATGGAAGCAATATATACAAAGATTTCAACCGTCTACGTGTTCCAATCATTGTTCTAGTTGTGGAAATTTACAAATAATTTCCTTTAAAGGATTAACAATGGGGCTCGTTGTTCACTTAAACTTGAAGAACAATAAATTGGCGAATTGTACTGTTTGGATGCTTTGCATATATGTTCCTTAGACTATATAGAAGCAATATATATAATGATTTAACCGTCTACCTGTTCCATTCATTGTTCTACATGTCGAAAGTTACAAATAATTTCCGTTTCATGATTATCAATGGGGCTCGTTGTTCACTTAAACTTGAAGAACAAAAAATTGGCCAATGGTACTGTTTGGATGCTTTGCACATATGTTTCTTAGACTATATAGAAGCAATATATACAAAGATTTCAACCGTCTACGTGTTCCAATCATTGTTCTACTTGTAGAAAGTTAGAATTAATTTCCGTTAAAGGATTAAAAATGGGGCTCATTGTTCACTTAAACTTGAAGAACAAAAATTGGCGAATGGTACTGTTTGGATGATTTGCATATATGTTTCTTAGACTATACGGAAGCAATATATACAAATATTTCAACCGTCTACCTGTTCCATTCATTGTTCTACTTGTCGAAAGTTACAAATAATTCCCGATAAAGGATTAACCATTGGGGCTCATTGTTCACTTAAACTTGAAGATCAAAAATTTGGCGAATTGTACTGTTTGGATACTTTGCATATATATTTCTTAGACTATTTAGAAGCAATATATAGAAAGATTTCACCCGTCTACCTGTACTATTCATTGTTCTACTTGTAGAAAGTCACAAATAATTTCCATTTCATGATTATCAATGGGGCTCGCTGTTCACTTAAACTTGAAGATCAAAAAATTGGCGATTGGTACTGTTTAGATGCTTTGCATATAGGTTTCTTGGACTATATAGAAGCAACATATACAAAGATTTCAACCGTCTACCTGTTCTATTCATTGTTCTACTTGTAGAAAGTTACAAATAATTTCCGTTTCATGATTATAAATGGGGCTCGTTGTTCACTTAAACTTGAAGAACAAAAAATTGGCGAATGGTACTCTTTGGATGATTTGCATATATGTTTCTTAGATTATATAGAAGCAATATATACAAATATTTGAACCGTCTACCTGTTCCATTCATTGTTCTACTTGTAGAAAGTCACAAATAATTTCCATTTCATGATTATCAATGGGGCTCGCTGTTCACTTAAACTTGAAGATCAAATAATTGGCGAATTGTACTGTTTGGATGATATGCAAATATGATTCTTAGACTATATTGAAGCAATATATACAATGATTTCAACCGTCTACCAGTTCCATTCATTGTTCTACTTGTACAAATTTACAATTAATTTCCGTTAAAGGAATAACAATGGGGCTCATTGTTCACTTAAACTTGAAGAACAAAAAATTGGCGAATGGTACTGTTTGGATTATTTTTTATATATATTTTTCTTAGATTATATAGAAGCAATATATACAAATATTTCAACCGTCTACCTGTTCCATTCATTGTTCTACTTGTCGAAAATTACAAATAATTTCCGATAAAGGATTAACCATTGGGGCTCATTCTTCACTTAAACTTGAACAACAAAAAATTGGCGAATGATACTGTTTGGATGCTTTGCGTACATGTTTCTTAGACTATATGGAAGCAATATATATAAAGATTTCAACCGTCCACGTGTTCCAATCATTGTTCTACTTGTCGCAAGTTACAAATAATTTCCGTTAAAGTATTAACAATGGGGCTCGTATTGCACTTAAACTTGAAGATCAAATAATTGGCGAATTGTACTGTTTGGATGATATGCAAATATGTTTCTTAGACTATATAGAAGCAATATATACAATGATTTCAACCGTCTACCAGTTCCATTCATTGTTCTACTTGTCGAAAGTTACAAATAATTTCCGATAAAGGATTAACAATGGGGCTCATTGTTCACTTAAACTTGAAGAACAAAAAATTGGCGAATGGTGCTGTTTGGATGCTTTGCATATATGTTTCTTAGACTATATAGAAGCAATATATAAAAAGATTTCAACCGTCTACCTGTTCTATTCATTGTTCTACTTGTCGAAAGATACAAATAATTTCCGATAAAGGATTAACCATTGTGGCTCATTGTTCACTTAAACTTGAAGAACAAAAAATTGGCGGATTGTACTGTTTGGATGCTTTGCATATATGTTTCTTAGACTATATAGAAGCAATATATAAAAAGATTTCAACCGTCTACCAGTTCCATTCATTGTTCTACTTGTCGAAAGTTACAAATAATTTCCGATAAAGGATTAACAATGGGGCTCATTGTTCACTTAAACTTGAAGAACAAAAAATTGGCGAATGGTACTGTTTGCATGCTTTGCATATATGTTTCTTAGACTATATGGAAGCAATATATACAAAGATTTCAACCGTCTACGTGTTCCAATCATTGTTCTACTTGTCGAAATTTACAAATAATTTCCTTTAAAGGATTAACAATGGGGCTCGTAGTTCACTTAAACTTGAAGATCAAATAATTGGCGAATTGTACTGTTTGGATGATTTGCAGATATGTTTCTTAGACTATATAGAAGCAATATATACAATGATTTCAACCGTCTACCTGTTCCATTCATTGTTCTACTTGTCGAAAATTACAAATAATTTCCGATAAAGGATTAACCATTGGGGCTCACTGTTCACTTATAGTTGAAGACCAAAAAATTGGCGAGTGGTACTGTTTGGATGCTTTGCATATATGTTTCATAGACTATTTAGAAGCAATATATAGAAAGATTTCACCCGTCTACCTGTACTATTCATTGTTCTACTTGTAGAAAGTTACAAATAATTTCCATTTCATGATTATCAATGGGGCTCGCTGTTCAGTTAAACTTGAAGATCAAAAAATTGGCGATTGTTACTGTTTAGATGCTTTGCATATATGTTTCTTAGATTATATAGATGCAATATATACAAAGATTTCAACCGTCTACCTGTTCCATTCATTGTTCTACTTGTCGAAAATTACAAATAATTTCCGTTAAAGTATTAACAATGGGGCTCGTAGTTCACTTAAACTTGAAGATCAAATAATTGGCGAATTGTACTGTTTGGACGCTTTGCATATATGTTTCTTAGACTATATAGAAGCAATATATACAATGATTTCAACAGTCTACCTGTTCCATTCATTGTTCTACTTGTCGAAATTTACAAATAATTTCCGATAACGGATTAACCATTGGGGCACATTGTTCACTTAAACTTGAAGAACAAAAAATTGGCGAATTGTACTGTTTGGATGCTTTGCATATAGGTTTCTTGGACTATATAGAAGCAATATATACAAAGATTTCAACCGTCTACCTGTTCCATTCATTTTTCTACTTGTCGAAAGTTACAAATAATTTCCGGTAAAGGATTAACCATTGGGGCTCATTGTTCACTTAAACTTGAAGAACAAAAAATTGGCGAATGGTACAGTTTGGATGCTTTGCGTACATGTTTCTTAGACTATATGGAAGCAATATATACAAAGATTTCAACCGTCTACCTGTTCCATTCATTGTTCTACTTGTCGATATTTACAAATAATTTCCTTTAAAGGATTAACGATGGGGCTCGTAGTTCACTTAAACTTGAAGAACAATAAATTGGCGAATTGTACAGCTTGGATGCTTTGCATATATGTATCTTAGACTATATAGAAGCAATATATAGAAAGATTTCACCCGTATACCTGTACTATTCATTGTTCTACTTGTAGAAAGTTACAAATAATTTCCATTTCATGATTATCAATGGGGCTCGTTGTTCACTTATACTTGAAGATAAAAAAATTGGCGAATGTTACTGTTTAGATGCTTTGCATATAGGTTTCTTAGACTATATAGAAGCAATATATACATTGATTTCAACCGTCTACCTGTTCCATTCATTGTTCTACTTGTCGAAAGTTAGAAATAATTTCCGATAAAGGATTAACCATTGGAGCTCATTGTTCACTTAAACTTGAAGAACAAAAAATTGGCGAATGGTACTGTTTGGATGCTTTGCATATAAGTTTCTTAGACTATATAGAAGCAATATATACAAAGATTTCAACCGTCTACGTGTTCCAATCATTGTTCTACTTGTCGAAATTTACAAATAATTTCCTTTAAAGGATTAACAATGGGGCTCGTTGTTCTCTTAAACTTGAAGAACAAAAAATTGGCGAATGGAACTCTTAGGATGCTTTGCATATATGTGTCTTAGACTATATAGAAGCAATATATACATTGATTTCAACCGTCTACCTGTTCCATTCATTGTTCTACTTGTCGCAAGTTACAAATAATTTCCGTTAAAGTATTAACAAAGGGGCTCGTAGTTCACTTAAACTTGAAGATCAAATAATTGACGAATTGTACTGTTTGGATGATATGCAGATATGTTTCTTAGACTATATAGAAGCAATATATACAATGATTTCGACCGTCTACCTGTTCCATTCATTGTTCTACTTGACGAAAGTTACAAATAATTTCCGATAAATGATTAACCATTGGGGCTCATTGTTCACTTAAACTTGAACAACAAAAAATTGGCGATTGTTACTGTTTAGATGCTTTGCATATATTTTCTTAGATTATATAGACGCAATATATACAAGGATTTCAACCGTCTACCTGTTCCATTCATTGTTCTACTTGTCGAAAGTTACAAATAATTACCGATAAAGGATTAACCATTGGGGCTCATTGTTCACTTAAACTTGAAGAACAAAAAATTGGCGAATTGTACTGTTTGGATGCTTTGCATATATGTTTCTTAGACTATATAGAAGCAATGTATACAAAGATTTCAACCTTCTACCTGTTCCATTCATTGTTCTACTTGTCGAAAGTTACAGATAATTTCCGATAAAGGATTAACAATGGGGCTCGTTGTTCACTTAAACTTGAAGATCAAATAATTGGCGAATTGTACTGTTTGGACGCTTTGCATATATGTTTCTTAGACTATATAGAAGCAATATATACAATGATTTCAACAGTCTACCTGTTCCATTCATTGTTCTACTTGACGAAAGTTACAAATAATTTCCGATAAATGATTAACCATTGGGGCTCATTGTTCACTTAAACTTGAACAACAAAAAATTGGCGAATGGTACTGTTTGGATGCTTTGCACATATGTTTCTTAGACTATATAGAAGCAATATATACAAAGATTTCAACCGTCTACGTGTTCCAATCATTGTTCTACTTGTAGAAAGTTAGAATTAATTTCCGTTAAAGGATTAAAAATGGGGCTCATTGTTCACTTAAACTTGAAGAACAAAAATTGGCGAATGGTACTGTTTGGATGATTTGCATATATGTTTCTTAGACTATACGGAAGCAATATATACAAATATTTCAACCGTGTACCTGTTCCATTCATTGTTCTACTTGTCGAAAGTTACAAATAATTCCCGATAAAGGATTAACCATTGGGGCTCATTGTTCACTTAAACTTGAAGATCAAAAATTTGGCGAATTGTACTGTTTGGATACTTTGCATATATATTTCTTAGACTATTTAGAAGCAATATATAGAAAGATTTCACCCGTCTACCTGTACTATTCATTGTTCTACTTGTGGAAAGTCACAAATAATTTCCATTTCATGATTATCAATGGGGCTCGCTGTTCACTTAAACTTGAAGATCAAAAAATTGGCGATTGGTACTGTTTAGATGCTTTGCATATAGGTTTCTTGGACTATATAGAAGCAACATATACAAAGATTTCAACCGTCTACCTGTTCTATTCATTGTTCTACTTGTAGAAAGTTACAAATAATTTCCGTTTCATGATTATAAATGGGGCTCGTTGTTCACTTAAACTTGAAGAACAAAAAATTGGCGAATGGTACTGTTTGGATGATTTGCATATATGTTTATTAGATTATATAGAAGCAATATATACAAATATTTGAACCGTCTACCTGTTCCATTCATTGTTCTACTTGTAGAAAGTCACAAATAATTTCCATTTCATGATTATCAATGGGGCTCGCTGTTCACTTAAACTTGAAGATCAAATAATTGGCGAATTGTACTGTTTGGATGATATGCAAATATGATTCTTAGACTATATAGAAGCAATATATACAATGATTTCAACCGTCTACCAGTTCCATTCATTGTTCTACTTGTAGAAATTTACAATTAATTTCCGTTAAAGGATTAACAATGGGGCTCATTGTTCACTTAAACTTGAAGAACAAAAAATTGGCGAATGGTACTGTTTGGATTATTTTTTATATATATTTTTCTTAGATTATATAGAAGCAATATATACAAATATTTCAACCGTCTACCTGTTCCATTCATTGTTCTACTTGTCGAAAATTACAAATAATTTCCGATAAAGGATTAACCATTGGGGCTCATTCTTCACTTAAACTTGAACAACAAAAAATTGGCGAATGATACTGTTTGGATGCTTTGCGTACATGTTTCTTAGACTATATGGAAGCAATATATATAAAGATTTCAACCGTCCACGTGTTCCAATCATTGTTCTACTTGTCGCAAGTTACAAATAATTTCCGTTAAAGTATTAACAATGGGGCTCGTATTGCACTTAAACTTGAAGATCAAATAATTGGCGAATTGTACTGTTTGGATGATATGCAAATATGTTTCTTAGACTATATAGAAGCAATATATACAATGATTTCAACCGTCTACCAGTTCCATTCATTGTTCTACTTGTCGAAAGTTACAAATAATTTCCGATAAAGGATTAACAATGGGGCTCATTGTTCACTTAAACTTGAAGAACAAAAAATTGGCGAATGGTGCTGTTTGGATGCTTTGCATATATGTTTCTTAGACTATATAGAAGCAATATATAAAAAGATTTCAACCGTCTACCTGTTCTATTCATTGTTCTACTTGTCGAAAGATACAAATAATTTCCGATAAAGGATTAACCATTGTGGCTCATTGTTCACTTAAACTTGAAGAACAAAAAATTGGCGGATTGTACTGTTTGGATGCTTTGCATATATGTTTCTTAGACTATATAGAAGCAATATATAAAAAGATTTCAACCGTCTACCAGTTCCATTCATTGTTCTACTTGTCGAAAGTTACAAATAATTTCCGATAAAGGATTAACAATGGGGCTCATTGTTCACTTAAACTTGAAGAACAAAAAATTGGCGAATGGTACTGTTTGCATGCTTTGCATATATGTTTCTTAGACTATATGGAAGCAATATATACAAAGATTTCAACCGTCTACGTGTTCCAATCATTGTTCTACTTGTCGAAATTTACAAATAATTTCCTTTAAAGGATTAACAATGGGGCTCGTAGTTCACTTAAACTTGAAGATCAAATAATTGGCGAATTGTACTGTTTGGATGATTTGCAGATATGTTTCTTAGACTATATAGAAGCAATATATACAATGATTTCAACCGTCTACCTGTTCCATTCATTGTTCTACTTGTCGAAAATTACAAATAATTTCCGATAAAGGATTAACCATTGGGGCTCATTGTTCACTTATAGTTGAAGACCAAAAAATTGGCGAGTGGTACTGTTTGGATGCTTTGCATATATGTTTCATAGACTATTTAGAAGCAATATATAGAAAGATTTCACCCGTCTACCTGTACTATTCATTGTTCTACTTGTAGAAAGTTACAAATAATTTCCATTTCATGATTATCAATGGGGCTCGCTGTTCACTTAAACTTGAAGATCAAAAAATTGGCGATTGTTACTGTTTAGATGCTTTGCATATATGTTTCTTAGATTATATAGATGCAATATATACAAAGATTTCAACCGTCTACCTGTTCCATTCATTGTTCTACTTGTCGAAAATTACAAATAATTTCCGTTAAAGTATTAACAATGGGGCTCGTAGTTCACTTAAACTTGAAGATCAAATAATTGGCGAATTGTACTGTTTGGACGCTTTGCATATATGTTTCTTAGACTATATAGAAGCAATATATACAATGATTTCAACAGTCTACCTGTTCCATTCATTGTTCTACTTGTCGAAATTTACAAATAATTTCCGATAACGGATTAACCATTGGGGCTCATTGTTCACTTAAACTTGAAGACAAAAAAATTGGCGAATTGTACTGTTTGGATGCTTTGCATATATGTTTCTTAGACTATATAGAAGCAATATATACAAAGATTTCAACCGTCTACCTGTTCCATTCATTGTTCTACTGGTCGAAAGTTACAAATAATTTCCGATAACGGATTAACCATTGGGGCTCATTGTTCACTTAAACTTGAAGATAAAAAAATTGACGAATTGTACTGTTTGGATGCTTTGCATATATGTTTCTTAGTCTATATGGAAGCAATATATACAAAGATTTCAACCGTCAACGTGTTCCAATCATTGTTCTACTTGTAGAAAGTTACAATTAATTTCCGTTAAAGGATTAACAATGGGGCTCGTAGTTCACTTAAACTTAAAGAACAAAAAATTGGCGAATTGTACTGTTTGGATGCTTTGCATATATGTTTCGTAGATTATATAGAAGCAATATATACAATGATTTCAACCGTCTACCTGTTCCATTCATTGTTCTACTTTTCGAAATTTACAAATAATTTCCTTTAAAGGATTAACAATGGGGCTGGTAGTTCACTTAAACTAGAAGAACAAAAAAATGGCGAATTGTACTATTTGGATGCTTTGCATATATGTTTCTTATACTATATAGAAGCAATATATACAAAGATTTCAACCGTCTACCTGTTCCATTCATTGTTCTACTTGTCGAAAGTTACAAATAATTTCCGATAAAGGTTTAACAATGGGGCTCATTGTGCACTTAAACTTGAAGGACAAAAAATTGGCGAATGGTACTGTTTGGATGCTTTGCATATATGTTTCTTAGACTATATGGAAGCAACATATACAAAGATTTCAACCGTCTACCTGTTCCATTCATTGTTCTACTGGTCGAAAGTTACAAATAATTTCCGATAACGGATTAACCATTGGGGCTCATTGTTCACTTAAACTTGAAGATAAAAAAATTGGCGAATTGTACTGTTTGGATGCTTTGCATATATGTTTCTTAGTCTATATGGGAGCAATATATACAAAGATTTCAACCGTCAACGTGTTCCAATCATTGTTCTACTTGTAGAAAGTTACAATTAATTTCCGTTAAAGGATTAACAATGGGGCTCGTAGTTCACTTAAACTTGAAGAACAAAAAATTGGCGAATTGTACTGTTTGGATGCTTTGCATATATGTTTCGTAGATTATATAGAAGCAATATATAGAAAGATTTCACCCGTCTACCTGTACTATTCATTGTTCTACTTGTAGAAAGTTACAAATAATTTCCATTTCATGATTATCAATGGGGCTCGCTGTTCTCTTAAACTTGAAGATCAAACAATTGGCGATTGTTACTGTTTAGATGCTTTGCATATAGGTTTCTTAGACTATATAGCAGCAATATATACATTGATTTCAACCGTCTACCTGTGCCATTCATTGTTCTACTGGTCGAAAGTTACAAATAATTTCCGATAACGGATTAACCATTGGGGCTCATTGTTCACTTAAACTTGAAGATAAAAAAATTGGCGAATTGTACTGTTTGGATGCTATGCATATATGTTTCTTAGTCTATATGGAAGCTGTTGCCAATGCATATTTATATATAAAAAAAATATATTAAGTTTCTCATTATAAAGAAGAACCATTTAGTTGTAACTTTAAAAATGTAATTCAATAGTTTACAAGTTCATGATTTTTAGTTTATTATATTCGAAGTACGAAAGTTGTTAATATAAATGTGAATGTACAGTAAACCTGTAAACTGGAATGGATGAGATATCACTCGAGAGGCGACCGCGTAGTGTAGCCTTCTCGTACTTTGTTTTGATACGGGTCGCTCGAGCTCGTCCATTGCAGTGACGGTCAGTCGGGAACGGGACGGCGACCGAGTAGGATCGTGGTCCGGCGTGGTGGCTCTCGCTCTTGTCGGATCCTGGCTGTCCGGGAATTTTCGGGCCTGACTGTGGCGTGGGTCCTTCATCTTGTTGAATGGACAGTCCGCGACAGTGGACACGCTGGGTTAACCAGGTGTATTTCGGGCCCGAAAGTTAGCGGCGTGTTCATTGCTGATCGAGTTCGGTAATGTCCATGTGTCCGCGCCCCGGTCCCCAGGATCGATTTAATTGCGAGATGACCTTGGAGCCTTAGCCCGATCGTTGCTCGGTCGTTGTCGAAAACGTACAAAATGTATACCACGTTTTTATGAAAATATAAAGTCGAGTCAGATACCGCTCGGCGCAAAAGATACGAAGTATTTGAATTATTCAGACCCCTCCCCTCCCTAAAATGGATCCGTCGGTCAGCAAATGATCAGTAGGTTTATGTAAGAACTTTGAAATCATTTGCTAGCCGCTCAAGCGCGGCGGTTGTTGTGCCTTGCTGTACTGGGGGAGAGTTCCCAATTATCCATACAGTGGCGCGGTCTGGCACATTCAATGGTCCTTCGAGCCGGATCCGAATTGGCGACTTATAGACGGAGAAAGGGGGGGAGGGGTTCCCGCGACGGTGAGCCGCGCTATTACCAAGCGTATGGGGACAGTTGTGTAATTGATCGCGAGCAATACACATCGGTACTCGTGCCAATTCCCAATTCAAATTCGCATATCTAATCAGTTTTCGTAGTGTTTACTTTCGTGTCGGCCGAGGTCGAATCCGTCGGTGTTTCTTCGGAGTACTGAGTCGAATATACTCACGGTGTAAAATGCCCAACGTAACACGCGCCGGTAGAGGTAGACGCCGAGGTGGTGAGGCGATCCGCGGAAATTTACCAACAGGTAACGAGAATGCAGTGCACCCAGAAATTTCGCACGGATGTACGAACCAGCGTGCATCCCCTAGAGCGGTAGGACCATCGGAACCGCTGATACAAACAGAGGAGCTCCAAATGGAATTGGATTCAACGGCAGGCGAACCGCGCAGGGGACCGGAGCCATCACCGCAGCGATCAAGAAGGTCATTGCGTCCCTTGCCAGAATCTCGTAACAGTCATGGTGGCCTGCCCTCTTGTTCCACTACGAGCTCGCGAAAAAGGAAGAGAGAGTTGGAACTTCGAGCAGCCGAAGAGCGAGCAAAGATACGAAGGAGAACTTTGGAGGAGCGGGAACGAATCGAGCTGCAGCTGGTGGACGAACGATTAGCAGCGGAACTAACCGAGATAGAGGCAGGAAATGACAACGATGAGAGTCGAATATCAGCGTCTGCATCGCAACGAAATGGGAGTGAGGTGAGACGCGATATTCACGAATGGCTACGTAACTCTGCCACAAATTCAGGTTCGATACAGAACGAAATGCCAACGGCAAGGTCGACAGAAGAAGTATCTGCTTCGAGGCAAAGTATTAGGGAACTGGCTAAATTAACCGAAACCATGACACGTAGTTTGGAAGCGGTTCGTGAGGCTGTGACGCCGGCGAATAGAACCAATGAACTGGTAAACAGATTGTCTGCCGCTAAAGATTTGCCTATATTTCATGGTGATGCGCACGAGTGGCTTAGATTCAAGAGAGCTTTCGAAGTGTCGACCACGCTGGGCGGGTACAGTGAGCAGGAAAATGTGTCGCGACTATACGCTTGCCTACGTGGGAAAGCACAAGAAGCGGTGGCGTCCTTGATGATGACAGCAGTCGACGCTCGAGAAATAATGGCGTCGCTGGAATTGCGCTTCGGGAATCCGGATGTCATCTTACGAAAAATCGTAGAAGATGTCAAAGCATTACCAAAGATTGCTTCCGGACGTATTGACATTGCGACCTTAGCGACGAAAGTCAAGAATTGCGTGGCAGCAATGGAAGCCATGAATCACACCGGCTATCTTCATAGCCCAGAACTAGCAACCAATATCATTGGAAAAATGTCATCGGCGATGATATATCACTATAATCGTCATCTTTACTCTAGCTCTAATGAAGAACCCCGGCTTGTAACTATTTCAAAATTTCTATTCCGAGAGGCTGAGATGGCATGCAAGGCTGGTACGTGTGATTTAACTGGGCGCACGCAACCACGACTAAATCAGGAGCAATCCAGATCAATTCACCCGAGACAAGGGCCGCGCTCATCCCGGCCAAAACAACTCCAAGAGCAGCAGAGCTTAGTATACGCTACTACGGACTCCCATACCGCGAGTTTTCCGGTTCGAAAAGGAACACCTCTGCGACGAGAGACGCGGCGTTTGCCGTGCACCTATTGCAAAAGCCTAAATCATATAATATCCAGGTGCGAACGTTTCAAAGCTCAACCGATCAAGCAGCGGTGGAACTGGGCCAAAAAGGAGGGAATATGTTTCCGCTGTCTTCTCGAGAGACACCAACGAAGACGTTGTAGAGCAAGAATCTGCAATCGTAGCGGCTGTGGCCGACCGCATCACATTCTATTACACCAAGAAAATAACTCGAGGATAACAGCTGTTTCCACACATGGCAGTGAAGCTGACCAAGCCAATTCAGCTAAGGACGCTCCAGAAACAGTAACCAGTTCCTGACTCGGCTCGGTGAAGATTTTATTAAAGGTGATTCCAGTGAGAATATCCGGACCAAAGGGGTATGTAGATACCTACGCTCTACTGGACGAAGGATCTACAGTTACACTGATCGACTCCGACGTTGCTAAGAACATTGGGGTTACTGGACCAAGAAATACCTTAACCTTACGTGGCATTGGAACTGTAAGCTCAGTGGAAACGCAGAGTCAAAAGGTGTCGCTGAAAATAAGTGGTGCAAAAAATGGGTCTACGTACGCCGTGAGAAATGCGCGGACGGTGAAAAATCTATCACTGCCCTACCAGACGCTCAAAAGGGAGGATATAATGCGACACGCTCACATGAAGGGCATTGATTTACCCGTTTACTCAAAGGCCGATATCAAAGTGTTATTGGGTCAGGACAACTGGGACTTGATAGTATCGCAAGAATTCCGTTGCAAAGGACTGAACAATCCGGTGGCGTCACGCACAAAACTTGGATGGGTTGTGCACGGATATGTATCCACAACGTTAAGCCAAAACACTGGAGAAATTACATCGTGTGTTAGTAAAGACAGTAATGACCCTCCGCCTAAACGAAATTTTATTGGAAACGACAGTGATCTCCATGAATTAGTCAAGAGGAATTTTCGATTGGAAGCCCTCGGAATTATCGCTCACGACCGAAAAAATACGCTGCATCAACGAGCTGAGCAAATACTGGAAAGTAGTACGCGTCACATCGGAAATACGTGGGAAACAAGGCTGCTATGGAAAGATGCGAAGATAAGCTTGCCGGATAATGGGTATTATGCGATGAAACCTTTCAAGAATTTAGAAAGGAAGATGAAAAAAGATAAGACATATGAAAATTTGTATAGGGAACAGGTTGAGAAACTTATTAAATGCAATTATGCCAAAAAGATAAATAGCACCGCAGGACACACTCAACGCACGTGGTACCTTCCCCACTTCGGCGTTATTAACCCCAACAAACCGGGGAAACTTCGATTAGTTTTTGATGCAGCAGCACGTACCGAGGGAACGTGTTTAAACGATAACCTGTTAACAGGACCGGATTTATTAAACTCTTTACTGGGAGTATTAATGCGATTTCGACAGAGGGCAATTGCATTCACAGGAGACATTAGGGACATGTTCCTGCAAATAAAAATTCACCCTGAAGACCAGGATGCACAGCGGTTTCTCTGGCGTGATCAGGGAAAAGCTGGCGAACCCGATGTATATTGTATGACGTCAATGATTTTTGGTGCTTCGTCATCCCCAGCTACCGCCATATACGTAATAAATCGAAACGCCCGCGAATTTCAAAAGGAATTCCCACGAGCTGTAGATGCTATTATAAGAAAACACTATATGGATGATTATTTGGATAGTGTAGATACAACAGAAGAAGCGATAGAACTAATCAAGCAGGTAACTGACATTCATAAATGTGGAGGATTCGAAATAAGAGGCTGGGCGTCTAACGATCGGCGTGTACTGGACAGCATACCACAAGAGAACT
Organism: Cerceris ruficornis; assembly: GCA_963989415.1. Lineage (NCBI taxonomy): Eukaryota > Metazoa > Arthropoda > Insecta > Hymenoptera > Crabronidae > Cerceris > Cerceris ruficornis. Next base: position 502,341 of record CAXDIW010000313.1, on the reverse strand, counting down.
TGACCACAGGATCGATCAATCTGGCGCTTAATTCAGAAGATAACGAATTTGAAAGAACTTTGGGACTTCGATGGAATCCGCACACTGACATGCTCGCCTTCGATGTGAGCCTCAAGAAAGTTCCAGCTGAAATTGCGTCAGGATCCGAGCGACCAACGAAACGCGAGATGCTTCGGACCATCATGTCTATTTTCGATCCACACGGGTTCTTGTCCCCGTTTACCGTCAGAAGTAAAATACTTCTACAAAGCGTGTGGCGTAGTGGAATAGATTGGGATGAAAAATTGAGAGATGACGACTTTACAATATGGAAAAAATGGACAGAAGATTTGAAGTCTTTAAAACGCTGCACAATACCACGATGCTACACTAATTTAAGAGTACGCATTGTGAGCACCGAATTACATACTTTTTGCGATGCTAGCGAAAAGGCCTTTGCGGCGGTTTCATATTGGAGATTCCTATATTTAAATGGAAGTATAAATGTTGCCTTTGTCGCTAGTAAGTGTCGCGCAGCACCTCTAAAACCACAATCCATCCCTCGAATGGAATTGCAAGCAGCAATGATCGCAAGTCGATTAGCCCATACTATTGGAGTCGAACATGAATATGAAATATCGAGGCGTGTATTTTGGACTGACTCGCGTACTGTCTTACATTGGATAAAGGGTGATCCACGCACATATAAAGCGTTCGTATCTCACCGCTTAGGTGAAATAGACGAGTTAACTAACACGTCTGAATGGAGATGGGTTTCCACAACTGATAACCCTGCAGACGACGCTACTCGAGTCTCTCGAATTGATCTGTCTTCGAATACCAGGTGGTTGTTTGGACCACCGTTTTTGTTTAAAGTCGAATCGGAATGGCCATTACAACCGCAACAATCGGAAGTCGTCTCGGGCGCGGCAGTCTTGGAACAACGCGAGCAGTTCGTAGCAGCTCAAGTACAGATAATATCCTCACACCTACCGGACATTCAAAGGTTTTCGTCGTGGAGACGATTAGTGCGTAGCACAGCGTGGGTACTGTTGTTCATAGATCGCTGCCAAAAGAAAAATAAAGAAGATCTGTCGATTAGTCACTTGCAGCGTGCAGAGGATCTATGGATGAAACAAAGTCAACTGGAGAACTTCGGATCAGAAGTAAAATTGCTCAAGAATGGCAAACCTGTAGCAGTTGAAAGCCGCTTACGTTACTTAACGCCTGTACTCGATGGTGACGGAGTACTCAGAGCACAAGGACGTCTGGAAAACGCTACAGATATTGATAAAAATACGAAGTCGCCAGCAATATTAGATGGTCGACAGTCGTATACAAGGCTATTGGTACATCATTATCATCAACAGTTTGGGCATAGCAGTCCGGAAGCTGTAGTGAACGAATTGCGGCAAAAGTACTGGATCATTAATCTGCGTCCTACAGTTCGAGCGGTTAGTTACCGCTGCCAAGTATGCCGAATTCAAAAGGCAAAGCCGCATCCCCCAAGAATGGCAGACTTGCCGGTAGCTCGAGTGGCACACCATAGACGGCCATTTTCATTCTGTGGGGTAGATTATTTTGGCCCGATGAACGTCACCGTCGGTAGGCACCACGAAAAACGATGGGGCGTGTTGTTCACCTGCCTCACAACGCGAGCTGTCCACCTGGAGATAGCCGCATCTTTATCAACCGACTCGGCCATCATGGCTCTACGAAGGATGGCAGGGCGCAGAGGACATCCAACTGAAATTTATTCTGATAATGGCACTAATCTACGAGGAGCGGATGCCGAGCTACGCCGCGCTATAGCAGAAATGGACCACACCAAACAGGGAGAATACGCAGCCTCTCAAGGTTTCGTGTGGCGTTTCATTCCTCCGAATTCACCACACATGGGCGGCAGTTGGGAAAGGCTGGTTCGAAGCGTGAAGACGGCATTGAAGGCAACTTTAAGAGAAAGGGCTCCTCGAGAGGAAACATTGTCTACTCTAATAATAGAAGCGGAACATATAGCTAACAGTCGACCGTTAACACACGTATCTGTTGATCCTAGGGACGAGGAGGCTTTAACACCTAACCACTTTCTACTAGGTTCATCAACAGGTGTTGCGGTACCAGGACGTTTCGACGAGGCAGATCTATGTTCCCGGAAGCAGTGGCGCACGGCACAACGCTTGGCAGATCAGTTCTGGGCAAGATGGTTGAAAGAGTACCTGCCGACGCTTCTCCCACGGAAACGGTGGCACCAGGAGGCACCACCCCTCAAAGAAGGCGACTTGGTTATTGTAGTTGACCACACCCTGCCACGTAACACCTGGCCGAAGGGAATTGTGGAGAAAACGTTTCCTGGACCCGATGGACGCATCCGGGTCGTCGACGTACGGACAAGCCGAGGAAATGTAAAGCGTGCAGTTACGAAACTATTAGCATTGGCGTCTGAAAAGTGAGGTATTGGAAATTTACCTCCAATACCGGGGGAGAGGATGTTGCCAATGCATATTTATATATAAAAAAAATATATTAAGTTTCTCATTATAAAGAAGAACCATTTAGTTGTAACTTTAAAAATGTAATTCAATAGTTTACAAGTTCATGATTTTTAGTTTATTATATTCGAAGTACGAAAGTTGTTAATATAAATGTGAATGTACAGTAAACCTGTAAACTGGAATGGATGAGATATCACTCGAGAGGCGACCGCGTAGTGTAGCCTTCTCGTACTTTGTTTTGATACGGGTCGCTCGAGCTCGTCCATTGCAGTGACGGTCAGTCGGGAACGGGACGGCGACCGAGTAGGATCGTGGTCCGGCGTGGTGGCTCTCGCTCTTGTCGGATCCTGGCTGTCCGGGAATTTTCGGGCCTGACTGTGGCGTGGGTCCTTCATCTTGTTGAATGGACAGTCCGCGACAGTGGACACGCTGGGTTAACCAGGTGTATTTCGGGCCCGAAAGTTAGCGGCGTGTTCATTGCTGATCGAGTTCGGTAATGTCCATGTGTCCGCGCCCCGGTCCCCAGGATCGATTTAATTGCGAGATGACCTTGGAGCCTTAGCCCGATCGTTGCTCGGTCGTTGTCGAAAACGTACAAAATGTATACCACGTTTTTATGAAAATATAAAGTCGAGTCAGATACCGCTCGGCGCAAAAGATACGAAGTATTTGAATTATTCAGACCCCTCCCCTCCCTTCCATGGATCCGTCGGTCAGCAAATGATCAGTAGGTTTATGTAAGAACTTTGAAATCATTTGCTAGCCGCTCAAGCGCGGCGGTTGTTGTGCCTTGCTGTACTGGGGGAGAGTTCCCAATTATCCATACAGTGGCGCGGTCTGGCACAGAAGCAATATATACAAAGATTTCAACCGTCAACGTGTTCCAATCATTGTTCTACTTGTAGAAAGTTACAATTAATTTCCGTTAAAGGATTAACAATGGGGCTCGTAGTTCACTTAAACTTGAAGAACAAAAAATTGGCGAATTGTACTGTTTGGATGCTTTGCATATATGTTTCGTAGATTATATAGAAGCAATATATACAATGATTTCAACCGTCTACCTGATCCATTCATTGTTCTACTTTTCGAAATTTACAAATAATTTCCTTTAAAGGATTAACAATGGGGCTGGTAGTTCACTTAAACTAGAAGAACAAAAAAATGGCGAATTGTACTATTTGGATGCTTTGCATATATTTTTCTTAGACTATTTAGAAGCAATATATAGAAAGATTTCACCCGTCTACCTGTACTATTCATTGTTCTACTTGTAGAAAGTTACAAATAATTTCCATTTCATGATTATCAATGGGGCTCGCTGTTCTCTTAAACTTGAAGATCAAACAATTGGCGATTGTTACTGTTTAGATGCTTTGCATATAGGTTTCTTAGACTATATAGAAGCAATATATACATTGATTTCAACCGTCTACCTGTTCCATTCCTTGTTCTACTTGTCGAAATTTACAAATAATTTCCTTTAAAGGATTAACAATGGGGCTCGTAGTTCACTTAAACTTGAAGAACAAAAAATTGGCGAATGGTACTGTTTGGATGCTTTGCATATATGTTTCTTAGACTATATAGAAGCAATATATACATTGATTTCAACCGTCTACCTGTTCCATTCATTGTTCTACTTGTCGAAATTTACAAATAATTTCCTTTAAAGGATTAACAATGGGGCTCGTAGTTCACTTAAACTTGAAGAACAAAAAATTGGCGAATGGTACTGTTTGGATGCTTTGCATATATGTTTCTTAGACTATATAGACGCAATATATACAAAGATTTCAACCGTCTACCTGTTCCATTCATTGTTCTACTTGTCGGAAGTTACAAATAATTACGGATAAAGGATTAACCATTGGGGCTCATTGTTCACTTAAACTTGAAGAACAAAAAATTGGCGAATTGTACTGTTCGGATGCTTTGCATATATGTTTCTTAGACTATATAGAAGCAATATATACAAAGATTTCAACCGTCTACCTGTTCCATTCATTGTTCTACTTGTCGAAAGTTACAAATAATTTCCGATAAAGGATTAACAATGGGGCTCATTGTTCACTTAAACTTGAAGGACAAAAAATTGTCGAATTGTACTGTTTGGATGCTTTGCATATATGTTTCGTAGACTATATAGAAGCAATATATACAATGATTTCAACCGTCTACATGATCCATTCATTGTTCTACTTGTCGATATTTACAAATAATTTCCTTTAAAGGATTAACAATTGGGCTCGTAGTTCACTTAAACTTGAAGAACAAAAAATTGGCGAATGGTACTGTTTGGATGCTTTGCATATATGTTTCTTAGACTATATAGAAGCAATATATACAAGAATTTCAACAGTCTCCCTGTTCCATTCATTGTTCTACTTGCCGAAATTTACAAATAATTTCCTTTAAAGAATTAACAATGGGGCTCGTAGTTCACTTAAACTTGAAGAGCAAAAAATTGGCGAATTGTACTGTTTGGACGCTATGCATATATGTTTCTTAGACTATATAGTAGCAATATATACAATGATTTCAACAGTCTACCTGTTCCATTCATTGTTCTACTTGTAGAAAGTTAGAATTAATTTCCGTTAAAGGATTAACAATGGGGCTCGTAGTTCACTTAAACTTGAAGAACAAAAAATTGGCGAATGGTACTGTTTGGATGCTTTGCATATATGTTTCTTAGATTATATAGACGCAATATATACAAGGATTTCAACCGTCTACCTGTTCCATTCATTGTTCTACTTGTCGAAAATTACAAATAATTACCGATAAAGGATTAACCATTGGTGCTCATTGTTCACTTAAACTTGAAGAAAAAAAAATTGGCGAATTGTACTGTTTGGATGCTTTGCATATATGTTTCTTAGACTATATAGAAGCAATGTATACAAAGATTTCAACCTTCTACCTGTTCCATTCATTGTTCTACTTGTCGAAAGTTACAGATAATTTCCGATAAAGGATTAACAATGGGTCTCATGGTTCACTTAAACTTGAAGAACAAAAAATTGGCGAATTGTACTGTTTGGATGCTTTGCATATATGTTTCTTAGACTATATGGAAGCAATATATACAAAGATTTCAACCGTCTACGTGTTCCAATCATTGTTCTACTTGTAGAAAGTTACGATTAATTTCCGTTAAAGGATTAACAATGGGGCTCGTAGTTCACTTAAACTTGAAGAACAAAAAATTGGCGAATGGTACTGTTTGGATGCTTTGCGTACATGTTTCTGAGACTATATGGAAGCAATATATACAAAGATTTCAACCGTCTACGTGTTCCAATCATTGTTCTACTTGTCGAAATTTACAAATAATTTCCTTTAAAGGATTAACAATGGGGCTCGTTGTTCACTTAAACTTGAAGAACAAAAAAGTGGCGAATGGTACTGTTTGGATGCTTTGCATATATGTTTCTTATATTATATAGAAGCAATATATACAAATATTTCAACCGTCTACCTGTTCCATTCATTGATCTACTTGTAGAAAGTTACAATTAATTTCCGTTAAAGGATTAACAATGGGTCTCGTTGTCCACTTAAACTTGAAGAACAAAAAAGTGGCGAATGGTACTGTTTGGATGCTTTGCATATATGTTTCTTAGACTATATAGAAGCAATGTATACAAAGATTTCAACCTTCTACCTGTTCCATTCATTGTTCTACTTGTCGAAAGTTACAGATAATTTCCGATAAAGGTTTAACAATGGGTCTCATTGTTCACTTATACTTGAAGAACAAAAAATTGGCGAATGGTACTGTTTGGATGCTTTGCATATATGTTTCTTAGACTATATGGAAGCAATATATCCAAAGATTTCAACCGTCTACGTGTTCCAATCATTGTTCTACTTGCCGAAATTAACAAATATTTTCCTTTAAAGGATTAACAATGGGGCTCGTAGTTCACTTAAACTTGAAGAACAAAAAATTGGCGAATTGTACTGTTTGGATGCTTTGCATATATGTTTCTTAGACTATATAGAAGCAATGTATACAAAGATTTCAACTTTCTACCTGTTGCATTCATTGTTCTACTTGTCGAAAGTTACAGATAATTTCCGATAAAGGATTAACAATGGGTCTCATGGTTCACTTAAACTTGAAGAACAAAAAATGGGGGAATTGTACTGTTTGGATGCTTTGCATATATGTTTCTTAGACTATATGGAAGCAATATATACAAAGATTTCAACCGTCTACGTGTTCCAATCATTGTTCTACTTGTAGAAAGTTACAATTAATTTCCGTTAAAGGATTAACAATGGGGCTCGTAGTTCACTTAAACTTGAAGAACGAAAAATTGGCGAATGGTACTGTTTGGATGCTTTGCGTACATGTTTCTGAGACTATATGGAAGCAATATATACAAAGATTTCAACCGTCTACGTGTTCCAATCATTGTTCTACTTGTCGAAATTTACAAATAATTTCCTTTAAAGGATTAACAATGGGGCTCGTTGTTCACTTAAACTTGAAGAACAAAAAAGTGGCGAATGGTACTGTTTGGATGCTTTGCATATATGTTTCTTATATTATATAGAAGCAATATATACAAATATTTCAACCGTCTACCTGTTCCATTCATTGATCTACTTGTAGAAAGTTACAATTAATTTCCGTTAAAGGATTAACAATGGGTCTCGTTGTCCACTTAAACTTGAAGAACAAAAAAGTGGCGAATGGTACTGTTTGGATGCTTTGCATATATGTTTCTTACACTATATAGAAGCAATGTATACAAAGATTTCAACCTTCTACCTGTTCCATTCATTGTTCTACTTGTCGAAAGTTACAGATAATTTCCGATAAAGGATTAACAATGGGTCTCATGGTTCACTTAAACTTGAAGAACAAAAAATTGGCGAATGGTACTGTTTAGATGCTTTGCGTACATGTTTCTTAGACTATATAGAAGCAATATATACAAAGATTTCAACCGTCTACCTGTTCCATTCATTGATCTACTTGTCGAAAGTTACAAATAATTTCCGATAAAGGATTAACAATGGGTCTCATTGTTCACTTATACTTGAAGAACAAAAAATTGGCGAATGGTACTGTTTGGATGCTTTGCATATATGTTTCTTAGACTATATGGAAGCAATATATACAAAGATTTCAACCGTCTACGTGTTCCAATCATTGTTCTACTTGCCGAAATTAACAAATATTTTCCTTTAAAGGATTAACAATGGGGCTCGTAGTTCACTTAAACTTGAAGAGCAAAAAATTGTCGAATTGTACTGTTTGGATGCTTTGCATATATGTTTCTTAGACTATATAGAAGCAATATATACAATGATTTCAACCGTCTACCTTTTCCATTCATTGTTCTACTTGTCGAAAGTTACAAATAATTTCCGTTAAGGGATTAACAATGGGGATCGTAGTTTACTTAAACTTGAAGAACAAAAAATTGGCGAATTGTACTGTTTGGATGCTTTGCATATATGTTTCGTAGACTATATAGAAGCAATATATACAATGATTTCAACCGTCTACATGATCCATTCATTGCTCTACTTGTCGAAATTTACAAATAATTTCCTTTAAAGGATTAACAATTGGGCTCGTAGTTCACTTAAACTTGAAGAACAAAAAATTGGCGATTGTTACTGTTTAGATGCTTTGCATATATGTTTCTTAGATTATATAGAAGCAATATATACAAAGATTTCAACCGTCTACCAGTTCCATTCATTGTTCTACTTGTCGAAAATTACAAATAATTACCGATAAAGGATTAACCATTGGGGCTCATTGTTCACTTAAACTTGAAGGACAAAAAATTGGCGTATGGTACTGATTGGATGCTTTGGGTACATGTTTCTTAGACTATATGGAAGCAATATATACAAAGATTTCAACCGTCTACGTGTTCCAATCATTGTTCTACTTGTAGAAAGTTACAATTAATTTCCGTTAAAGGATTAACCATGGGGCTCGTAGTTCACTTAAACTTGAAGAACAAAAAATTGGCGAATTGTACTCTTTGGATGCTTTTCATAAATGTTTCTTATACTATATAGGAGCAATATATACAAATATTTCAACCGTCTACCTGTTCTATTCATTGTTCTACTTGTCGAAATTTACAAATAATTTCCGATAATGGATTAACAATGGGGCTCATTGTTCACTTAAACTTGAAGGACAAAAAATTGGCTTATGGTACTGTTTGGATGCTTTGCGTACATGTTTCTTAGACTATATGGAAGCAATATATACAAGGATTTCAACCGTCTACCTGTTCCATTCATTGTTCTACTTGTCGAAAGTTACAAATAATTACCGATAAAGGATTAACCATTGGGGCTCATTGTTCACTTAAACTTGAAGAACAAAAAATTGGCGAATTGTACTGTTTGGATACTTTGCATATATGTTTCTTAGACTATATAGAAGCAATATATACAATGATTTCATCCGTCTATCTGTTCCATTCATTGTTCTACTTGTCGAATGTTACAAATAATTTCCGTTAAGGGATTAACAAAGGGGATCTTAGTTTACTTAAACTTGAAGAACAAAAAATTGGCGAATTGTACTGTTTGGATGCTTTGCATATATGTTTCTTAGACTATATAGAAGCAATATATACATTGATTTCAACCGGCTACCTGTTCCATTCATTGTTCTACTTGTCGCAAGTTACAAATAATTTCCGTTAAGGTATTAACAATGGGGCTCGTAGTTCACTTAAACTTGAAGATCAAATAATTGGCGAATTGTACTGTTTGGACGCTTTGCATATATGTTTCTTAGACTATTTAGAAGCAATATATAGAATGATTTCACCCGTCTACCTGCACTATTCATTGTTCTACTTGTAGAAAGTTACAAATAATTTCCATTTCATGATTATCAATGGGGCTCGCTGTTCACTTAAACCTGAAGATCAAAAAATTGGCGAATGTTACTGTTTGGTTACTTTGCATATATGTTTCTTAGACTATATGGAAGCAATATATACAAAGATATCAACCGTCTACGTGTTCCAATCATTGTTCTACTTGTAGAAAGTTACAATTAATTTCCTTTAAAGGATTAACAATGGGGCTCGTAGTTCACTTAAACTTGAAGAACAAAAAATAGGCGAATGGTACTGTTTGGATGCTTTGAATATATGTTTCTTATATTATATAGAAGCAATATATACAAATATTTCAACCGTCTACCTGTTCCATTCATTGTTCGACTTGTCGAAAATTACAAATAATTTCCGATAAAGGATTAACCATTGGGGCTCATTGTTCACTTAAACATGAAGACCAAAAAATTGGCGAATTGTACTGTTTGGATGCTTTGCGTACATGTTTCTTAGACTATATGGAAGCAATATATACAAAGATTTCAACCGTCTACGTGTTCCAATCATTGTTCTACTTGTCGAAATTTACACATAATTTCCTTTAAAGGATTAACAATGGGGCTCGTTGTTAACTTAAACTTGAAGAACAATAAATTGGCGAATTGTACTGTTTGGATGCTTTGCATATATGTTTCTTAGACTATATAGAAGCAATATATACAAAGATTTCAACCGTCTACCAGTTCCATTCATTGTTCTACTTGTCGAAAATTACAAATAATTACCGATAAAGGATTAACCATTGGGGCTCATTGTTCACTTAAACTTGAAGGACAAAAAATTGGCGTATGGTACTGTTTGGATGCTTTGCGTACATGTTTCTTAGACTATATGGAAGCAATATATACAAGGATTTCAACCGTCTACCTGTTCCATTCATTGTTCTACTTGTCGAAAATTACAAATAATTACCGATAAAGGATTAACCATTGGGGCTCATTGTTCACTTAAACTTGAAGACCAAAAAATTGGCGAATGGTACTGTTTGGATGCTTTGAATATATGTTTCTTAGACTATATAGAAGCAATGTATACAAAGATTTCAACCGTCTACCTGTTCCATTCATTGTTCTACTTGTCGATATTTACAAATAATTTCCTTTAAAGGATTAACAATTGGGCTCGTAGTTCACTTAAACTTGAAGAACAAAAAATTGGCGAATGGTACTGTTTGGATGCTTTGCATATATGTTTCTTAGACTATATAGAAGCAATATATACAAGAATTTCAACAGTCTCCCTGTTCCATTCATTGTTCTACTTGCCGAAATTTACAAATAATTTCCTTTAAAGAATTAACAATGGGGCTCGTAGTTCACTTAAACTTGAAGAGCAAAAAATTGGCGAATTGTACTGTTTGGACGCTATGCATATATGTTTCTTAGACTATATAGTAGCAATATATACAATGATTTCAACAGTCTACCTGTTCCATTCATTGTTCTACTTGTAGAAAGTTAGAATTAATTTCCGTTAAAGGATTAACAATGGGGCTCGTAGTTCACTTAAACTTGAAGAACAAAAAATTGGCGAATGGTACTGTTTGGATGCTTTGCATATATGTTTCTTAGATTATACAGACGCAATATATACAAGGATTTCAACCGTCTACCTGTTCCATTCATTGTTCTACTTGTCGAAAGTTACAAATAATTACCGATAAAGGATTAACCATTAGGGCTCATTGTTCACTTAAACTTGAAGAACAAAAAATTGGCGAATTGTACTGTTTGGATGCTTTGCATATATGTTTCTTAGACTATATAGAAGCAATGTATACAAAGATTTCAACCTTCTACCTGTTCCATTCATTGTTCTACTTGTCGAAAGTTACAGATAATTTCCGATAAAGGATTAACAATGGGTCTCATGGTTCACTTAAACTTGAAGAACAAAAAATTGGCGAATTGTACTGTTTGGATGCTTTGCATATATGTTTCTTAGACTATATGGAAGCAATATATACAAAGATTTCAACCGTCTACGTGTTCCAATCATTGTTCTACTTGTAGAAAGTTACAATTAATTTCCGTTAAAGGATTAACAATGGGGCTCGTAGTTCACTTAAACTTGAAGAACAAAAAATTGGCGAATGGTACTGTTTGGATGCTTTGCGTACATGTTTCTGAGACTATATGGAAGCAATATATACAAAGATTTCAACCGTGTACGTGTTCCAATCATTGTTCTACTTGTCGAAATTTACAAATAATTTCCTTTAAAGGATTAACAATGGGGCTCGTTGTTCACTTAAACTTGAAGAACAAAAAAGTGGCGAATGGTACTGTTTGGATGCTTTGCATATATGTTTCTTATATTATATAGAAGCAATATATACAAATATTTCAACCGTCTACCTGTTCCATTCATTGATCTACTTGTAGAAAGTTACAATTAATTTCCGTTAAAGGATTAACAATGGGTCTCGTTGTCCACTTAAACTTGAAGAACAAAAAAGTGGCGAATGGTACTGTTTGGATGCTTTGCATATATGTTTCTTAGACTATATAGAAGCAATGTATACAAAGATTTCAACCTTCTACCTGTTCCATTCATTGTTCTACTTGTCGAAAGTTACAGATAATTTCCGATAAAGGATTAACAATGGGTCTCATGGTTCACTTAAACTTGAAGAACAAAAAATTGGCGAATGGTACTGTTTGGATGCTTTGCGTACATGTTTCTTAGACTATATAGAAGCAATATATACAAAGATTTCAACCGTCTACCTGTTCCATTCATTGATCTACTTGTCGAAAGTTACAAATAATTTCCGATAAAGGATTAACAATGGGTCTCATTGTTCACTTATACTTGAAGAACAAAAAATTGGCGAATGGTACTGTTTGGATGCTTTGCATATATGTTTCTTAGACTATATGGAAGCAATATATCCAAAGATTTCAACCGTCTACGTGTTCCAATCATTGTTCTACTTGCCGAAATTAACAAATATTTTCCTTTAAAGGATTAACAATGGGGCTCGTAGTTCACTTAAACTTGAAGAACAAAAAATTGGCGAATTGTACTGTTTGGATGCTTTGCATATATGTTTCTTAGACTATATAGAAGCAATGTATACAAAGATTTCAACCTTCTACCTGTTGCATTCATTGTTCTACTTGTCGAAAGTTACAGATAATTTCCGATAAAGGATTAACAATGGGTCTCATGGTTCACTTAAACTTGAAGAACAAAAAATTGGCGAATTGTACTGTTTGGATGCTTTGCATATATGTTTCTTAGACTATATGGAAGCAATATATACAAAGATTTCAACCGTCTACGTGTTCCAATCATTGTTCTACTTGTAGAAAGTTACAATTAATTTCCGTTAAAGGATTAACAATGGGGCTCGTAGTTCACTTAAACTTGAAGAACGAAAAATTGGCGAATGGTACTGTTTGGATGCTTTGCGTACATGTTTCTGAGACTATATGGAAGCAATATATACAAAGATTTCAACCGTCTACGTGTTCCAATCATTGTTCTACTTGTCGAAATTTACAAATAATTTCCTTTAAAGGATTAACAATGGGGCTCGTTGTTCACTTAAACTTGAAGAACAAAAAAGTGGCGAATGGTACTGTTTGGATGCTTTGCATATATGTTTCTTATATTATATAGAAGCAATATATACAAATATTTCAACCGTCTACCTGTTCCATTCATTGATCTACTTGTAGAAAGTTACAATTAATTTCCGTTAAAGGATTAACAATGGGTCTCGTTGTCCACTTAAACTTGAAGAACAAAAAAGTGGCGAATGGTACTGTTTGGATGCTTTGCATATATGTTTCTTAGACTATATAGAAGCAATGTATACAAAGATTTCAACCTTCTACCTGTTCCATTCATTGTTCTACTTGTCGAAAGTTACAGATAATTTCCGATAAAGGATTAACAATGGGTCTCATGGTTCACTTAAACTTGAAGAACACAAAATTGGCGAATTGTACTGTTTGGATGCTTTGCATATATGTTTCTTAGACTATATAGAAGCAATATATACAATGATTTCATCCGTCTACCTGTTCCATTCATTGTTCTACTTGTCGAATGTTACAAATAATTTCCGTTAAGGGATTAACAAAGGGGATCGTAATTTACTTAAACTTGAAGAACAAAAAATTGGCGAATTGTACTGTTTGGATGCTTTGCATAGATGTTTCTTAGACTATTTAGAAGCAATATATAGAATGATTTCACCCGTCTACCTGCACTATTCATTGTTCTACTTGTAGAAAGTTACAAATAATTTCCATTTCATGATTATCAATTGGGCTCGCTGTTCACTTAAACTTGAAGAACAAAAAATTGGCGAATTGTACTGTTTGGATGCTTTGCATATATGTTTCTTAGACTATATAGAAGCAATGTATACAAAGATTTCAACCGTCTACCTGTTCCATTCATTGTTCGACTTGTCGAAAATTACAAATAATTTCCGATAAAGGATTAACCATTGGGGCTCATTGTTCACTTAAACTTGAAGACCAAAAAATTGGCGAATGGTACTGTTTGGATGCTTTGCGTACATGTTTCATAGACTATATGGAAGCAATATATACAAAGATTTCAACCGTCTACGTGTTCCAATCATTGTTCTACTTGTCGAAATTTACACATAATTTCCTTTAAAGGATTAACAATGGGGCTCGTTGTTAACTTAGACTTGAAGAACAATAAATTGGCGAATTGTACTGCTTGGATGCTTTGCATATATGTTTCTTAGACTATATAGAAGCAATATATACAAAGATTTCAACCGTCTACCTGTTCCATTCATTGTTCTACTTGTCGAAAGTTACAAATAATTTCCGATAAAGGATTAACCATTGGGGCTCATTGTTCACTTAAACTTGAAGAACAAAAAATTGGCGTATTGTACTGTTTGGATGCTTTGCGTACATGTTTCTTAGACTATATGGAAGCAATATATACAAAGATTTCAACCGTCTACGTGTTCCAATCATTGTTCTACTTGTCGAAATTTACAAATAATTTCCTTTAAAGGATTAACAATGGGGCTCGTTGTTCACTTAAACTTGAAGAACAAAAAATTGGCGATTGTTACTGTTTAGATGCTTTGCATATATTTTCTTAGATTATATAGACGCAATATATACAAGGATTTCAACCGTCTACCTGTTCCATTCATTGTTCTACTTGTCGAAAGTTACAAATAATTACCGATAAAGGATTAACCATTGGGGCTCATTGTTCACTTAAACTTGAAGAACAAAAAATTGGCGAATTGTACTGTTTGGATGCTTTGCATATATGTTTCTTAGACTATATAGAAGCAATATATACATTGATTTCAACCGGCTACCTGTTCCATTCATTGTTCGACTTGTCGAAAATTACAAATAATTTCCGATAAAGGATTAACCATTGGGGCTCATTGTTCACTTAAACTTGAAGAACACAAAATTGGCGAATTGTACTGTTTGGATGCTTTGCATATATGTTTCTTAGACTATATAGAAACAATGTATACAAAGATTTCAACCGTCTACCTGTTCCATTCATTGTTCTACTTGTCGAAAGTTACAAATAATTTCCGATAAAGGATTAACAATGGGTCTCATGGTTCACTTAAACTTGAAGAACAAAAAATTGGCGAATTGTACTGTTGGGATGCTTTGCATATATGTTTCTTAGACTATTTAGAAGCAATATGTAGAATGATTTCACCCGTCTACCTGCACTATTCATTGTTCCACTTGTAGAAAGTTACAAATAATTTCCATTTCATGATTATCAATGGGGCTCGCTGTTCACTTAAACCTGAAGATCAAAAAATTGGCGAATGGTACTGTTTGTTTACTTTGCATATATGTTTCTTAGACTATATGGAAGCAATATATACAAAGATTTCAACCGTCTACGTGTACCAATCATTGTTCTACTTGTAGAAAGTTACAATTAATTTCCTTTAAAGGATTAACAATGGGGCTCGTTGTTAAATTAAACTTGAAGAACAATAAATTGGCGAATTGTACTGTTTGGATGCTTTGCATATATGGTTCTTAGATTATATAGGCGCAATATATACAAGGATTTCAACCGTCTAACTGTTCCATTCATTGATCTACTTGTCGAAAGTTACAAATAATTTCCGATAAAGGATTAACAATGGGTCTCATTGTTCACTTATACTTTGAGAACAAAAAATTGGCGAATGGTACTGTTTGGATGCTTTGCATATATGTTTCTTAGACTATATGGAAGCAATATATACAAAGATTTCAACCGTCTACGTGTTCCAATCATTGTTCTACTTGCCGAAATTAACAAATATTTTCCTTTAAAGGATTAACAATGGGGCTCGTAGTTCACTTAAACTTGAAGAGCAAAAAATTGTCGAATTGTACTGTTTGGATGCTTTGCATATATGTTTCTTAGACTATATAGAAGCAATATATACAATGATTTCAACCGTCTACCTTTTCCATTCATTGTTCTACTTGTCGAAAGTTACAAATAATTTCCGTTAAGGGATTAACAATGGGGATCGTAGTTTACTTAAACTTGAAGAACAAAAAATTGGCGAATTGTACTGTTTGGATGCTTTGCATATATGTTTCGTAGACTATATAGAAGCAATATATACAATGATTTCAACCGTCTACATGATCCATTCATTGCTCTACTTGTCGAAATTTA
This sequence comes from Cerceris ruficornis, assembly GCA_963989415.1. Classification (NCBI taxonomy): domain Eukaryota; kingdom Metazoa; phylum Arthropoda; class Insecta; order Hymenoptera; family Crabronidae; genus Cerceris; species Cerceris ruficornis. Next base: position 486,299 of record CAXDIW010000313.1, on the reverse strand, counting down.
CAAATAATTTCCTTTAAAGGATTAACAATTGGGCTCGTAGTTCACTTAAACTTGAAGAACAAAAAATTGGCGATTGTTACTGTTTAGATGCTTTGCATATATGTTTCTTAGATTATATAGAAGCAATATATACAAAGATTTCAACCGTCTACCAGTTCCATTCATTGTTCTACTTGTCGAAAATTACAAATAATTACCGATAAAGGATTAACCATTGGGGCTCATTGTTCACTTAAACTTGAAGGACAAAAAATTGGCGTATGGTACTGTTTGGATGCTTTGGGTACATGTTTCTTAGACTATATGGAAGCAATATATACAAAGATTTCAAACGTCTACGTGTTCCAATCATTGTTCTACTTGTAGAAAGTTACAATTAATTTCCGTTAAAGGATTAACAATGGGGCTCGTAGTTCACTTAAACTTGAAGAACAAAAAATTGGCGAATTGTACTGTTTGGATGCTTTTCATAAATGTTTCTTATACTATGTAGAAGCAATATATACAAATATTTCAACCGTCTACCTGTTCCATTCATTGTTCTACTTGTCGAAATTTACAAATAATTTCCGATAATGGATTAACAATGGGGCTCATTGCTCACTTAAACTTGGAGGACAAAAAATTGGCTTATGGTACTGTTTGGATGCTTTGCGTACATGTTTCTTAGACTATATGGAAGCAATATATACAAGGATTTCAACCGTCTACCTGTTCCATTCATTGTTCTACTTGTCGAAAGTTACAAATAATTACCGATAAAGGATTAACCATTGGGGCTCATTGTTCACTTAAACTTGAAGAACAAAAAATTGGCGAATTGTACTGTTTGGATACTTTGCATATATGTTTCTTAGACTATATAGAAGCAATATATACAATGATTTCATCCGTCTACCTGTTCCATTCATTGTTCTACTTGTCGAATGTTACAAATAATTTCCGTTAAGGGATTAACAAAGGGGATCTTAGTTTACTTAAACTTGAAGAACAAAAAATTGGCGAATTGTACTGTTTGGATGCTTTGCATATATGTTTCTTAGACTATGTAGAAGCAATATATACATTGATTTCAACCGGCTACCTGTTCCATTCATTGTTCTACTTGTCGCAAGTTACAAATAATTTCCGTTAAAGTATTAACAATGGGGCTCGTAGTTCACTTAAACTTGAAGATCAAATAATTGGCGAATTGTACTGTTTGGACGCTTTGCATATATGTTTCTTAGACTATTTAGAAGCAATATATAGAATGATTTCACCCGTCTACCTGCACTATTCATTGTTCTACTTGTAGAAAGTTACAAATAATTTCCATTTCATGATTATCAATGGGGCTCGCTGTTCACTTAAACCTGAAGATCAAAAAATTGGCGAATGTTACTGTTTGGTTACTTTGCATATATGTTTCTTAGACTATATGGAAGCAATATATACAAAGATATCAACGGTCTACGTGTTCCAATCATTGTTCTACTTGTAGAAAGTTACAATTAATTTCCTTTAAAGGATTAACAATGGGGCTCGTAGTTCACTTAAACTTGAAGAACAAAAAATTGGCGAATTGTACTGTTTGGATGCTTTGCATATATGTTTCTTAGACTATATAGAAGCAATATATACAATGATTTCATCCGTCTACCTGTTCCATTCATTGTTCTACTTGTCGAATGTTACAAATAATTTCCGTTAAGGGATTAACAAAGGGGATCGTAATTTACTTAAACTTGAAGAACAAAAAATTGGCGAATTGTACTGTTTGGATGCTTTGCATAGATGTTTCTTAGACTATTTAGAAGCAATATATAGAATGATTTCACCCGTCTACCTGCACTATTCATTGTTCTACTTGTAGAAAGTTACAAATAATTTCCATTTCATGATTATCAATTGGGCTCGCTGTTCACTTAAACTTGAAGAACAAAAAATTGGCGAATTGTACTGTTTGGATGCTTTGCATATATGTTTCTTAGACTATATAGAAGCAATGTATACAAAGATTTCAACCGTCTACCTGTTCCATTCATTGTTCGACTTGTCGAAAATTACAAATAATTTCCGATAAAGGATTAACCATTGGGGCTCATTGTTCACTTAAACTTGAAGACCAAAAAATTGGCGAATGGTACTGTTTGGATGCTTTGCGTACATGTTTCATAGACTATATGGAAGCAATATATACAAAGATTTCAACCGTCTACGTGTTCCAATCATTGTTCTACTTGTCGAAATTTACACATAATTTCCTTTAAAGGATTAACAATGGGGCTCGTTGTTAACTTAGACTTGAAGAACAATAAATTGGCGAATTGTACTGCTTGGATGCTTTGCATATATGTTTCTTAGACTATATAGAAGCAATATATACAAAGATTTCAACCGTCTACCTGTTCCATTCATTGTTCTACTTGTCGAAAGTTACAAATAATTTCCGATAAAGGATTAACCATTGGGGCTCATTGTTCACTTAAACTTGAAGAACAAAAAATTGGCGTATTGTACTGTTTGGATGCTTTGCGTACATGTTTCTTAGACTATATGGAAGCAATATATACAAAGATTTCAACCGTCTACGTGTTCCAATCATTGTTCTACTTGTCGAAATTTACAAATAATTTCCTTTAAAGGATTAACAATGGGGCTCGTTGTTCACTTAAACTTGAAGAACAAAAAATTGGCGATTGTTACTGTTTAGATGCTTTGCATATATTTTCTTAGATTATATAGACGCAATATATACAAGGATTTCAACCGTCTACCTGTTCCATTCATTGTTCTACTTGTCGAAAGTTACAAATAATTACCGATAAAGGATTAACCATTGGGGCTCATTGTTCACTTAAACTTGAAGAACAAAAAATTGGCGAATTGTACTGTTTGGATGCTTTGCATATATGTTTCTTAGACTATATAGAAGCAATGTATACAAAGATTTCAACCTTCTACCTGTTCCATTCATTGTTCTACTTGTCGAAAGTTACAGATAATTTCCGATAAAGGATTAACAATGGGTCTCATGGTTCACTTAAACTTGAAGAACAAAAAATTGGCGAATTGTACTGTTTGGATGCTTTGCATATATGTTTCTTAGACTATATGGAAGCAATATATACAAAGATTTCAACCGTCTACGTGTTCCAATCATTGTTCTACTTGTAGAAAGCTACAATTAATTTCCGTTAAAGGTTTAACAATGGGGCTCGTAGTTCACTTAAACTTGAAGAACAAAAAATTGGCGAATGGTACTGTTTGAATGCTTTGCGTACATGTTTCTGAGACTATATGGAAGCAATATATACAAAGATTTCAACTGTCTACGTGTTCCAATCATTGTTCTACTTGTCGAAATTTACAAATAATTTCCTTTAAAGGATTAACAATGGGGCTCGTTGTTCACTTAAACTTGAAGAACAAAAAATTGGCGAATTGTACTGTTTGGATGCTTTGCATATATGTTTCGTAGACTATATAGAAGCAATATATACAATGATTTCAACCGTCTACATGATCCATTCATTGTTCTACTTGTCGAAATTTACAAATAATTTCCTTTAAAGGATTAACAATTGGGCTCGTAGTTCACTTAAACTTGAAGAACAAAAAATTGGCGATTGTTACTGTTTAGATGCTTTGCATATATGTTTCTTAGATTATATAGAAGCAATATATACAAAGATTTCAACCGTCTACCAGTTCTATTCATTGTTCTACTTGTCGAAAATTACAAATAATTACCGATAAAGGATTAACCATTGGGGCTCATTGTTCACTTAAACTTGAAGGACAAAAAATTGGCGTATGGTACTGTTTGGATGCTTTGGGTACATGTTTCTTAGACTATATGGAAGCAATATGTACAAAGATTTCAACCGTCTACGTGTTCCAATCATTGTTCTACTTGTCGAAATTTACACATAATTTCCTTTAAAGGATTAACAATGGGGCTCGTTGTTAACTTAGACTTGAAGAACAATAAATTGGCGAATTGTACTGCTTGGATGCTTTGCATATATGTTTCTTAGACTATATAGAAGCAATATATACAAAGATTTCAACCGTCTACCTGTTCCATTCATTGTTCTACTTGTCGAAAGTTACAAATAATTTCCGATAAAGGATTAACCATTGGGGCTCATTGTTCACTTAAACTTGAAGAACAAAAAATTGGCGAATTGTACTGTTTGGATGCTTTGCGTACATGTTTCTTAGACTATATAGAAACAATGTATACAAAGATTTCAACCGTCTACCTGTTCCATTCATTGTTCTACTTGTCGAAAGTTACAAATAATTTCCGATAAAGGATTAACAATGGGTCTCATGGTTCACTTAAACTTGAAGAACAAAAAATTGGCGAATTGTACTGTTTGGATGCTTTGCATATATGTTTCTTAGACTATTTAGAAGCAATATATAGAATGATTTCACCCGTCTACCTGCACTATTCATTGTTCCACTTGTAGAAAGTTACAAATAATTTCCATTTCATGATTATCAATGGGGCTCGCTGTTCACTTAAACCTGAAGATCAAAAAATTGGCGAATGGTACTGTTTGTTTACTTTGCATATATGTTTCTTAGACTATATGGAAGCAATATATACAAAGATTTCAACCGTCTACGTGTACCAATCATTGTTCTACTTGTAGAAAGTTACAATTAATTTCCTTTAAAGGATTAACAATGGGGCTCGTTGTTAAATTAAACTTGAAGAACAATAAATTGGCGAATTGTACTGCTTGGATGCTTTGCATATATGTTTCTTAGACTATATAGAAGCAATATATACAATGATTTCATCCGTCTACCTGTTCCATTCATTGTTCTACTTGTCGAATGTTACAAATAATTTCCGTTAAGGTATTAACAAAGGGGATCTTAGTTTACTTAAACTTGAAGAACAAAAAATTGGCGAATTGTACTGTTTGGATGCTTTGCATATATGTTTCTTAGACTATATAGAAGCAATATATACATTGATTTCAACCGGCTACCTGTTCCATTCATTGTTCTACTTGTCGCAAGTTACAAATAATTTCCGTTAAAGTATTAACAATGGGGCTCGTAGTTCACTTAAACTTGAAGATCAAATAATTGGCGAATTGTACTGTTTGGACGCTTTGCATATATGTTTCTTAGACTATTTAGAAGCAATATATAGAATGATTTCACCCGTCTACCTGCACTATTCATTGTTCTACTTGTAGAAAGTTACAAATAATTTCCATTTCATGATTATCAATGGGGCTCGCTGTTCACTTAAACCTGAAGATCAAAAAATTGGCGAATGTTACTGTTTGGTTACTTTGCATATATGTTTCTTAGACTATATGGAAGCAATATATACAAAGATATCAACCGTCTACGTGTTCCAATCATTGTTCTACTTGTAGAAAGTTACAATTAATTTCCTTTAAAGGATTAACAATGGGGCTCGTAGTTCACTTAAACTTGAAGAACAAAAAATTGGCGAATGGTACTGTTTGGATGCTTTGAATATATGTTTCTTATATTATATAGAAGCAATATATACAAATATTTCAACCGTCTACCTGTTCCATTCATTGTTCGACTTGTCGAAAATTACAAATAATTTCCGATAAAGGATTAACCATTGGGGCTCATTGTTCACTTAAACATGAAGACCAAAAAATTGGCGAATTGTACTGTTTGGATGCTTTGCGTACATGTTTCTTAGACTATATGGAAGCAATATATACAAAGATTTCAACCGTCTACGTGTTCCAATCATTGTTCTACTTGTCGAAATTTACACATAATTTCCTTTAAAGGATTAACAATGGGGCTCGTTGTTAACTTAAACTTGAAGAACAATAAATTGGCGAATTGTACTGTTTGGATGCTTTGCATATATGTTTCTTAGACTATATAGAAGCAATATATACAAAGATTTCAACCGTCTACCAGTTCCATTCATTGTTCTACTTGTCGAAAATTACAAATAATTACCGATAAAGGATTAACCATTGGGGCTCATTGTTCACTTAAACTTGAAGGACAAAAAATTGGCGTATGGTACTGTTTGGATGCTTTGCGTACATGTTTCTTAGACTATATGGAAGCAATATATACAAGGATTTCAACCGTCTACCTGTTCCATTCATTGTTCTACTTGTCGAAAGTTACAAATAATTACCGATAAAGGATTAACCATTGAGGCTCATTGTTCACTTAAACTTGAAGAACACAAAATTGGCGAATTGTACTGTTTGGATGCTTTGCATATATGTTTCTTAGACTATATAGAAGCAATATATACAATGATTTCATCCGTCTACCTGTTCCATTCATTGTTCTACTTGTCGAATGTTACAAATAATTTCCGTTAAGGGATTAACAAAGGGGATCGTAATTTACTTAAACTTGAAGAACAAAAAATTGGCGAATTGTACTGTTTGGATTCTTTGCATAGATGTTTCTTAGACTATTTAGAAGCAATATATAGAATGATTTCACCCGTCTACCTGCACTATTCATTGTTCTACTTGTAGAAAGTTACAAATAATTTCCATTTCATGATTATCAATTGGGCTCGCTGTTCACTTAAACTTGAAGAACAAAAAATTGGCGAATTGTACTGTTTGGATGCTTTGCATATATGTTTCTTAGACTATATAGAAGCAATGTATACAAAGATTTCAACCGTCTACCTGTTCCATTCATTGTTCGACTTGTCGAAAATTACAAATAATTTCCGATAAAGGATTAACCATTGGGGCTCATTGTTCACTTAAACTTGAAGACCAAAAAATTGGCGAATGGTACTGTTTGGATGCTTTGCGTACATGTTTCATAGACTATATGGAAGCAATATATACAAAGATTTCAACCGTCTACGTGTTCCAATCATTGTTCTACTTGTCGAAATTTACACATAATTTCCTTTAAAGGATTAACAATGGGGCTCGTTGTTAACTTAGACTTGAAGAACAATAAATTGGCGAATTGTACTGCTTGGATGCTTTGCATATATGTTTCTTAGACTATATAGAAGCAATATATACAAAGATTTCAACCGTCTACCTGTTCCATTCATTGTTCTACTTGTCGAAAGTTACAAATAATTTCCGATAAAGGATTAACCATTGGGGCTCATTGTTCACTTAAACTTGAAGAACAAAAAATTGGCGTATTGTACTGTTTGGATGCTTTGCGTACATGTTTCTTAGACTATATGGAAGCAATATATACAAAGATTTCAACCGTCTACGTGTTCCAATCATTGTTCTACTTGTCGAAATTTACAAATAATTTCCTTTAAAGGATTAACAATGGGGCTCGTTGTTCACTTAAACTTGAAGAACAAAAAATTGGCGATTGTTACTGTTTAGATGCTTTGCATATATTTTCTTAGATTATATAGACGCAATATATACAAGGATTTCAACCGTCTACCTGTTCCATTCATTGTTCTACTTGTCGAAAGTTACAAATAATTACCGATAAAGGATTAACCATTGGGGCTCATTGTTCACTTAAACTTGAAGAACAAAAAATTGGCGAATTGTACTGTTTGGATGCTTTGCATATATGTTTCTTAGACTATATAGAAGCAATGTATACAAAGATTTCAACCTTCTACCTGTTCCATTCATTGTTCTACTTGTCGAAAGTTACAGATAATTTCCAATAAAGGATTAACAATGGGTCTCATGGTTCACTTAAACTTGAAGAACAAAAAATTGGCGAATTGTACTGTTTGGATGCTTTGAATATATGTTTCTTATATTATATAGAAGCAATATATACAAATATTTCAACCGTCTACCTGTTCCATTCATTGTTCGACTTGTCGAAAATTACAAATAATTTCCGATAAAGGATTAACCATTGGGGCTCATTGTTCACTTAAACTTGAAGAACAAAAAATTGGCGAATTGTACTGTTTGGATGCTTTGCATATATGTTTCTTAGACTATATAGAAACAATGTATACAAAGATTTCAACCGTCTACCTGTTCCATTCATTGTTCTACTTGTCGAAAGTTACAAATAATTTCCGATAAAGGATTAACAATGGGTCTCATGGTTCACTTAAACTTGAAGAACAAAAAATTGGCGAATTGTACTGTTGGGATGCTTTGCATATATGTTTCTTAGACTATTTAGAAGCAATATGTAGAATGATTTCACCCGTCTACCTGCACTATTCATTGTTCCACTTGTAGAAAGTTACAAATAATTTCCATTTCATGATTATCAATGGGGCTCGCTGTTCACTTAAACCTGAAGATCAAAAAATTGGCGAATGGTACTGTTTGTTTACTTTGCATATATGTTTCTTAGACTATATGGAAGCAATATATACAAAGATTTCAACCGTCTACGTGTACCAATCATTGTTCTACTTGTAGAAAGTTACAATTAATTTCCTTTAAAGGATTAACAATGGGGCTCGTTGTTAAATTAAACTTGAAGAACAATAAATTGGCGAATTGTACTGTTTGGATGCTTTGCATATATGGTTCTTAGATTATATAGGCGCAATATATACAAGGATTTCAACCGTCTACCTGTTCCATTCATTGATCTACTTGTCGAAAGTTACAAATAATTTCCGATAAAGGATTAACAATGGGTCTCATTGTTCACTTATACTTGAAGAACAAAAAATTGGCGAATGGTACTGTTTGGATGCTTTGCATATATGTTTCTTAGACTATATGGAAGCAATATATACAAAGATTTCAACCGTCTACGTGTTCCAATCATTGTTCTACTTGCCGCAATTAACAAATATTTTCCTTTAAAGGATTAACAATGGGGCTCGTAGTTCACTTAAACTTGAAGAGCAAAAAATTGTCGAATTGTACTGTTTGGATGCTTTGCATATATGTTTCTTAGACTATATAGAAGCAATATATACAATGATTTCAACCGTCTACCTTTTCCATTCATTGTTCTACTTGTCGAAAGTTACAAATAATTTCCGTTAAGGGATTAACAATGGGGATCGTAGTTTACTTAAACTTGAAGAACAAAAAATTGGCGAATTGTACTGTTTGGATGCTTTGCATATATGTTTCGTAGACTATATAGAAGCAATATATACAATGATTTCAACCGTCTACATGATCCATTCATTGCTCTACTTGTCGCAATTTACAAATAATTTCCTTTACAGGATTAACAATTGGGCTCGTAGTTCACTTAAACTTGAAGAACAAAAAATTGGCGATTGTTACTGTTTAGATGCTTTGCATATATGTTTCTTAGATTATATAGAAGCAATATATACAAAGATTTCAACCGTCTACCAGTTCCATTCATTGTTCTACTTGTCGAAAATTACAAATAATTACCGATAAAGGATTAACCATTGGGGCTCATTGTTCACTTAAACTTGAAGGACAAAAAATTGGCGTATTGTACTGTTTGGATGCTTTTCATAAATGTTTCTTATACTATGTAGAAGCAATATATACAAATATTTCAACCGTCTACCTGTTCCATTCATTGTTCTACTTGTCGAAATTTACAAATAATTACCGATAAAGGATTAACCATTGGGGCTCATTGTTCACTTAAACTTGAAGAACAAAAAATTGGCGAATTGTACTGTTTGGATACTTTGCATATATGTTTCTTAGACTATATAGAAGCAATATATACAATGATTTCATCCGTCTACCTGTTCCATTCATTGTTCTACTTGTCGAATGTTACAAATAATTTCCGTTAAGGGATTAACAAAGGGGATCTTAGTTTACTTAAACTTGAAGAACAAAAAATTGGCGAATTGTACTGTTTGGATGCTTTGCATATATGTTTCTTAGACTATATAGAAGCAATATATACATTGATTTCAACCGGCTACCTGTTCCATTCATTGTTCTACTTGTCGCAAGTTACAAATAATTTCCGTTAAAGTATTAACAATGGGGCTCGTAGTTCACTTAAACTTGAAGATCAAATAATTGGCGAATTGTACTGTTTGGACGCTTTGCATATATGTTTCTTAGACTATTTAGAAGCAATATATAGAATGATTTCACCCGTCTACCTGCACTATTCATTGTTCTACTTGTAGAAAGTTACAAATAATTTCCATTTCATGATTATCAATGGGGCTCGCTGTTCACTTAAACCTGAAGATCAAAAAATTGGCGAATGTTACTGTTTGGTTACTTTGCATATATGTTTCTTAGACTATATGGAAGCAATATATACAAAGATATCAACCGTCTACGTGTTCCAATCATTGTTCTACTTGTAGAAAGTTACAATTAATTTCCTTTAAAGGATTAACAATGGGGCTCGTAGTTCACTTAAACTTGAAGAACAAAAAATTGGCGAATGGTACTGTTTGGATGCTTTGAATATATGTTTCTTATATTATATAGAAGCAATATATACAAATATTTCAACCGTCTACCTGTTCCATTCATTGTTCGACTTGTCGAAAATTACAAATAATTTCCGATAAAGGATTAACCATTGGGGCTCATTGTTCACTTAAACATGAAGACGAAAAAATTGGCGAATTGTACTGTTTGGATGCTTTGCGTACATGTTTCTTAGACTATATGGAAGCAATATATACAAAGATTTCAACCGTCTACGTGTTCCAATCATTGTTCTACTTGTCGAAATTTACACATAATTTCCTTTAAAGGATTAACAATGGGGCTCGTTGTTAACTTAAACTTGAAGAACAATAAATTGGCGAATTGTACTGTTTGGATGCTTTGCATATATGTTTCTTAGACTATATAGAAGCAATATATACAAAGATTTCAACCGTCTACCAGTTCCATTCATTGTTCTACTTGTCGAAAATTACAAATAATTACCGATAAAGGATTAACCATTGGGGCTCATTGTTCACTTAAACTTGAAGGACAAAAAATTGGCGTATGGTACTGTTTGGATGCTTTGCGTACATGTTTCTTAGACTATATGGAAGCAATATATACAAGGATTTCAACCGTCTACCTGTTCCATTCATTGTTCTACTTGTCGAAAGTTACAAATAATTACCGATAAAGGATTAACCATTGAGGCTCATTGTTCACTTAAACTTGAAGAACACAAAATTGGCGAATTGTACTGTTTGGATGCTTTGCATATATGTTTCTTAGACTATATAGAAGCAATATATACAATGATTTCATCCGTCTACCTGTTCCATTCATTGTTCTACTTGTCGAATGTTACAAATAATTTCCGTTAAGGGATTAACAAAGGGGATCGTAATTTACTTAAACTTGAAGAACAAAAAATTGGCGAATTGTACTGTTTGGATGCTTTGCATAGATGTTTCTTAGACTATTTAGAAGCAATATATAGAATGATTTCACCCGTCTACCTGCACTATTCATTGTTCTACTTGTAGAAAGTTACAAATAATTTCCATTTCATGATTATCAATTGGGCTCGCTGTTCACTTAAACTTGAAGAACAAAAAATTGGCGAATTGTACTGTTTGGATGCTTTGCATATATGTTTCTTAGACTATATAGAAGCAATGTATACAAAGATTTCAACCGTCTACCTGTTCCATTCATTGTTCGACTTGTCGAAAATTACAAATAATTTCCGATAAAGGATTAACCATTGGGGCTCATTGTTCACTTAAACTTGAAGACCAAAAAATTGGCGAATGGTACTGTTTGGATGCTTTGCGTACATGTTTCATAGACTATATGGAAGCAATATATACAAAGATTTCAACCGTCTACGTGTTCCAATCATTGTTCTACTTGTCGAAATTTACACATAATTTCCTTTAAAGGATTAACAATGGGGCTCGTTGTTAACTTAGACTTGAAGAACAATAAATTGGCGAATTGTACTGCTTGGATGCTTTGCATATATGTTTCTTAGACTATATAGAAGCAATATATACAAAGATTTCAACCGTCTACCTGTTCCATTCATTGTTCTACTTGTCGAAAGTTACAAATAATTTCCGATAAAGGATTAACCATTGGGGCTCATTGTTCACTTAAACTTGAAGAACAAAAAATTGGCGTATTGTACTGTTTGGATGCTTTGCGTACATGTTTCTTAGACTATATGGAAGCAATATATACAAAGATTTCAACCGTCTACGTGTTCCAATCATTGTTCTACTTGTCGAAATTTACAAATAATTTCCTTTAAAGGATTAACAATGGGGCTCGTTGTTCACTTAAACTTGAAGAACAAAAAATTGGCGATTGTTACTGTTTAGATGCTTTGCATATATTTTCTTAGATTATATAGACGCAATATATACAAGGATTTCAACCGTCTACCTGTTCCATTCATTGTTCTACTTGTCGAAAGTTACAAATAATTACCGATAAAGGATTAACCATTGGGGCTCATTGTTCACTTAAACTTGAAGAACACAAAATTGGCGAATTGTACTGTTTGGATGCTTTGCATATATGTTTCTTAGACTATATAGAAGCAATATATACAATGATTTCATCCGTCTACCTGTTCCATTCAATGTTCTACTTGTCGAATGTTACAAATAATTTCCGTTAAGGGATTAACAAAGGGGATCTTAGTTTACTTAAACTTGAAGAACAAAAAATTGGCGAATTGTACTGTTTGGATGCTTTGCATATATGTTTCTTAGACTATATAGAAGCAATATATACATTGATTTCAACCGGCTACCTGTTCCATTCATTGTTCTACTTGTCGCAAGTTACAAATAATTTCCGTTAAAGTATTAACAATGGGGCTCGTAGTTCACTTAAACTTGAAGATCAAATAATTGGCGAATTGTACTGTTTGGACGCTTTGCATATATGTTTCTTAGACTATTTAGAAGCAATATATAGAATGATTTCACCCGTCTACCTGCACTATTCATTGTTCTACTTGTAGAAAGTTACAAATAATTTCCATTTCATGATTATCAATGGGGCTCGCTGTTCACTTAAACCTGAAGATCAAAAAATTGGCGAATGTTACTGTTTGGTTACTTTGCATATATGTTTCTTAGACTATATGGAAGCAATATATACAAAGATATCAACCGTCTACGTGTTCCAATCATTGTTCTACTTGTAGAAAGTTACAATTAATTTCCTTTAAAGGATTAACAATGGGGCTCGTAGTTCACTTAAACTTGAAGAACAAAAAATTGGCGAATGGTACTGTTTGGATGCTTTGAATATATGTTTCTTATATTATATAGAAGCAATATATACAAATATTTCAACCGTCTACCTGTTCCATTCATTGTTCGACTTGTCGAAAATTACAAATAATTTCCGATAAAGGATTAACCATTGGGGCTCATTGTTCACTTAAACATGAAGACGAAAAAATTGGCGAATTGTACTGTTTGGATGCTTTGCGTACATGTTTCTTAGACTATATGGAAGCAATATATACAAAGATTTCAACCGTCTACGTGATCCAATCATTGTTCTACTTGTCGAAATTTACACATAATTTCCTTTAAAGGATTAACAATGGGGCTCGTTGTTAACTTAAACTTGAAGAACAATAAATTGGCGAATTGTACTGTTTGGATGCTTTGCATATATGTTTCTTAGACTATATAGAAGCAATATATACAAAGATTTCAACCGTCTACCAGTTCCATTCATTGTTCTACTTGTCGAAAATTACAAATAATTACCGATAAAGGATTAACCATTGGGGCTCATTGTTCACTTAAACTTGAAGGACAAAAAATTGGCGTATGGTACTGTTTGGATGCTTTGCGTACATGTTTCTTAGACTATATGGAAGCAATATATACAAGGATTTCAACCGTCTACCTGTTCCATTCATTGTTCTACTTGTCGAAAGTTACAAATAATTACCGATAAAGGATTAACCATTGAGGCTCATTGTTCACTTAAACTTGAAGAACACAAAATTGGCGAATTGTACTGTTTGGATGCTTTGCATATATGTTTCTTAGACTATATAGAAGCAATATATACAATGATTTCATCCGTCTACCTGTTCCATTCATTGTTCTACTTGTCGAATGTTACAAATAATTTCCGTTAAGGGATTAACAAAGGGGATCGTAATTTACTTAAACTTGAAGAACAAAAAATTGGCGAATTGTACTGTTTGGATGCTTTGCATAGATGTTTCTTAGACTATTTAGAAGCAATATATAGAATGATTTCACCCGTCTACCTGCACTATTCATTGTTCTACTTGTAGAAAGTTACAAATAATTTCCATTTCATGATTATCAATTGGGCTCGCTGTTCACTTAAACTTGAAGAACAAAAAATTGGCGAATTGTACTGTTTGGATGCTTTGCATATATGTTTCTTAGACTATATAGAAGCAATGTATACAAAGATTTCAACCGTCTACCTGTTCCATTCATTGTTCGACTTGTCGAAAATTACAAATAATTTCCGATAAAGGATTAACCATTGGGGCTCATTGTTCACTTAAACTTGAAGACCAAAAAATTGGCGAATGGTACTGTTTGGATGCTTTGCGTACATGTTTCATAGACTATATGGAAGCAATATATACAAAGATTTCAACCGTCTACGTGTTCCAATCATTGTTCTACTTGTCGAAATTTACACATAATTTCCTTTAAAGGATTAACAATGGGGCTCGTTGTTAACTTAGACTTGAAGAACAATAAATTGGCGAATTGTACTGCTTGGATGCTTTGCATATATGTTTCTTAGACTATATAGAAGCAATATATACAAAGATTTCAACCGTCTACCTGTTCCATTCATTGTTCTAGTTGTCGAAAGTTACAAATAATTTCCGATAAAGGATTAACCATTGGGGCTCATTGTTCACTTAAACTTGAAGAACAAAAAATAGGCGTATTGTACTGTTTGGATGCTTTGCGTACATGTTTCTTAGACTATATGGAAGCAATATATACAAAGATTTCAACCGTCTACGTGTTCCAATCATTGTTCTACTTGTCGAAATTTACAAATAATTTCCTTTAAAGGATTAACAATGGGGCTCGTTGTTCACTTAAACTTGAAGAACAAAAAATTGGCGAATGGTACTGTTTGAATGCTTTGCGTACATGTTTCTGAGACTATATGGAAGCAATATATACAAAGATTTCAACCGTCTACGTGTTCCAATCATTGTTCTACTTGTCGAAATTTACAAATAATTTCCTTTAAAGGATTAACAATGGGGCTCGTTGTTCACTTAAACTTGAAGAACAAAAAATTGGCGGATTGTACTGTTTGGATGCTTTGCATATATGTTTCGTAGACTATATAGAAGCAATATATACAATGATTTCAACCGTCTACATGATCCATTCATTGTTCTACTTGTCGAAATTTACAAATAATTTCCTTTAAAGGATTAACAATTGGGCTCGTAGTTCACTTAAACTTGAAGAACAAAAAATTGGCGATTGTTACTGTTTAGATGCTTTGCATATATGTTTCTTAGATTATATAGAAGCAATATATACAAAGATTTCAACCGTCTACCAGTTCTATTCATTGTTCTACTTGTCGAAAATTACAAATAATTACCGATAAAGGATTAACCATTGGGGCTCATTGTTCACTTAAACTTGAAGGACAAAAAATTGGCGTATGGTACTGTTTGGATGCTTTGGGTACATGTTTCTTAGACTATATGGAAGCAATATGTACAAAGATTTCAACCGTCTACGTGTTCCAATCATTGTTCTACTTGTCGAAATTTACACATAATTTCCTTTAAAGGATTAACAAAGGGGATCTTAGTTTACTTAAACTTGAAGAACAAAAAATTGGCGAATTGTACTGTTTGGATGCTTTGCATATATGTTTCTTAGACTATATAGAAGCAATATATACATTGATTTCAACCGGCTACCTGTTCCATTCATTGTTCTACTTGTCGCAAGTTACAAATAATTTCCGTTAAAGTATTAACAATGGGGCTCGTAGTTCACTTAAACTTGAAGATCAAATAATTGGCGAATTGTACTGTTTGGACGCTTTGCATATATGTTTCTTAGACTATTTAGAAGCAATATATAGAATGATTTCACCCGTCTACCTGCACTATTCATTGTTCTACTTGTAGAAAGTTACAAATAATTTCCATTTCATGATTATCAATGGGGCTCGCTGTTCACTTAAACCTGAAGATCAAAAAATTGGCGAATGTTACTGTTTGGTTACTTTGCATATATGTTTCTTAGACTATATGGAAGCAATATATACAAAGATATCAACCGTCTACGTGTTCCAATCATTGTTCTACTTGTAGAAAGTTACAATTAATTTCCTTTAAAGGATTAACAATGGGGCTCGTAGTTCACTTAAACTTGAAGAACAAAAAATTGGCGAATGGTACTGTTTGGATGCTTTGAATATATGTTTCTTATATTATATAGAAGCAATATATACAAATATTTCAACCGTCTACCTGTTCCATTCATTGTTCGACTTGTCGAAAATTACAAATAATTTCCGATAAAGGATTAACCATTGGGGCTCATTGTTCACTTAAACATGAAGACCAAAAAATTGGCGAATTGTACTGTTTGGATGCTTTGCGTACATGTTTCTTAGACTATATGGAAGCAATATATACAAAGATTTCAACCGTCTACGTGTTCCAATCATTGTTCTACTTGTAGAAAGTTACAATTAATTTCCTTTAAAGGATTAACAATGGGGCTCGTTGTTAACTTAAACTTGAAGAACAATAAATTGGCGAATTGTACTGTTTGGATGCTTTGCATATATGTTTCTTAGACTATATAGAAGCAATATATACAAAGATTTCAACCGTCTACCAGTTCCATTCATTGTTCTACTTGTCGAAAATTACAAATAATTACCGATAAAGGATTAACCATTGGGGCTCATTGTTCACTTAAACTTGAAGGACAAAAAATTGGCGTATGGTACTGTTTGGATGCTTTGCGTACATGTTTCTTAGACTATATGGAAGCAATATATACAAGGATTTCAACCGTCTACCTGTTCCATTCATTGTTCTACTTGTCGAAAGTTACAAATAATTACCGATAAAGGATTAACCATTGAGGCTCATTGTTCACTTAAACTTGAAGAACACAAAATTGGCGAATTGTACTGTTTGGATGCTTTGCATATATGTTTCTTAGACTATATAGAAGCAATATATACAATGATTTCATCCGTCTACCTGTTCCATTCATTGTTCTACTTGTCGAAATTTACAAATAATTTCCTTTAAAGGATTAACAATGGGGCTCGTTGTTCACTTAAACTTGAAGAACAAAAAATTGGCGGATTGTACTGTTTGGATGCTTTGCATATATGTTTCGTAGACTATATAGAAGCAATATATACAATGATTTCAACCGTCTACATGATCCATTCATTGTTCTACTTGTCGAAATTTACAAATAATTTCCTTTAAAGGATTAACAATTGGGCTCGTAGTTCACTTAAACTTGAAGAACAAAAAATTGGCGATTGTTACTGTTTAGATGCTTTGCATATATGTTTCTTAGATTATATAGAAGCAATATATACAAAGATTTCAACCGTCTACCAG
This sequence comes from Cerceris ruficornis, assembly GCA_963989415.1. Taxonomy (NCBI): domain Eukaryota; kingdom Metazoa; phylum Arthropoda; class Insecta; order Hymenoptera; family Crabronidae; genus Cerceris; species Cerceris ruficornis. Next base: position 468,818 of record CAXDIW010000313.1, on the reverse strand, counting down.
TTCTATTCATTGTTCTACTTGTCGAAAATTACAAATAATTACCGATAAAGGATTAACCATTGGGGCTCATTGTTCACTTAAACTTGAAGGACAAAAAATTGGCGTATGGTACTGTTTGGATGCTTTGGGTACATGTTTCTTAGACTATATGGAAGCAATATGTACAAAGATTTCAACCGTCTACGTGTTCCAATCATTGTTCTACTTGTCGAAATTTACACATAATTTCCTTTAAAGGATTAACAAAGGGGATCTTAGTTTACTTAAACTTGAAGAACAAAAAATTGGCGAATTGTACTGTTTGGATGCTTTGCATATATGTTTCTTAGACTATATAGAAGCAATATATACATTGATTTCAACCGGCTACCTGTTCCATTCATTGTTCTACTTGTCGCAAGTTACAAATAATTTCCGTTAAAGTATTAACAATGGGGCTCGTAGTTCACTTAAACTTGAAGATCAAATAATTGGCGAATTGTACTGTTTGGACGCTTTGCATATATGTTTCTTAGACTATTTAGAAGCAATATATAGAATGATTTCACCCGTCTACCTGCACTATTCATTGTTCTACTTGTAGAAAGTTACAAATAATTTCCATTTCATGATTATCAATGGGGCTCGCTGTTCACTTAAACCTGAAGATCAAAAAATTGGCGAATGTTACTGTTTGGTTACTTTGCATATATGTTTCTTAGACTATATGGAAGCAATATATACAAAGATATCAACCGTCTACGTGTTCCAATCATTGTTCTACTTGTAGAAAGTTACAATTAATTTCCTTTAAAGGATTAACAATGGGGCTCGTAGTTCACTTAAACTTGAAGAACAAAAAATTGGCGAATGGTACTGTTTGGATGCTTTGAATATATGTTTCTTATATTATATAGAAGCAATATATACAAATATTTCAACCGTCTACCTGTTCCATTCATTGTTCGACTTGTCGAAAATTACAAATAATTTCCGATAAAGGATTAACCATTGGGGCTCATTGTTCACTTAAACATGAAGACCAAAAAATTGGCGAATTGTACTGTTTGGATGCTTTGCGTACATGTTTCTTAGACTATATGGAAGCAATATATACAAAGATTTCAACCGTCTACGTGTTCCAATCATTGTTCTACTTGTCGAAATTTACACATAATTTCCTTTAAAGGATTAACAATGGGGCTCGTTGTTAACTTAAACTTGAAGAACAATAAATTGGCGAATTGTACTGTTTGGATGCTTTGCATATATGTTTCTTAGACTATATAGAAGCAATATATACAAAGATTTCAACCGTCTACCAGTTCCATTCATTGTTCTACTTGTCGAAAATTACAAATAATTACCGATAAAGGATTAACCATTGGGGCTCATTGTTCACTTAAACTTGAAGGACAAAAAATTGGCGTATGGTACTGTTTGGTTACTTTGCATATATGTTTCTTAGACTATATGGAAGCAATATATACAAAGATATCAACCGTCTACGTGTTCCAATCATTGTTCTACTTGTAGAAAGTTACAATTAATTTCCTTTAAAGGATTAACAATGGGGCTCGTAGTTCACTTAAACTTGAAGAACAAAAAATTGGCGAATGGTACTGTTTGGATGCTTTGAATATATGTTTCTTATATTATATAGAAGCAATATATACAAATATTTCAACCGTCTACCTGTTCCATTCATTGTTCGACTTGTCGAAAATTACAAATAATTTCCGATAAAGGATTAACCATTGGGGCTCATTGTTCACTTAAACATGAAGACCAAAAAATTGGCGAATTGTACTGTTTGGATGCTTTGCGTACATGTTTCTTAGACTATATGGAAGCAATATATACAAAGATTTCAACCGTCTACGTGTTCCAATCATTGTTCTACTTGTCGAAATTTACACATAATTTCCTTTAAAGGATTAACAATGGGGCTCGTTGTTAACTTAAACTTGAAGAACAATAAATTGGCGAATTGTACTGTTTGGATGCTTTGCATATATGTTTCTTAGACTATATAGAAGCAATATATACAAAGATTTCAACCGTCTACCAGTTCCATTCATTGTTCTACTTGTCGAAAATTACAAATAATTACCGATAAAGGATTAACCATTGGGGCTCATTGTTCACTTAAACTTGAAGGACAAAAAATTGGCGTATGGTACTGTTTGGATGCTTTGCGTACATGTTTCTTAGACTATATGGAAGCAATATATACAAGGATTTCAACCGTCTACCTGTTCCATTCATTGTTCTACTTGTCGAAAGTTACAAATAATTACCGATAAAGGATTAACCATTGAGGCTCATTGTTCACTTAAACTTGAAGAACACAAAATTGGCGAATTGTACTGTTTGGATGCTTTGCATATATGTTTCTTAGACTATATAGAAGCAATATATACAATGATTTCATCCGTCTACCTGTTCCATTCATTGTTCTACTTGTCGAATGTTACAAATAATTTCCGTTAAGGGATTAACAAAGGGGATCGTAATTTACTTAAACTTGAAGAACAAAAAATTGGCGAATTGTACTGTTTGGATGCTTTGCATAGATGTTTCTTAGACTATTTAGAAGCAATATATAGAATGATTTCACCCGTCTACCTGCACTATTCATTGTTCTACTTGTAGAAAGTTACAAATAATTTCCATTTCATGATTATCAATTGGGCTCGCTGTTCACTTAAACTTGAAGAACAAAAAATTGGCGAATTGTACTGTTTGGATGCTTTGCATATATGTTTCTTAGACTATATAGAAGCAATGTATACAAAGATTTCAACCGTCTACCTGTTCCATTCATTGTTCGACTTGTCGAAAATTACAAATAATTTCCGATAAAGGATTAACAATGGGGCTCGTTGTTCACTTAAACTTGAAGAACAAAAAATTGGCGAATTGTACTGTTTGGATGCTTTGCATATATGTTTCTTAGACTATATAGAAGCAATATATACAAAGATTTCAACCGTCTACCTGTTCCATTCATTGTTCTACTTGTCGAAAGTTACAAATAATTTCCGATAAAGGATTAACCATTGGGGCTCATTGTTCACTTAAACTTGAAGAACAAAAAATTGGCGTATTGTACTGTTTGGATGCTTTGCGTACATGTTTCTTAGACTATATGGAAGCAATATATACAAAGATTTCAACCGTCTACGTGTTCCAATCATTGTTCTACTTGTCGAAATTTACAAATAATTTCCTTTAAAGGATTAACAATGGGGCTCGTTGTTCACTTAAACTTGAAGAACAAAAAATTGGCGATTGTTACTGTTTAGATGCTTTGCATATATTTTCTTAGATTATATAGACGCAATATATACAAGGATTTCAACCGTCTACCTGTTCCATTCATTGTTCTACTTGTCGAAAGTTACAAATAATTACCGATATTGGATTAACCATTGGGGCTCATTGTTCACTTAAACTTGAAGAACAAAAAATTGGCGAATTGTACTGTTTGGATGCTTTGCATATATGTTTCTTAGACTATATAGAAGCAATGTATACAAAGATTTCAACCTTCTACCTGTTCCATTCATTGTTCTACTTGTCGAAAGTTACAGATAATTTCCGATAAAGGATTAACAATGGGTCTCATGGTTCACTTAAACTTGAAGAACAAAAAATTGGCGAATTGTACTGTTTGGATGCTTTGCATATATGTTTCTTAGACTATATGGAAGCAATATATACAAAGATTTCAACCGTCTACGTGTTCCAATCATTGTTCTACTTGTAGAAAGCTACAATTAATTTCCGTTAAAGGTTTAACAATGGGGCTCGTAGTTCACTTAAACTTGAAGAACAAAAAATTGGCGAATGGTACTGTTTGAATGCTTTGCGTACATGTTTCTGAGACTATATGGAAGCAATATATACAAAGATTTCAACCGTCTACGTGTTCCAATCATTGTTCTACTTGTCGAAATTTACAAATAATTTCCTTTAAAGGATTAACAATGGGGCTCGTTGTTCACTTAAACTTGAAGAACAAAAAATTGGCGAATTGTACTGTTTGGATGCTTTGCATATATGTTTCGTAGACTATATAGAAGCAATATATACAATGATTTCAACCGTCTACCTGTTCCATTCATTATTCTACTTGTCGAAAGTTACAAATAATTTCCGATAAACGATTAACCTTTGGGGCTCATTGTTCACTTAAACTTGAAGAACAAAAAATTGGCGAATTGTATTGTTTGGATGCTTTGCATATATGTTTCTTAGACTATATAGAAGCAATATATACAAAGATTTCAACCGTCTACCTGTTCCATTCATTGTTCTACTTGTCGAAAGTTACAAATAATTTCCGATAAAGGATTAACAATGGGTCTCATTGTTCACTTAAACCTGAAGAACAAAAAATTGGCGAATGGTTCTGTTTGGTTGCTTTGCATATATGTTTCTTAGACTATATGGAAGCAATATATACAAAAATTTCAACCGTCTACGTGTTCCAATCATTGTTCTACTTGTAGAAAGTTACAATTAATTTCCGTTAAAGGATTAACAATGGGGCTCGTAGTTCACTTAAATTTGAAGAACAAAAAATTGGCGAATTGTACTGTTTGGACACTTTGCATAGATGTTTCTTAGACTATGTAGAAGCAATATATAGAAAGATTTCACCCGTCTACCTGTACTATTCATTGTTCTACTTGTAGAAAGTTACAAATAATTTCCATTTCATGATTATCAATGGGGCTCGCTGTTCACTTAAACTTGAAGATCAAAAAATTGGCGATTGTTACTGTTTAGATGCTTTGCACATATGTTTCTTAGATTATATAGAAGCAATATATACAAAGATTTCAACCGTCTACCTGTTCCATTCATTGTTCTACTTGTCGAAAGTTACAAATAATTTCCGATAAAGGATTAACAATAGGCCTCATGGTTCACTTAAACTTGAAGAACAAAAAATTGGCGAATGGTACTGTTTGGATGCTTTGCATATATGTTTCTTAGACTATATGGAAGCAATATATACAAAGATTTCAACCGTCTACGTGTTCCAATCATTGTTCTACTTGTAGAAAGTTACAATTAATTTCCGTTAAAGGATTAACAATGGGGCTCGTAGTTCACTTAAACTTGAAGAACAAATAATTGGCGAATTGTACTGTTTGGATACTTTGCATATATGTTTCTTAGACTATATAGAAGCAATATATACAATTTTTTCAACCGTCTACATGATCCATTCATTGATCTACTTGTCGAAAGTTACAAATAATTTCCGATAAAGGATTAACAATGGGTCTCATGGTTCACTTAAACTTGAAGAACAAAAAATTGGCGAATTGTACTGTTTGGATGCTTTGCATATATGTTTCTTAGACTATTTAGAAGCAATATATAGAATGATTTCACCCGTCTACCTGCACTATTCATTGTTCTACTTGTAGAAAGTTACAAATAATTTCCATTTCATGATTATCAATGGGGCTCGCTGTTCACTTAAACTTGAAGAACAAAAAATTGGCGAATTGTACTGTTTGGATGCTTTGCATATATGTTTCTTAGTCTATATAGAAGCAATGTATACAAAGATTTCAACCGTCTACCTGTTCCATTCATTGTTCTACTTGTCGAAAGTTACAAATAATTACCGATAAAGGATTAACCATTGGGGCTCATTGTTCACTTAAACTTGAAGAACAAAAAATTGGCCAATTGTACTGTTTGGATGCTTTGCATATATGTTTCTTAGACTATATAGAAGCAATATATACAATGATTTCAACCGTCTACCTGTTCCATTCATATTTCTACTTGTCGAAAGTTACAAATAATTTCCGTTAAGGGATTAACAATGGGGATCGTAGTTTACTTAAACTTGAAGAACAAAAAATTGGCGAATTGTACTGTTTGGATGCTTTGCATATATGTTTCTTAGACTATATAGAAGCAATATATATAATGATTTCAACCGTCTACCTGTTCCATTCATTGTTCTACTTGTCGAAATTTACAAATAATTTCCGTTAAGGGATTAACAATGGGGATCGTAGTTTACTTAAACTTGAAGAACAAAAAATTGGCGAATTGTACTGTTTGGATGCTTTGCATATATGTTTCTTAGACTATATTGAAGCAATATATACATTGATTTCAACCGGCTACCTGTTCCATTCATTGTTCTACTTGTCGCAAGTTACAAATAATTTCCGTTAAAGTATTAACAATGGGGCTCGTAGTTCACTTAATCTTGAAGATCAAATAATTGGCGAATGGTACTGTTTGGATGCTTTGCGTACATGTTTCTTAGACTATATGGAAGCAATATATATAATGATTTCAACCGTCTACCTGTTCCATTCATTGTTCTACTTGTCGAAAGTTACAAATAATTTCCGTTAAGGGATTAACAATGGGGATCGTAGTTTACTTAAACTTTAAGAACAAAAAATTGGCGAATTGTACAGTTTGGATACTTTGCATATATGTTTCTTAGACTATATAGAAGCAATATATACAATTTTTTCAACCGTCTACATGATCCATTCATTGATCTACTTGTCGAAAGTTACAAATAATTTCCGATAAAGGATTAACCATTGGGGCTCATTGTTCACTTAAACTTGAAGATCAAAAAATTGGCGATTGTTACTGTTTAGATGCTTTGCATATATGTTTCTTAGACTATATAGAAGCAATGTATACAAAGATTTCAACCGTCTACCTGTTCCATTCATTGTTCTACTTGTCGAAAGTTACAAATAATTACCGATAAAGGATTAACCATTGGGGCTCATTGTTCACTTAAAATTGAAGAACAAAAAATTGGCGAATTGTACTGTTTGGATGCTTTGCATATATGTTTCTTAGACTATATGGAAGCAATATATACAAAGATTTCAACCGTCTACGTGTTCCAATCATTGTTCTACTTGTAGAAAGTTACAATTAATTTCCGTTAAAGGATTAACAATAGGGCTCGTAGTTCACTTAAACATGAAGAACAAAAAATTGGCGAATTGTACTGTTTGGATGATTTGCATAGATGTTTCTTAGACTATGTAGAAGCAATATATAGAAAGATTTCACCCGTCTACCTGTACTATTCATTGATCTACTTGTAGAAAGTTACAAATAATTTCCATTTCATGATTATCAATGGGGCTCGCTGTTCACTTAAACTTGAAGAACAAAAAATTGGCGAATTGTACTGTTTGGATGCTTTGCATATATGTTTCTTAGTCTATATAGAAGCAATGTATACAAAGATTTCAACCGTCTACCTGTTCCATTCATTGTTCTACTTGTCGAAAGTTACAAATAATTACCGATAAAGGATTAACCATTGGGGCTCATTGTTCACTTAAACTTGAAGAACAAAAAATTGGCCAATTGTACTGTTTGGATGCTTTGCATATATGTTTCTTAGACTATATAGAAGCAATATATACAATGATTTCAACCGTCTACCTGTTCCATTCATATTTCTACTTGTCGAAAGTTACAAATAATTTCCGTTAAGGGATTAACAATGGGGATCGTAGTTTACTTAAACTTGAAGAACAAAAAATTGGCGAATTGTACTGTTTGGATGCTTTGCATATATGTTTCTTAGACTATATAGAAGCAATATATATAATGATTTCAACCGTCTACCTGTTCCATTCATTGTTCTACTTGTCGAAATTTACAAATAATTTCCGTTAAGGGATTAACAATGGGGATCGTAGTTTACTTAAACTTGAAGAACAAAAAATTGGCGAATTGTACTGTTTGGATGCTTTGCATATATGTTTCTTAGACTATATTGAAGCAATATATACATTGATTTCAACCGGCTACCTGTTCCATTCATTGTTCTACTTGTCGCAAGTTACAAATAATTTCCGTTAAAGTATTAACAATGGGGCTCGTAGTTCACTTAATCTTGAAGATCAAATAATTGGCGAATGGTACTGTTTGGATGCTTTGCGTACATGTTTCTTAGACTATATGGAAGCAATATATATAATGATTTCAACCGTCTACCTGTTCCATTCATTGTTCTACTTGTCGAAAGTTACAAATAATTTCCGTTAAGGGATTAACAATGGGGATCGTAGTTTACTTAAACTTTAAGAACAAAAAATTGGCGAATTGTACAGTTTGGATACTTTGCATATATGTTTCTTAGACTATATAGAAGCAATATATACAATTTTTTCAACCGTCTACATGATCCATTCATTGATCTACTTGTCGAAAGTTACAAATAATTTCCGATAAAGGATTAACCATTGGGGCTCATTGTTCACTTAAACTTGAAGATCAAAAAATTGGCGATTGTTACTGTTTAGATGCTTTGCATATATGTTTCTTAGACTATATAGAAGCAATGTATACAAAGATTTCAACCGTCTACCTGTTCCATTCATTGTTCTACTTGTCGAAAGTTACAAATAATTACCGATAAAGGATTAACCATTGGGGCTCATTGTTCACTTAAAATTGAAGAACAAAAAATTGGCGAATTGTACTGTTTGGATGCTTTGCATATATGTTTCTTAGACTATATGGAAGCAATATATACAAAGATTTCAACCGTCTACGTGTTCCAATCATTGTTCTACTTGTAGAAAGTTACAATTAATTTCCGTTAAAGGATTAACAATGGGGCTCGTAGTTCACTTAAACATGAAGAACAAAAAATTGGCGAATTGTACTGTTTGGATGATTTGCATAGATGTTTCTTAGACTATGTAGAAGCAATATATAGAAAGATTTCACCCGTCTACCTGTACTATTCATTGATCTACTTGTAGAAAGTTACAAATAATTTCCATTTCATGATTATCAATGGGGCTCGCTGTTCAGTTAAACTTGAAGAACAAAAAATTGGCGAATTGTACTGTTTGGATGCTTTGCATATATGTTTCTTAGACTATATAGAAGCAATGTATACAAAGATTTCAACCGTCTACCTGTTCCATTCATTGATCTACTTGTCGAAAGTTACAAATAATTTCCGATAAAGGATTAACAATAGGCCTCATGGTTCACTTAAACTTGAAGAACAAAAAATTGGCGAATGGTACTGTTTGGATGCTTTGCATATATGTTTCTTAGACTATATGGAAGCAATATATACAAAGATTTCAACCGTCTACGTGTTCCAATCATTGTTCTACTTGTAGAAAGTTACAATTAATTTCCGTTAAAGGATTAACAATGGGGCTCGTAGTTCACTTAAACTTGAAGAACAAATAATTGGCGAATTGTACTGTTTGGATACTTTGCATATATGTTTCTTAGACTATATAGAAGCAATATATACAATTTTTTCAACCGTCTACATGATCCATTCATTGATCTACTTGTCGAAAGTTACAAATAATTTCCGATAAAGGATTAACAATGGGTCTCATTGTTCACTTAAACTTGAAGAACAAAAAATTGGCGAATGGTACTGTTTGGATGCTTTGCATATATGTTTCTTAGACTATATGGAAGCAATATATACAAAGATTTCAACCGTCTACGTGTTCCAATCATTGTTCTACTTGTAGAAAGTTACAATTAATTTCCGTTAAAGGATTAACAATGGGGCTCGCTGTTCACTTAAACTTGAAGAACAAAAAATTGGCGAATTGTACTGTTTGGATGCTTTGCATATATGTTTCTTAGACTATATAGAAGCAATGTATACAAAGATTTCAACCGTCTACCTGTTCCATTCATTGATCTACTTGTCGAAAGTTACAAATAATTTCCGATAAAGGATTAACAATGGGTCTCATTGTTCACTTAAACTTGAAGAACAAAAAATTGGCGAATGGTACTGTTTGGATGCTTTGCATATATGTTTCTTAGACTATATGGAAGCAATATATACAAAGATTTCAACCCTCTACGTGTTCCAATCATTGTTCTACTTGTAGAAAGTTACAATTAATTTCCGTTAAAGGATTAACAATGGGGCTTGTAGTTCACTTAAACTTGAAGAACAAATAATTGGCGAATTGTACTGTTTGGATGATTTGCATATATGTTTCTTAGACTTTATAGAAGCAATATATACAAAGATTTCAACCGTCTACCTGTTCCATTCATTGTTCTACTTGTCGAAAGTTACAAATAATTTCCGTTAAGGGATTAACAATGGGGATCGTAGTTTACTTAAACTTTAAGAACAAAAAATTGGCGAATTGTACTGTTTGGATGCTTTGCATAGATGTTTCTTAGACTATTTAGAAGCTATATATAGAAAGATTTCACCCGTCTACCTGTACTATTCATTGTTCTACTTGTAGAAAGTTACAAATAATTTCCATTTCATGATTATCAATGGGGCTCGCTGTTCACTTAAACTTGAAGATCAAAAAATTGGCGATTGTTACTGTTTAGATGCTTTGCATATATGTTTCTTAGATTATATAGAAACAATATATACAAAGATTTCAACCGTCTACCAGTTCCATTTATTGTTCTACTTGTCGAAAATTACAAATAATTACCGATAAAGGATTAACCATTGGGGCTCATTGTTCACTTAAACTTGAAGAACAAAAAATTGGCGAATTGTACTGTTTTGATGCTTTGCATATATGTTTCTTAGACTATATAGAAGCAATATATACAAAGATTTCAACCGTCTACCTGTTCCATTCATTGTTCTACTTGTCGAAAGTTACAAATAATTTCCTTTTAAGGATTAACAATGGGCCTAATTGTTCACTTAAACTTGAAGAACAAAAAATTGGCGAATTGTACTGTTTGGATACTTTGCATATATGTTTCTTAGACTATATAGAAGCAATATATACAATTTTTTCAACCGTCTACATGATCCATTCATTGATCTACTTGTCGAAAGTTACAAATAATTTCCGATAAAGGATTAACAATGGGTCTCATTGTTCACTTAAACTTGAAGAACAAAAAATTGGCGAATGGTACTGTTTGGATGCTTTGCATATATGTTTCTTAGACTATATGGAAGCAATATATACAAAGATTTCAACCGTCTACGTGTTCCAATCAATGTTCTACTTGTAGAAAGTTACAATTAATTTCCGTTAAAGGATTAACAATGGGGCTCGCTGTTCACTTAAACTTGAAGAACAAAAAATTGGCGAATTGTACTGTTTGGATGCTTTGCATATATGTTTCTCAGACTATATAGAAGCAATGTATACAAAGATTTCAACCGTCTACCTGTTCCATTCATTGATCTACTTGTCGAAAGTTACAAATAATTTCCGATAAAGGATTAACAATGGGTCTCATTGTTCACTTAAACTTGAAGAACAAAAAATTGGCGAATGGTACTGTTTGGATGCTTTGCATATATGTTTCTTAGACTATATGGAAGCAATATATACAAAGATTTCAACCGTCTACGTGTTCCAATCATTGTTCTACTTGTAGAAAGTTACAATTAATTTCCGTTAAAGGATTAACAATGGGGCTTGTAGTTCACTTAAACTTGAAGAACAAATAATTGGCGAATTGTACTGTTTGGATGATTTGCATATATGTTTCTTAGACTTTATAGAAGCAATATATACAAAGATTTCAACCGTCTACCTGTTCCATTCATTGTTCTACTTGTCGAAAGTTACAAATAATTTCCGTTAAGGGATTAACAATGGGGATCGTAGTTTACTTAAACTTGAAGACCAAAAAATTGGCGAATGGTACTGTTTGGATGCTTTGCGTACATGTTTCTTAGACTATATGGAAGCAATATATACAAAGATTTCAACCGTCTACGTGTTCCAATCATTGTTCTACTTGTCGAAATTTACAAATAATTTCCTTTAAAGGATTAACAATGGGGCTCGTTGTTCACTTAAACTTGAAGAACAAAAAAGTGGCGAATGGTACTGTTTGGATGCTTTGCATATATGTTTCTTAGACTATTTAGAAGCAATATATAGAATGATTTCACCCGTCTACCTGCACTATTCATTGTTCTACTTGTAGAAAGTTACAAATAATTTCCATTTCATGATTATCAATGGGGCTCGCTGTTCACTTAAACTTGAAGAACAAAAATTTGGCGAATTGTACTGTTTGGATGCTTTGCGTACATGTTTCTTAGACTATATGGAAGCAATATATACAAAGATTTCAACCGTCTACGTGTTCCAATCATTGTTCTACTTGTCGAAATTTACAAATAATTTCCTTTAAAGGATTAACAATGGGGCTCGTTGTTCACTTAAACTTGAAGAACAAAAAAGTGGCGAATGGTACTGTTTGGATGCTTTGCATATATGTTTCTTAGACTATTTAGAAGCAATATATAGAATGATTTCACCCGTCTACCTGCACTATTCATTGTTCTACTTGTAGAAAGTTACAAATAATTTCCATTTCATGATTATCAATGGGGCTCGCTGTTCACTTAAACTTGAAGAACAAAAAATTGGCGAATTGTACTCTTTGGATGCTTTGCATATATGTTTCTTAGACTATATAGAAGCAATGTATACAAAGATTTCAACCGTCTACCTGTTCCATTCATTGTTCTACTTGTCGAAAGTTACAAATAATTACCGATAAAGGATTAACCATTGGGGCTCATTGTTCACTTAAACTTGAAGAACAAAAAATTGGCGAATTGTACTGTTTGGATGCTTTGCATATATGTTTCTTAGACTATATAGAAGCAATATATACAATGATTTCAACCGTCTACCTGTTCCATTCATTGTTCTACTTGTCGAAAGTTACAAATAATTTCCGTTAAGGGATTAACAATGGGGATCGTAGTTTACTTAAACTTTAAGAACAAAAAATTGGCGAATTGTACTGTTTGGATGCTTTGCATAGATGTTTCTTAGACTATTTAGAAGCAATATATAGAAAGATTTCACCCGTCTACCTGTACTATTCATTGTTCTACTTGTAGAAAGTTACAAATAATTTCCATTTCATGATTATCAATGGGGCTCGCTGTTCACTTAAACTTGAAGATCAAAAAATTGGCGATTGTTACTGTTTAGATGCTTTGCATATATGTTTCTTAGATTATATAGAAACAATATATACAAAGATTTCAACCGTCTACCAGTTCCATTCATTGTTCTACTTGTCGAAAATTACAAATAATTACCGATAAAGGATTAACAATGTGGCTCGTAATTCACTTAAACTTGAAGAACAAAAAATTGGCGAATTGTACTGTTTGGATGCTTTGCATATATGTTTCTTAGACTATTTAGAAGCAATATATAGAAAGATTACACCCGTCTACCTGTACTATTCATTGTTCTACTTGTAGAAAGTTACAAATAATTTCCGTTTCATGATTATCAATGGGGCTCGTTGTTCACTTAAACTTGAAGATCAAAAAATTGGCGATTGTTACTATTTAAATGCGTTGCATATAGGTTTCTTAGACTATATAGAAGCAACATATACAAAGATTTCAACCGTCTACCTGTTCCATTCATTGTTCTACTTGTCGAAAGTTACAAATAATTTCCGTTAAGGGATTAACAATGGGGATCGTAGTTTACTTAAACTTTAAGAACAAAAAATTGGCGAATTGTACTGTTTGGATGCTTTGCATAGATGTTTCTTAGACTATTTAGAAGCAATATATAGAAAGATTTCACCCGTCTACCTGTACTATTCATTGTTCTACTTGTAGAAAGTTACAAATAATTTCCATTTCATGATTATCAATGGGGCTCGCTGTTCACTTAAACTTGAAGAACAAAAAATTGGCGAATGGTACTGTTTGGATGCTTTGCGTACATGTTTCTTAGACTATATGGAAGCAATATATCCAAAGATTTCAACCGTCTACCTGTTCCATTCATTGTTCTACTTGTCGAAAGTTACAAATAATTTCCGATAAAGGATTAACAATGGGTCTCATGGTTCACTTAAACTTGAAGAACAAAAAATTGGCGAATTGTACTGTTTGGATGCTTTGAATATATGTTTCTTAGACTATTTAGAAGCAATATATAGAATGATTTCACCCGTCTACCTGCACTATTCATTGTTCTACTTGTAGAAAGTTACAAATAATTTCCATTTCATGATTATCAATGGGGCTCGCTGTTCACTTAAACTTGAAGAACAAAAAATTGGCGAATTGTACTGTTTGGATGCTTTGCATATATGTTTCTTAGACTATATAGAAGCAATGTATACAAAGATTTCAACCGTCTACCTGTTCCATTCATTGTTCTACTTGTCGAAAGTTACAAATAATTACCGATAAAGGATTAACCATTGGGGCTCATTGTTCACTTAAACTTGAAGAACAAAAAATTGGCGAATTGTACTGTTTGGATGCTTTGCGTACATGTTTCTTAGACTATATGGAAGCAATATATACAAAGATTTCAACCATCTACGTGTTCCAATCATTGTTCTACTTGTCGAAATTTACACATAATTTCCTTTAAAGGATTAACAATGGGGCTCGTTGTTAACTTAAACCTGAAGAACAATAAATTGGCGAATTGTACTGTTTGGATGCTTTGCATATATGTTACTTAGACTATATAGAAGCAATATATACAAAGATTTCAACCGTCTACCTGTTCCATTCATTGTTCTACTTGTCGAAAGTTACAAATAATTTCCGATAAAGGATTAACAATGGGGCTCATTGTTCACTTAAACTTGAAGGACAAAAAATTGGCGAATGGTACTGTTTGGATGCTTTGCGAACATGTTTCTTAGACTATATGGAAGCAATATATACAAGGATTTCAACCGTCTACCTGTTCCATTCATTGTTCTACTTGTCGAAATTTACAAACAATTACCGATAAAGGATTAACCGTTGGGGCTCATTGTTCACTTAAACTTGAAGAACAAAAAATTGGCGAATTGTACTGTTTGGATGCTTTGCATAAATGTTTCTTAGACTATATAGAAGTAATATATACAAAGATTTCAACCGTCTACCTGTTCCATTCATTGTTCTACTTGTCGAAAGTTACAAATAATTTCCTTTAAAGGATTAACAATGGGGCTCATTGTTCACTTAAACTTGAAGGACAAAAAATTGGCGAATTGTACTGTTTGGACGCTTTGTATATATGTTTCTTGGACTATATAGAAGCAATATATGCAATGATTTCAACAGTCTACCTGTTCCATTCATTGTTCAACTTGTCGTAATTTACAAATAATTTCCGATAAAGGATTATCAATGGGGCTCGCTGTTCACTTAAACATGAAGATCAAAAAATTGGCGATTGTTACTGTTTAGATGCTTTGCATATATGTTTCTTAGATTATATAGAAGCAATATATACAAAGAATTCAAACTTCTACCTGTTCCATTCATTGTTCTACTTGTCGAAAATTACAAATAATTTCCGATAAAGGATTAACCATTGGGGCTCATTGTTCACTTAAACTTGAAGAACAAAAAATTGGCGAATTGTACTGTTTGGATGCTTTGCATATATGTTTCTTAGACTATATAGAAGCAATATATACAATGATTTCAACCGTCTACCTGTTCCATTCATTGTTCTACTTGTCGAAAGTTACAAATAATTTCCTTTAAAGGATTAACAATGGGGCTCATTGTTCACTTAAACTTGAAGAGCAAAAAATTGGCGAATTGTACTGTTTGGACGCTTTGTATATATGTTTCTTGGACTATATAGAAGCAATATATGCAATGATTTCAACAGTCTACCTGTTCCATTCATTGTTCAACTTGTCGTAATTTACAAATAATTTCCGATAAAGGATTATCAATGGGGCTCGCTGTTCACTTAAACATGAAGATCAAAAAATTGGCGATTGTTACTGTTTAGATGCTTTGCATATATGTTTCTTAGATTATATAGAAGCAATATATACAAAGAATTCAAACTTCTACCAGTTCCATTCATTGTTCTACTTGTCGAAAATTACAAATAATTTCCGATAAAGGATTAACAATGGGGCTCATTGTTCACTTAAACTTGAAGAACAAAAAATTGGCGAATGGTACTGTTTGGATGCTTTGCATATATGTTTCTTAGTCTATATAGAAGCAATATATACAAAGATTTCAACCGTCTACGTGTTCCATTCATTGTTCTACTTGCCGAAAGTTAGAAATAATTTCCGATAAAGGATTAACAATGGGGCTCATTGTTCACTTAAACTTGAAGATCAAAAAATTGGCGAATGTTACTGTTTAGATGCTTTGCATATAGGTTCCTTAGACTATATAGAAGCAACATATACAAAGATTGCAACCGTCTACCTGTTCTATTTATTGTTCTTCTTGTCGAAAGTTACAAATAATTTCCGTTTCATGATTATCAATGGGCCTCGTTGTTCACTTAAACTTGAAGAACAATAAATTGGCGAATTGTACTGTTTGGATGCTTTGCGTACATGTTTCTTAGACTATATGGAAGCAATATATACAAAGATTTCAACCGTCTACGTGTTCCAATCATTGTTCTACTTGTCGAAATTTACAAATAATTTCCTTTACAGGATTAACAATCGGGCTCATTGTTCACTTAACCTTGAAGAACAAAAAATTGGCGAATGGTACTGTTTGGAAGCTTTGCATATATGTTTCTTAGACTATACGGAAGCAATATATACAAAGATTTCAACCGTCTACCTGTTCCATTCATTGTTCTACTTGTCGAATGTTACAAATAATTTCCGATAAAGGATTAACAATGGGTCTCATGGTTCACTTAAACTTGAAGAACAAAAAATTGGCGAATTGGACTGTTTGGATGCTTTGCATATATGTTTCTTAGACTATTTAGAAGCAATATATAGAATGTTTTCACCCGTCTACCTGCACTATTCATTGTTCTACTTGTAGAAAGTTACAAATAATTTCCATTTCATGATTATCAATGGGGCTCGCTGTTCACTTAAACTTGAAGAACAAAAAATTGGCGAATTGTACTGTTTGGATGCCTTGCATATATGTTTCTTAGACTATATAGAAGCAATATATACAAAGATTTCAACCGTCTACGTGTTCCATTCATTGTTCTACTTGCCGAAAGTTAGAAATAATTTCCGATAAAGGATTAACAATGGGGCTCATTGTTCACTTAAACTTGAAGATCAAAAAATTGGCGAATGTTACTGTTTAGATGCTTTGCATATAGGTTCCTTAGACTATATAGAAGCAACATATACAAAGATTTCAACCGTCTACGTGTTCCATTCATTGTTCTACTTGCCGAAAGTTACAAATAATTTCCGATAAAGGATTAACCATTGGGGCTCATTGTTCACTTAATCTTGAAGAACAAAAAATTGGCGAATTGTACTGTTTGGATGCTTTGAATATATGTTTCTTAGACTATATGGAAGCAATATATACAAAGATTTCAACCGTCCACGTGTTCCAAACATTGTTCTACTTGTCGAAATTTACAAATAATTTCCGATAAAGGATTAACAATCGGGCTCATTGTTCACTTAACCTTGAAGAACAAAAAATTGGCGAATGGTACTGTTTGGATGCTTTGCATACATGTTTCTTAGACTATACGGAAGCAATATATACAAATATTTCAACCGTCTACCTGTTCCATTCATTGTTCTACATGTCGAAATTTACAAATAATTTCCTTTAAAGGATTAACAATGGGGCTCGTTGTTCACTTAAACTTGAAGAACAATAAATTGGCGAATTGTACTGTTTGGATGCTTTGCATATTTGTTTCTTACACTAGATGGAAGCAATATATACAAAGATTTCAACCGTCTACCTGTTCCATTCATTGTTCTACTTGTCGAAAGTTACAAATAATTTCCGATAAAGGATTAACAATGGGGCTCATTGTTCACTTAACCTTTAAGAACAAAAAATTGGCGAATGGTTCTGTTTGGATGCTTTGCATATATGTTTCTTAGATTATATAGAAGCAATATATACAAAGATTTCAACCGTCTACATGTCCCAATCATTGTTCTACTTGTAGAAAGTTACAATTAATTTCCGTTAAAGGATTAACAATGGGGCACATTGTTCACTTAAACTTGAAGAACAAAAAATTGGCGAATGGTAGTGTTTGGATGCTTTGCGTACATGTTTCTTAGACTATATGGAAGCAATATATACAAAGATTTCAACCGTCTACGTGTTCCAATCATTGTTCTACTTGTCGAAATTTACAAATAATTTCCGTTAAGGGATTAACAAAGGGGATCGTAGTTTACTTAAACTTGAAGAACAAAAAACTGGCTAATTGTACTGTTTGGATGCTTTGCATATATGTTTCTTAGACTATATAGAAGCAATATATATAATGATTTCAACCGTCTACCTGTTCCATTCATTGTTCTACTTGTCGAAAGTTACAAATAATTTCCGTTAAGGGATTAACAATGGGGATCGTAGTTTACTTAAACTTGAAGAACAAAAAATTGGCGAATTGTACTGTTTGGATGCTTTGCATATATGTTTCTTAGACTATATAGAAGCAATATATACATTGATTTCAACCGGCTACCTGTTCCATTCATTGTTCTACTTGTCGCAAGTTACAAATAATTTCCGTTAAAGTATTAACAATGGGGCTCGTAGTTCACTTAAACTTGCAGATCAAATAATTGGCGAATTGTACTGTTTGGACGCTTTGCATATATGTTTCTTAGACTATTTAGAAGCAATATATACAATGGTTTCAACAGTCTACCTGTTCCATTCATTGTTCTACTAGTCGAAATTTACAAATAGTTTCCTTTAAACGATTAACAATGGGGCTCGTAGTTCACTTAAACTTGAAGATCCAAAAATTGGCGATTGTTACTGTTTAGATGCTTTGCATATATGTTTCTTAGATTATATAGAAGCAATATATACAAATATTTCAACCGTCTACCTGTTCCATTCATTGTTCTACTTGTCGAAAGTTACAAATAATTACCGATAAAGGATTAACCATTGGGGCTCATTGTTCACTTAAACTTGAAGAACAAAAAATTGGCGAATTGTACTGTTTGGATGCCTTGCATATATGTTTCTTAGACTATATAGAAGCAATGTATACAAAGATTTCAACCGTCTACCTGTTCCATTCATTGTTCTACTTGTCGAAAGTTACAAATAATTACCGATAAAGGATTAACCATTGGGGCTCATTGTTCACTTAAACTTGAAGAACAAAAAATTGGCGAATTGTACTGTTTGGATGCTTTGCATATATGTTTCTTAGACTATATAGAAGCAATATATACAAAGATTTCAACCGTCTACCTGATCCATTCATTGTTCCACTTGTCGAAAGTTACAAATAATTTCCGATAAAGGATTAACCATTGGGGCTCATTGTTCACTTAATCTTGAAGAACAAAAAATTGGCGAATTGTACTGTTTGGATGCTTTGAATATATGTTTCTTAGACTATATGGAAGCAATATATACAAAGATTTCAACCGTCCACGTGTTCCAAACATTGTTCTACTTGTCGAAATTTACAAATAATTTCCGATAAAGGATTAACAATCGGGCTCATTGTTCACTTAACCTTGAAGAACAAAAAATTGGCGAATGGTACTGTTTGGATGCTTTGCATACATGTTTCTTAGACTATACGGAAGCAATATATACAAATATTTCAACCGTCTACCTGTTCCATTCATTGTTCTACATGTCGAAAGTTACAAATAATTTCCGTTTCATGATTATCAATGGGGATCGTTGTTCACTTAAACTTGAAGAACAAAAAATTGGCGAATGGTACTGTTTGGATGCTTTGCATATATGTTTCTTAGACTATATAGAAGCAATATATACATTGATTTCAACCGTCTACCTGTTCCATTCATTGTTCTACTTGTCGAAAGTTACAAATAATTTCCGTTAAGGGATTAACAATGGGGATCGTAGTTTACTTAAACTTGAAGAACAAGAAATTGGCGAACTGTACTGTTTGGATGCTTTGCATATATGTTTCTTAGACTATATGGAAGCAATACATACAAAGATTTCAACTGTCTACGTGTTCCAATCATTGTTCTACTTGTAGAGAGTTACAATTAATTTCCGTTAAAGGATTAACAATGGGGCTCGTAGTTCACTTAAACTTGAAGAACAAAAAATTGGCGAATTGTACTGTTTGGATGCTTTGCATATATGTTTCGTAGACTATATAGAAGCAATATATACAATGATTTCAACCGTCTACATGATCCATTCATTGTTCTACTTGTCGAAAGTTACAAATAATTTCCTTTAAAGGATTAACAATGGGGCTCATTGTTCACTTAAACTTGAAGAACAAAAAATTGGCGAATGGTACTGTTTGGATGCTTTGCATATATGTTTCTTAGACTATATGGAAGCAATATATAATAATATTTCAACCGTCTACTTGTTCCAATCATTGTTCTACTTGTCGAAATTTACAAATAATTTCCTTTAAAGGATTAACAATGGGGCTCGTTGTTCACTTAAACTTGAAGAACAATAAATTGGCGAATGTTACTGTTTAGATGCTTTGCATATAGGTTCCTTAGACTATATAGAAGCAACATATACAAAGATTGCAACCGTCTACCTGTTCTATTTATTGTTCTTCTTGTCGAAAGTTACAAATAATTTCCGTTTCATGATTATCAATGGGCCTCGTTGTTCACTTAAACTTGAAGAACAATAAATTGGCGAATTGTACTGTTTGGATGCTTTGCGTACATGTTTCTTAGACTATATGGAAGCAATATATACAAAGATTTCAACCGTCTACGTGTTCCAATCATTGTTCTACTTGTCGAAATTTACAAATAATTTCCTTTAAAGGATTAACAATGGGGCTCGTTGTTCACTTAAACTTGAAGAACAATAAATTGGCGAATTGTACTGTTTGGATGCTTTGCATATTTGTTTCTTACACTAGATGGAAGCAATATATACAAAGATTTCAACCGTCTACCTGTTCCATTCATTGTTCTACTTGTCGAAAGTTACAAATAATTTCCGATAAAGGATTAACAATGGGGCTCATTGTTCACTTAACCTTTAAGAACAAAAAATTGGCGAATGGTTCTGTTTGGATGCTTTGCATATATGTTTCTTAGATTATATAGAAGCAATATATACAAAGATTTCAACCGTCTACATGTCCCAATCATTGTTCTACTTGTAGAAAGTTACAATTAATTTCCGTTAAAGGATTAACAATGGGGCACATTGTTCACTTAAACTTGAAGAACAAAAAATTGGCGAATGGTACTGTTTGGAAGCTTTGCATATATGTTTCTTAGACTATACGGAAGCAATATATACAAATATTTCAACCGTCTACCTGTTCCATTCATTGTTCTACTTGTCGAAAGTTAGAAATA
Source organism: Cerceris ruficornis (assembly GCA_963989415.1). Lineage (NCBI taxonomy): Eukaryota > Metazoa > Arthropoda > Insecta > Hymenoptera > Crabronidae > Cerceris > Cerceris ruficornis. Next base: position 447,554 of record CAXDIW010000313.1, on the reverse strand, counting down.
ATTTCCGATAAAGGATTAACAATCGGGCTCATTGTTCACTTAACCTTGAAGAACAAAAAATTAGCGAATGGTACTGTTTGGAAGCTTTGCATATATGTTTCTTAGACTATACGGAAGCAATATATACAAATATTTCAACCGTCTACCTGTTCCATTCATTGTTCTACTTGTCGCAAGTTACAAATAATTTCCGTTAAAGATTAACAATAGGGCTCGTAGTTCACTTAAACTTGAAGAACAAAAAATTGGCGAATTGTACTGTTTGGATGCTTTGCATATATGTTTCGTAGGCTATATAGAAGCAATATATACAATGATTTCAACCGTCTACCTTTTCCATTCATTGTTCTACTTGTCGAATGTTACAAATAATTTCCGTTAAGGGATTAACAAAGGGGATCGTAGTTTACTTAAACTTGAAGAACAAAAAATTGGCGAATAGTATTGTTTGGATGCTTTGCATATATGTTTCTTATACAATATAGAAGCAATATATACAATGATTTCAACCGTCTACCTGTTCCATTCATTGTTCTACTTGTCGAATGTTACAAATAATTTCCGTTAAGGGATTAACAAAGGGGATCGTAGTTTACTTAAACTTGAAGAACAAAAAACTGGCGAATTGTACTGTTTGGATGCTTTGCATATATGTTTCTTAGACTATATAGAAGCAATATATACAAATATTTCAACCGTCTACCTGTTCCATTCATTGTTCTACTTGTCGAAAATTACAAATAATTTCCGATAAAGGATTAACCATTGGGGCTCATTGTTCACTTAAACTTGAAGAACAAAAAATTGGCGAATGGTACTGTTTGGATGCTATGTGTACATGTTCCTTAGACTATATGGAAGCAATATATACAAAGATTTCAACCTTCTACGTGTTCCAATCATTGTTCTACTTGTCGAAATTTACAAATAATTTCCTTTAAAGGATTAACAATGGGGCCCGTTGTTCACTTAAACTTGAAGAACAAAAAAGTGGCGAATGGTACTGTTTGGATGCTTTGCATATATGTTTCTTAGACTATATAGAAGCAATATATACATTGATTTCAACCGTCTATCTGTTCCATTCATTGTTCTACTTGTCGCAAGTTACAAATAATTTCCGTTAAAGTATTAACAATGGGGCTCGTAGTTCACTTAAACTTGAAGAACAAATAATTGGCGAATTGTACTGTTTGGATGATTTGCATATATGTTTCTTAGACTTTATAGAAGCAATATATACAAAGATTTCAACCGTCTACCTGTTCCATTCATTGTTCTACTTGTCGAAAGTTACAAATAATTTCCGTTAAGGGATTAACAATGGTGATCGTAGTTTACTTAAACTTGAAGAATAAGAAATTGGCGAATTGTACTGTTTGGATGCTTTGCATATATGTTTCTTAGACTATATAGAAGCAATATATACAATGATTTCAACCGTCTACCTATTCCATTCATTGTTCTACTTGCCGAAATTTACAAATAATTTCCTTTAAAGGATTAACAATGGGGCTCGTAGTTCACTTAAACTTGAAGAACAAAAAATTGGCGAATGGTACTGTTTGGATGCTTTGCATATATGTTTCTTAGACTATATAGACGCAATATATACAAAGATTTCAACCGTCTACCTGTTCCATTCATTGTTCTACTTGTCGAAAGTTACAAATAATTTCCGATAAAGGAACAACAATGGGGCCCGTAGTTCACTTAAACTTGAAGACCAAAAAATTGGCGAATGGTACTGTTTGGATGCTTTGCGTACATGTTTCTCAGACTATATGGAAGCAATATATACAAAGATTTCAACCGTCTACGTGTTCCAATCATTGTTCTACTTGTCGAAATTTACACATAATTTCCTTTTAAGGATTAACAATGGGGCTCGTTGTTAACTTAAACTTGAAGAACAATAAATTGGCGAATTGTACTGTTTGAATGCTTTGCATATATGTTTCTTAGACTATATAGAAGCAATATATACAAAGATTTCAACCGTCTACCTGTTCCATTCATTGTTCTACTTGTCGAAAGCTACAAATAATTTCCGATAACGGATTAACCATTGGGGCTCATTGTTCACTTAAACTTGAAGAACAAAAAATTGGCGAATTGTACTGTTTGGATGCTTTGCATATATGTTTCTTAGACTATATAGAAGCAATATATACAAAGATTTCAACCGTCTACCTGTTCCATTCATTGTTCTACTTGTCGAAAGATACAAATAATTTCCGTTAAGGGATTAACAATGGGGATCGTAGTTTACTTAAACTTGAAGAACAAGAAATTGACGAATTGTACTGTTTGGATGCTTTGCATATATGTTTCTTAGACTATATAGAAGCAATATATACAAAGATTTCAACCGTCTACCTGTTCCATTCATTGTTCTACTTGTCGAAAGATACAAACAATCACCGATAAAGGATTAACCATTGGGGCTCATTGTTCACTTAAACTTGAAGAACAAAAAATTGGCGAATTGTACTGTTTGGATGCTTTGCATAAATGTTTCTTAGACTATATAGAAGTAATATATACAAAGATTTCAACCGTCTACCTGTTCCATTCATTGTTCTACTTGTCGAAAGTTAGAAATAATTTCCGATAAAGGATTAACAATCGGGCTCATTGTTCACTTAACCTTGAAGAACAAAAAAGTGGCGAATGGTACTGTTTGGATGCTTTGCATATATGTTTCTTAGACTATATAGAAGCAATATATACATTGATTTCAACCGTCTACCTGTTCCATTCATTGTTCTACTTCTCGCATGTTACAAATAATTTCCGCTAAAGTATTAACAATGGGGCTCGTAGTTCACTTAAACTTGAAAATCAAATAATTGGCGAATTGTACTGTTTGGATGCTTTGCATATATGTTTCCTAGACTATATAGAAGCAATATATACAATGATTTCAACCGTCTACCTATTCCATTCATTGTTCTACTTGCCGAAATTTACAAATAATTTCCGTTAAGGGATTAACAATGGGGCTCATTGTTCACTTAAACTTGAAGGACAAAAAATTGGCGAATTGTACTGTTTGGATGCTTTGCATATATGTTTCTTATACTATATAGAAGCAATAGATACAATGATTTCAACCGTCTACCTGTTCCATTCATTGTTCTACTTGTCGAAAGTTACAAATAATTTCCGTTAAGGGATTAACAATGGGGATCGTAGTTTACTTAAACTTGAAGAACAAAAAATTGGCGAATTGTACTGTTTGGATGCTTTGCATAGATGTTTCTTAGACTATTTAGAAGCAACATATAGAAAGATTTCACCCGTCTACCTGTACTATTCATTGTTCTACTTGTAGAAAGTTACAAATAATTTCCATTTCATGATTATCAATGGGGCTCGCTGTTCACTTAAACTTGAAGATCAAAAAATTGGCGAATGTTACTGTTTAGATGCTTTGCATATATGTTTCTTAGATTATATAGAAGCAATATATACAAAGATTTCAACCGTCTACCAGTTCCATTCATTGTTCTACTTGTCGAAAATTACAAATAATTTCCGATAAAGGATTAACAATGGGGCTCATTGTTCACTTAAACTTGAAGAACAAAAAATTGGCGAATGGTACTGTTTGGAGGCTTTGCATATATGTTTCTTAGTCTATATAGAAGCAATATATACAAAGATTTCAACCGTCTACGTGTTCCATTCATTGTTCTACTTGCCGAAAGTTAGAAATAATTTCCGATAAAGGATTAACAATGGGGCTCATTGTTCACTTAAACTTGAAGATCAAAAAATTGGCGAATGTTACTGTTTAGATGCTTTGCATATAGGTTCCTTAGACTATATAGAAGCAACATATACAAAGATTGCAACCGTCTACCTGTTCTATTTATTGTTCTTCTTGTCGAAAGTTACAAATAATTTCCGTTTCATGATTATCAATGGGCCTCGTTGTTCACTTAAACTTGAAGAACAATAAATTGGCGAATTGTACTGTTTGGATGCTTTGCGTACATGTTTCTTAGACTATATCGAAGCAATATATACAAAGATTTCAACCGTCTACCTGATCCATTCATTGTTCTACTTGTCGAAAGTTACAAATAATTTCCGATAAAGGATTAACCATTGGGGCTCATTGTTCACTTAAACTTGAAGAACAAAAAAGTGGCGAATGGTACTGTTTGGATGCTTTGCATATATGTTTCTTAGACTATATAGAAGCAATATATACAAAGATTTCAACCGTCTACCTGTTCCATTCATTGTTCTACTTGTCGAGTGTTACAAATAATTTCCGATAAAGGATTAACAATGGGTCTCATGGTTCACTTAAACTTGAAGAACAAAAAATTGGCGAATTGGACTGTTTGGATGCTTTGCATATATGTTTCTTAGACTATTTAGAAGCAATATATAGAATGTTTTCACCCGTCTACCTGCACTATTCATTGTTCTACTTGTAGAAAGTTACAAATAATTTCCATTTCATGATTATCAATGGGGCTCGCTGTTCACTTAAACTTGAAGAACAAAAAATTGGCGAATTGTACTGTTTGGATGCCTTGCATATATGTTTCTTAGACTATATAGAAGCAATGTATACAAAGATTTCAACCGTCTACCTGTTCCATTCATTGTTCTACTTGTCGAAAGTTACAAATAATTACCGATAAAGGATTAACCATTGGGGCTCATTGTTCACTTAAACTTGAAGAACAAAAAATTGGCGAATTGTACTGTTTGGATGCTTTGCATATATGTTTCTTAGACTATATCGAAGCAATATATACAAAGATTTCAACCGTCTACCTGATCCATTCATTGTTCCACTTGTCGAAAGTTACAAATAATTTCCGATAAAGGATTAACCATTGGGGCTCATTGTTCACTTAATCTTGAAGAACAAAAAATTGGCGAATTGTACTGTTTGGATGCTTTGAATATATGTTTCTTAGACTATATGGAAGCAATATATACAAAGATTTCAACCGTCCACGTGTTCCAAACATTGTTCTACTTGTCGAAATTTACAAATAATTTCCGACAAAGGATTAACAATCGGGCTCATTGTTCACTTAACCTTGAAGAACAAAAAATTGGCGAATGGTACTGTTTGGATGCTTTGCATACATGTTTCTTAGACTATACGGAAGCAATATATACAAATATTTCAACCGTCTACCTGTTCCATTCATTGTTCTACATGTCGAAAGTTACAAATAATTTCCGTTTCATGATTATCAATGGGGATCGTTGTTCACTTAAACTTGAAGAACAAAAAATTGGCGAATGGTACTGTTTGGATGCTTTGCATATATGTTTCTTAGACTATATAGAAGCAATATATACATTGATTTCAACCGTCTACCTGTTCCATTCATTGTTCTACTTGTCGAAAGTTACAAATAATTTCCGTTAAGGGATTAACAATGGGGATCGTAGTTTACTTAAACTTGAAGAACAAGAAATTGGCGAACTGTACTGTTTGGATGCTTTGCATATATGTTTCTTAGACTATATGGAAGCAATACATACAAAGATTTCAACTGTCTACGTGTTCCAATCATTGTTCTACTTGTAGAGAGTTACAATTAATTTCCGTTAAAGGATTAACAATGGGGCTCGTAGTTCACTTAAACTTGAAGAACAAAAAATTGGCGAATTGTACTGTTTGGATGCTTTGCATATATGTTTCGTAGACTATATAGAAGCAATATATACAATGATTTCAACCGTCTACATGATCCATTCATTGTTCTACTTGTCGAAAGTTACAAATAATTTCCTTTAAAGGATTAACAATGGGGCTCATTGTTCACTTAAACTTGAAGAACAAAAAATTGGCGAATGGTACTGTTTGGATGCTTTGCATATATGTTTCTTAGACTATATGGAAGCAATATATAATAATATTTCAACCGTCTACTTGTTCCAATCATTGTTCTACTTGTCGAAATTTACAAATAATTTCCTTTAAAGGATTAACAATGGGCCTCGTTGTTCACTTAAACTTGAAGAACAATAAATTGGCGAATTGTACTGTTTGGATGCTTTGCGTACATGTTTCTTAGACTATATGGAAGCAATATATACAAAGATTTCAACCGTCTACGTGTTCCAATCATTGTTCTACTTGTCGAAATTTACAAATAATTTCCTTTAAAGGATTAACAATGGGGCTCGTTGTTCACTTAAACTTGAAGAACAATAAATTGGCGAATTGTACTGTTTGGATGCTTTGCATATTTGTTTCTTACACTAGATGGAAGCAATATATACAAAGATTTCAACCGTCTACCTGTTCCATTCATTGTTCTACTTGTCGAAAGTTACAAATAATTTCCGATAAAGGATTAACAATGGGGCTCATTGTTCACTTAACCTTTAAGAACAAAAAATTGGCGAATGGTTCTGTTTGGATGCTTTGCATATATGTTTCTTAGATTATATAGAAGCAATATATACAAAGATTTCAACCGTCTACATGTCCCAATCATTGTTCTACTTGTAGAAAGTTACAATTAATTTCCGTTAAAGGATTAACAATGGGGCACATTGTTCACTTAAACTTGAAGAACAAAAAATTGGCGAATGGTAGTGTTTGGATGCTTTGCGTACATGTTTCTTAGACTATATGGAAGCAATATATACAAAGATTTCAACCGTCTACGTGTTCCAATCATTGTTCTACTTGTCGAAATTTACAAATAATTTCCGTTAAAGGATTAACAATGGGGCTCGTTGTTCACTTAAACTTGAAGAACAATAAATTGGCGAATTGTACTGTTTGGGTGCTTTGCATATATGTTTCTTAGTCTATATAGAAGCAATATATACAAAGAATTCAACCGTCTACGTGTTCCATTCATTGTTCTACTTGTCGAAAGTTGAAATAATTTCCGATAAAGGATTAACAATGGGGCTCATTGTTCACTTAAACTTGAAGATCAAAAAATTGGCGAATGTTACTGTTTAGATGCTTTGCATATAGGTTCCTTAGACTATATAGAAGCAACATATACAAAGATTGCAACCGTCTACCTGTTCTATTTATTGTTCTTCTTGTCGAAAGTTACAAATAATTTCCGTTTCATGATTATCAATGGGCCTCGTTGTTCACTTAAACTTGAAGAACAATAAATTGGCGAATTGTACTGTTTGGATGCTTTGCGTACATGTTTCTTAGACTATATGGAAGCAATATATACAAAGATTTCAACCGTCTACGTGTTCCAATCATTGTTCTACTTGTCGAAATTTACAAATAATTTCCTTTACAGGATTAACAATGGGGCTCTTTGTTCACTTAAACGTGAAGAACAATAAATTGGCGAATTGTACTATTTGGATGCTTTGCATATATGTTTCTTAGTCTATATAGAAGCAATATATACAAAGATTTCAACCGTCTACGTGTTCCATTCATTGTTCTACTTGTCGAAAGTTAGAAATAATTTCCGATAAAGGATTAACAATCGGGCTCATTGTTCACTTAACCTTGAAGAACAAAAAATTAGCGAATGGTACTGTTTGGAAGCTTTGCATATATGTTTCTTAGACTATACGGAAGCAATATATACAAATATTTCAACCGTCTACCTGTTCCATTCATTGTTCTACTTGTCGAATGTTACAAATAATTTCCGATAAAGGATTAACAATGGGTCTCATGGTTCACTTAAACTTGAAGAACAAAAAATTGGCGAATGGTACTGTTTGGATGCTTTGCATATATGTTTCTTAGTCTATATAGAAGCAATATATACAAAGATTTCAACCGTCTACGTGTTCCATACATTGTTCTACTTGCCGAAAGTTAGAAATAATTTCCGATAAAGGATTAACAATGGGGCTCATTGTTCACTTAAACTTGAAGATCAAAAAATTGGCGAATGTTACTGTTTAGATGCTTTGCATATAGGTTCCTTAGACTATATAGAAGCAACATATACAAAGATTGCAACCGTCTACCTGTTCTATTTATTGTTCTTCTTGTCGAAAGTTACAAATAATTTCCGTTTCATGATTATCAATGGGCCTCGTTGTTCACTTAAACTTGAAGAACAATAAATTGGCGAATTGTACTGTTTGGATGCTTTGCGTACATGTTTCTTAGACTATATGGAAGCAATATATACAAAGATTTCAACCGTCTACGTGTTCCAATCATTGTTCTACTTGTCGAAATTTACAAATAATTTCCTTTACAGGATTAACAATCGGGCTCATTGTTCACTTAACCTTGAAGAACAAAAAATTGGCGAATGGTACTGTTTGGAAGCTTTGCATATATGTTTCTTAGACTATACGGAAGCAATATATACAAATATTTCAACCGTCTACCTGTTCCATTCATTGTTCTACTTGTCGAAAGTTACAAATAATTTCCGTTAAGGGATTAACAATGGGGATCGTAGTTTACTTAAACTTGAAGAACAAAAAATTGGCGAATTGTACTGTTTGGATGCTTTGCATATATGTTTCTTAGACTATATAGAAGCAATATATACATTGATTTCAACCGGCTACCTGTTCCATTCATTGTTCTACTTGTCGCAAGTTACAAATAATTTCCGTTAAAGTATTAACAATGGGGCTCGTAGTTCACTTAAACTTGCAGATCAAATAATTGGCGAATTGTACTGTTTGGACGCTTTGCATATATGTTTCTTAGACTATTTAGAAGCAATATATACAATGATTTCAACAGTCTACCTGTTCCATTCATTGTTCTACTAGTCGAAATTTACAAATAGTTTCCTTTAAACGATTAACAATGGGGCTCGTAGTTCACTTAAACTTGAAGAACAAAAAATTGGCGAATGGTACTGTTTGGATGCTTTGCATATATGTTTCTTAGATTATATAGAAGCAATATATACAAAGATTTCAACCGTCTACCTGTTCCATTCATTGTTCTACTTGTCGAAAATTACAAATAATTTCCGATAAAGGATTAACAATGGAACTCATTGTTCACTTAAATTTGAAGAGCAAAAAATTGGCGAATTGTACTGTTTGGACGCTTTGCATATATGTTTCTTAGACTATATGGAAGCAATATATACAAAGATTTCAACCGTCTACGTGTTCCAATCATTGTTCTACTTGTAAAAAGTTACAATTAATTTCCGTTAAAGGATTAACAATGGGGCTCGTAGTTCACTTAAACTTGAAGAACAGAAAATTGGCGAATTGTACTGTTTGGATGCTTTGCATAGATGTTTCTTAGACTATGTAGAAGCAATATATAGAAAGATTTCACCCGTCTACCTGTACTATTCATTGTTCTACTTGTAGAAAGTTACAAATAATTTCCATCTCATGATTATCAATGGGGCTCGCTGTTCACTTAAACTTGAAGATCCAAAAATTGGCGATTGTTACTGTTTAGATGCTTTGCATATATGTTTCTTAGATTATATAGAAGCAATATATACAAATATTTCAACCGTCTACCTGTTCCATTCATTGTTCTACTTGTCGAAAGTTACAAATAATTACCGATAAAGGATTAACCATTGGGGCTCATTGTTCACTTAAACTTGAAGAACAAAAAATTGGCGAATTGTACTGTTTGGATGCCTTGCATATATGTTTCTTAGACTATATAGAAGCAATGTATACAAAGATTTCAACCGTCTACCTGTTCCATTCATTGTTCTACTTGTCGAAAGTTACAAATAATTACCGATAAAGGATTAACCATTGGGGCTCATTGTTCACTTAAACTTGAAGAACAAAAAAGTGGCGAATTGTACTGTTTGGATGCTTTGCATATATGTTTCTTAGACTATATAGAAGCAATATATACAAAGATTTCAACCGTCTACCTGATCCATTCATTGTTCCACTTGTCGAAAGTTACAAATAATTTCCGATAAAGGATTAACCATTGGGGCTCATTGTTCACTTAATCTTGAAGAACAAAAAATTGGCGAATTGTACTGTTTGGATGCTTTGAATATATGTTTCTTAGACTATATGGAAGCAATATATACAAAGATTTCAACCGTCCACGTGTTCCAAACATTGTTCTACTTGTCGAAATTTACAAATAATTTCCGATAAAGGATTAACAATCGGGCTCATTGTTCACTTAACCTTGAAGAACAAAAAATTGGCGAATGGTACTGTTTGGATGCTTTGCATACATGTTTCTTAGACTATACGGAAGCAATATATACAAATATTTCAACCGTCTACCTGTTCCATTCATTGTTCTACATGTCGAAAATTACAAATAATTTCCGATAACGGATTGACCATTGGGGCTCATAGTTCACTTAAACATGAAAAAAAAAAAATTGGCGAATGGTACTGTTTGGATGCTTTGCATATATGTTTCTTAGACTATATAGAAGCAATATATACATTGATTTCAACCGGCTACCTGTTCCATTCATTGTTCTACTTGTCGCAAGTTACAAATAATTTCCGTTAAAGTATTAACAATGGGGCTCGTAGTTCACTTAAACTTGCAGATCAAATAATTGGCGAATTGTACTGTTTGGACGCTTTGCATATATGTTTCTTAGACTATTTAGAAGCAATATATACAATGATTTCAACAGTCTACCTGTTCCATTCATTGTTCTACTAGTCGAAATTTACAAATAGTTTCCTTTAAACGATTAACAATGGGGCTCGTAGTTCACTTAAACTTGAAGAACAAAAAATTGGCGAATGGTACTGTTTGGATGCTTTGCATATATGTTTCTTAGATTATATAGAAGCAATATATACAAAGATTTCAACCGTCTACCTGTTCCATTCATTGTTCTACTTGTCGAAAGTTACAAATAATTTCCTTTAAAGGATTAACAATGGGGCTCATTGTTCACTTAAACTTGAAGAACAAAAAATTGGCGAATGGTACTGTTTGGATGCTTTGCATATATGTTTCTTAGACTATATAGAAGCAATATATATAATGATTTCAACCGTCTACCTGTTCCATTCATTGTTCTACTTGTCGAAAGTTACAAATAATTTCCGTTAAGGGATTAACAATGGGGCTCGTTGTTCACTTAAACTTGAAGAACAATAAATTGGCGAATGTTACTGTTTAGATGCTTTGCATATAGGTTCCTTAGACTATATAGAAGCAACATATACAAAGATTGCAACCGTCTACCTGTTCTATTTATTGTTCTTCTTGTCGAAAGTTACAAATAATTTCCGTTTCATGATTATCAATGGGCCTCGTTGTTCACTTAAACTTGAAGAACAAGAAATTGACGAATTGTACTGTTTGGATGCTTTGCATATATGTTTCTTAGACTATATAGAAGCAATATATACAAAGATTTCAACCGTCTACCTGTTCCATTCATTGTTCTACTTGTCGAAAGATACAAACAATCACCGATAAAGGATTAACCATTGGGGCTCATTGTTCACTTAAACTTGAAGAACAAAAAATTGGCGAATTGTACTGTTTGGATGCTTTGCATAAATGTTTCTTAGACTATATAGAAGTAATATATACAAAGATTTCAACCGTCTACCTGTTCCATTCATTGTTCTACTTGTCGAAAGTTACAAATAATTTCCTTTAAAGGATTAACAATGGGGCTCATTGTTCACTTAAACTTGAAGAACAAAAAATTGGCGCATTGTACTGTTCGGATGCTTTGCATATATGTGTCTTATACTATATAGAAGCAATATATACAAAGATTTCAACCGTCTACCTGTTCCATTCATTGTTCTACTAGTCGAAAGTTACAAATAATTTCCGATAACGGATTAACCATTGGGGCTCATTGTTCACTTAAACTTGAAGAACAATAAATTGGCGAATTGTACTGTTTGGATGCTTTGCATATATGTTTCTTAGACTATATAGAAGCAATACATACGAAGATTTCAACCGTCTACCTGTTCCATTCACTGTTCTACTTGTCGAAAGTTACAAATAATTTCCGTTAAGGGATTAACAATGGGGATCGTAGTTTACTTAAACTTGAAGAACAAAAAATTGGCGAATTGTACTGTTTGGATGCTTTGCATAAATGCTTCTTAGACTATATAGAAGCAATATATACAAAGATTTCAACCGTCTACGTGTTCCAATCATTGTTCTACTTGTCGAAATTTACACATAATTTCCATTAAAGGATTAACAATGGGGCTCGTTGTTAACTTAAACTTGAAGAACAATAAATTGGCGAATTGTACTGTTTGGATACTTTGCATATATGTTTCTTAGACTATATAGAAGCAATATATACAAAGATTTCAACCGTCTACCTGTTCCATTCATTGTTCTACTTGTCGAAAGTTACAAATAATTTCCGATAAAGGATTAACAATGGGGCTCATTGTTCACTTAAACTTGAAGGACAAAAAATTGGCGAATGGTACTGTTTGGATGCTTTGCGTACATGTTTCTTAGACTATATGGAAGCAATATATACAAGGATTTCAACCGTCTACCTGTTCCATTCATTGTTCTACTTGTCGAAATTTACAAACAATTACCGATAAAGGATTAACCATTGGGGCTCATTGTTCACTTAAACTTGAAGAACAAAAAATTGGCGAATTGTACTGTTTGGATGCTTTGCATAAATGTTTCTTAGACTATATAGAAGTAATATATACAAAGATTTCAACCGTCTACCTGTTCCATTCATTGTTCTACTTGTCGAAAGTTACAAATAATTTCCTTTAAAGGATTAAGAATGGGGCTCATTGTTCACTTAAATTTGAAGAGCAAAAAATTGGCGAATTGTACTGTTTGGATGCCTTGCATATATGTTTCTTAGACTATATAGAAGCAATGTATACAAAGATTTCAACCGTCTACCTGTTCCATTCATTGTTCTACTTGTCGAAAGTTACAAATAATTACCGATAAAGGATTAACCATTGGGGCTCATTGTTCACTTAAACTTGAAGAACAAAAAAGTGGCGAATTGTACTGTTTGGATGCTTTGCATATATGTTTCTTAGACTATATAGAAGCAATATATACAAAGATTTCAACCGTCTACCTGATCCATTCATTGTTCCACTTGTCGAAAGTTACAAATAATTTCCGATAAAGGATTAACCATTGGGGCTCATTGTTCACTTAATCTTGAAGAACAAAAAATTGGCGAATTGTACTGTTTGGATGCTTTGAATATATGTTTCTTAGACTATATGGAAGCAATATATACAAAGATTTCAACCGTCCACGTGTTCCAAACATTGTTCTACTTGTCGAAATTTACAAATAATTTCCGATAAAGGATTAACAATCGGGCTCATTGTTCACTTAACCTTGAAGAACAAAAAATTGGCGAATGGTACTGTTTGGATGCTTTGCATACATGTTTCTTAGACTATACGGAAGCAATATATACAAATATTTCAACCGTCTACCTGTTCCATTCATTGTTCTACATGTCGAAAGTTACAAATAATTTCCATCTCATGATTATCAATGGGGCTCGCTGTTCACTTAAACTTGAAGATCCAAAAATTGGCGATTGTTACTGTTTAGATGCTTTGCATATATGTTTCTTAGATTATATAGAAGCAATATATACAAATATTTCAACCGTCTACCTGTTCCATTCATTGTTCTACTTGTCGAAAGTTACAAATAATTACCGATAAAGGATTAACCATTGGGGCTCATTGTTCACTTAAACTTGAAGAACAAAAAATTGGCGAATTGTACTGTTTGGATGCCTTGCATATATGTTTCTTAGACTATATAGAAGCAATGTATACAAAGATTTCAACCGTCTACCTGTTCCATTCATTGTTCTACTTGTCGAAAGTTACAAATAATTACCGATAAAGGATTAACCATTGGGGCTCATTGTTCACTTAAACTTGAAGAACAAAAAAGTGGCGAATTGTACTGTTTGGATGCTTTGCATATATGTTTCTTAGACTATATAGAAGCAATATATACAAAGATTTCAACCGTCTACCTGATCCATTCATTGTTCCACTTGTCGAAAGTTACAAATAATTTCCGATAAAGGATTAACCATTGGGGCTCATTGTTCACTTAATCTTGAAGAACAAAAAATTGGCGAATTGTACTGTTTGGATGCTTTGAATATATGTTTCTTAGACTATATGGAAGCAATATATACAAAGATTTCAACCGTCCACGTGTTCCAAACATTGTTCCACTTGTCGAAAGTTACAAATAATTTCCGATAAAGGATTAACCATTGGGGCTCATTGTTCACTTAAACTTGAAGAACAAAAAATTGGCGAATTGTACTGTTTGGATGCTTTGCATATATGTTTCTTAGACTATATAGAAGCAATATATACAAAGATTTCAACCGTCTACCTGTTCCATTCATTGTTCTACTTGTCGAAAGATACAAATAATTTCCGTTAAGGGATTAACAATGGGGATCGTAGTTTACTTAGACTTGAAGAACAAAAAATTGGCGAATGGTACTGTTTGGATGCTTTGCATATATGTTTCTTATACTATTTAGAAGCAATATATACAAAGATTTCAACCGTCTACGTGTTCCAATCATTGTTCTACTTGTAAAAAGTTACAATTAATTTCCGTTAAAGGATTAACAATGGGGCTCGTAGTTCACTTAAACTTGAAGAACAAAAAATTGGCGAATTGTACTGTTTGGATGCTTTGCATAGATGTTTCTTAGACTATGTAGAAGCAATATATAGAAAGATTTCACCCGTCTACCTGTTCCATTCATTGTTCTACTTGTCGAAAGTTACAAATAATTTCCGTTAAGGGATTAACAATGGTGATCGTAGTTTACTTAAACTTGAAGAATAAGAAATTGGCGAATTGTACTGTTTGGATGCTTTGCATATATGTTTCTTAGACTATATAGAAGCAATATATACAATGATTTCAACCGTCTACCTGTTCCATTCATTGTTCTACTTGTCGAAAGATACAAATAATTTCCGTTAAGGGATTAACAATGGGGATCGTAGTTTACTTAAACTTGAAGAACAAGAAATTGACGAATTGTACTGTTTGGATGCTTTGCATATATGTTTCTTGGACTATATGGAAGCAATATATACAAAGATTTCAACCGTCTACGTGTTCCAATCATTGTTCTACTTGTAGAAAGTTACAATTAATTTCCGTTAAAGGATTAACAATGGGGATCGTAGTTTACTTAGACTTGAAGAACAAAAAATTGGCGAATGGTACTGTTTGGATGCTTTGCATATATGTTTCTTATACTATTTAGAAGCAATATATACAAAGATTTCAACCGTCTACCTGTTCCATTCATTGTTCTACTTGTCGAAAATTACAAATAATTTCCGATAAAGGATTAACAATGGGGCTCATTGTTCACTTAAATTTGAAGATCAAAAAATTGGCAATTGTTACTGTTTAGATGCTTTGCATATATGTTTCTTAGATTATATAGAAGCAATATATACAAATATTCCAACCGTCTACCTGTTCCATTCATTGTTCTACTTGTCGAAAATTACAAATAATTTCCGATAAAGGATTAACCATTGGGGCTCATTGTTCACTTAAACTTGAAGAACAAAAAATTGGCGAATGGTACTGTTTGGATGCTTTGCGTACATGTTTCTTAGACTATATGGAAGCAATAAACACAAAGATTTCAGCCGTCTACGTGTTCCAATCATTGTTCTACTTGTCGAAATTTACAAATAATTTCCTTTAAAGGATTAACAATGGGGCTCGTTGTTCACTTAAACTTGAAGAACAAAAAAGTGGCGAATGATACTGTTTGGATGATTTGCATATATGTTTCTTAGACTTTATAGAAGCAATATATACAAAGATTTCAACCGTCTACCTGTTCCATTCATTGTTCGACTTGTCGAAAATTACAAATAATTTCCGATAAAGGATTAACCATTGGGGCTCATTGTTCACTTAAACTTGAAGAACAAAAAATTGGCGAATTGTACTGTTTGGATGCTTTGCATAGATGTTTCTTAGACTAATTAGAAGCAATATATAGAAAGATTTCACCCGTCTACCTGTACTATTCATTGTTCTACTTGTAGAAAGTTACAAATAATTTCCATTTCATGATTATCAATGGGGCTCGCTGTTCACTTAAACTTGAAGATCAAAAAATTGGCGATTGTTACTGTTTAGATGCTTTGCATATATGTTTCTTAGATTATATAGAAGCAATATATACAAATATTTCAACCGTCTACCTGTTCCATTCATTGTTCTACTTGTCGAAAATTACAAATAATTTCTGATAAAGGATTAACAATGGGTCTCATTGTTCACTTAAACTTGAAGAACAAAAAATTGGCGAATTGTACTGTTTGGATGCTTTGCATAAATGTTTCTTAGACTATATAGAAGTAATATATACAAAGATTTCAACCGTCTACCTGTTCCATTCATTGTTCTACTTGTCGAAAGTTACAAATAATTTCCGTTAAGGATTAACAATGGGGATCGTAGTTTACTTAAACTTGAAGAACAAAAAATTGGCGAATTGTACTGTTTGGATGCTTTGCATATTTGTTTCTTAGACTATATGGAAGCAATATATACAAAGATTTCAACCGTCTACCTGTTCCATTCATTGTTCTACTTGTCGAAAATTACAAATAATTTCCGATAAAGGATTAACCATTGGGGCTCATTGTTCACTTAAACTTGAAGAGCAAAAAATTGTCGAATTGTACTGTTTGGATGCTTTGCATATATGTTTCTTAGACTATATAGAAGCAATATATACAATGATTTCAACCGTCTACCTGTTCCATTCATTGTTCTACTTGTCGAAATTTACAAATAATTTCCGATAAAGGATTAACCATTGGGGCTCATTGTTCACTTAAACTTGAAGAACAAAAAATTGGCGAATTGTACTGTTTGGATGCTTTGCATATATGTTTCTCAGACTATATAGAAGCAATATATACAAAGATTTCAACCGTCTACCTGTTCCATTCATTGTTCTACTTGTCGAAAGTTACAATTAATTTCCGTTAAAGGATTAACAATGGGGCTCGTAGTTCACTTAAACTTGAAGTACAAAAAATTGACGAATTGTACTGATTGGATGCTTTGCATATATGTTTCGTAGACTATATAGAAGCAATATATACAAATATTTCAACCGTCTACCTGTTCCATTCATTGTTCGACTTGTCGAAAATTACAAATAATTTCCGATAAAGGATTAACCATTGGGGCTCATTGTTCACTTAAACTTGAAGTACAAAAAATTGACGAATTGTACTGATTGGATGCTTTGCATATATGTTTCGTAGACTATATAGAAGCAATATATACAAATATTTCAACCGTCTACCTGTTCCATTCATTGTTCGACTTGTCGAAAATAACAAATAATTTCCGATAAAGGATTAACCATTGGGGCTCATTGTTCACTTAAACTTGAAGACCATAAAATTGGCGAATGGTACTGTTTGGATGCTTTGCATATTTGTTTCTTAGACTATATGGAAGCAATATATACAAAGATTTCAACCGTCTACCTGTTCCATTCATGGTTCTACTTGTCGGAAGTAACAAATAATTTCCGTTAAAATATTAACAATGGGGCTCGTAGTTCACTTAAACATGAAGACGAAATAATTGGCGAATTGTACTGTTTGGATGCTTTGCATATATGTTTCTTAGACTATATGGAAGCAATATATACAAAGATTTCAACCGTCTACGTGTTCCAATCATTGTTCTACTAGTAAAAAGTTACAATTAATTTCCGTTAAAGAATTAACAATGGGGCTCGTAGTTCACTTAAACTTGAAGAACAAAAAATTGGCGAATGGTAGTGTTTGGATGCTTTGCGTACATGTTTCTTAGACTATATGGAAGCAATATATACAAAGATTTCAACCGTCTACGTGTTCCAATCATTGTTCTACTTGTCGAAATTTACAAATAATTTCCTTTAAAGGATGAACAATGGGGCTCGTTGTTCACTTAAACTTGAAGAACAATAAATTGCCGAATTGTACTGTTTGGGTGCTTTGCATATATGTTTCTTAGAATATATAGAAGCAATATATACAATGATTTCAACCGTCTACCTGTTCCATTCATTGTTCTACTTGTCGAATGTTACAAATAATTTCCGTTAAGGGATTAACAATGGGGATCGTTGTTCACTTAAACTTGAAGAACAAAAAATTGGCGAATTGTACTGTTTGGATGCTTTGCATAGATGTTTCTTAGACTATGTAGAAGCAATGTATAGAAAGATTTCACCCGTCTACCTGTACTATTCATTGTTCTACTTGTAGAAAGTTACAAATAATTTCCGATAAAGGATTAACAATGGGGCTCATTGTTCACTTAAATTTGAAGAGCAAAAAATTGGCGAATTGTACTGTTTGGACGCTTTGCATATATGTTTCTTAGACTATATGGAAGCAATATATACAAAGATTTCAACCGTCTACGTGTTCCAATCATTGTTCTACTTGTAAAAAGTTACAATTAATTTCCGTTAAAGGATTAACAATGGGGCTCGTAGTTCACTTAAACTTGAAGAACAAAAAATTGGCGAATTGTACTGTTTGGATGCTTTGCATAGATGTTTCTTAGACTATGTAGAAGCAATATATAGAAAGATTTCACCCGTCTACCTGTACTATTCATTGTTCTACTTGTAGAAAGTTACAAATAATTTCCGTTTCATGATTATCAATGGGGCTCGTTGTTCACTTAAACTTGAAGAACAATAAATTGCCGAATTGTACTGTTTGGGTGCTTTGCATATATGTTTCTTAGAATATATAGAAGCAATATATACAATGATTTCAACCGTCTACCTGTTCCATTCATTGTTCTACTTGTCGAATGTTACAAATAATTTCCGTTAAGGGATTAACAATGGGGATCGTAGTTTACTTAAACTTGAAGAACAAAAAATTGGCGAATGGTACTGTTTGGATGCTTTGCATATATGTTTCTTAGACTATATAGAAGCAATATATACAAATATTGCAACCGTCTACCTGTTCCATTCATTGTTCTACTTGTCGAAAGTTACAAATAATTTCCGATAAAGGATTAACAATGGGGCTCATTGTTCACTTAAACTTGAAGAACAAAAAATTGGCGAATGGTACTGTTTGGATGCTTTGCATATATGTTTCTTAGTCTATATAGAAGCAATATATACAAAGATTTCAACCGTCTACGTGTTCCATTCATTGTTCTACTTGCCGAAAGTTAGAAATAATTTCCGATAAAGGATTAACAATGGGGCTCATTGTTCACTTAAACTTGAAGATCAAAAAATTGGCGAATGTTACTGTTTAGATGCTTTGCATATAGGTTCCTTAGACTATATAGAAGCAACATATACAAAGATTGCAACCGTCTACCTGTTCTATTTATTGTTCTTCTTGTCGAAAGTTACAAATAATTTCCGTTTCATGATTATCAATGGGCCTCGTTGTTCACTTAAACTTGAAGAACAATAAATTGGCGAATTGTACTGTTTGGATGCTTTGCATATATGTTTCTTAGACTATATGGAATCAATATATACAAAGATTTCAACCGTCTACGTGTTCCAATCATTGTTCTACTAGTAAAAAGTTACAATTAATTTCCGTTAAAGGATTAACAATGGGGCTCGTAGTTCACTTAAACTTGAAGAACAAAAAATTGGCGAATTGTACTGTTTGGATGCTTTGCATATATGTTTCTTAGACTATATGGAAGCAATATATACAAAGATTTCAACCGTCTACGTGTTCCAATCATTGTTCTACTAGTAAAAAGTTACAATTAATTTCCGTTAAAGTATTAACAATGGGGCTCGTAGTTCACTTAAACTTGAAGAACAAAAAATTGGCGAATTGTACTGTTTGGATGCTTTGCATAGATGTTTCTTAGACTATGTAGAAGCAATATATAGAAAGATTTCACCCGTCTACCTGTACTATTCATTGTTCTACTTGTAGAAAGTTACAAATAATTTCCGAAAAAGGATTAACAATGGGGCTCATTGTTCACTTAAATTTGAAGAGCAAAAAATTGGCGAATTGTACTGTTTGGACGCTTTGCATATATGTTTCTTAGACTATATGGAAGCAATATATACAAAGATTTCAACCGTCTACGTGTTCCAATCATTGTTCTACTTGTAAAAAGTTACAATTAATTTCCGTTAAAGGATTAACAATGGGGCTCGTAGTTCACTTAAACTTGAAGAACAAAAAATTGGCGAATTGTACTGTTTGGATGCTTTGCATAGATGTTTCTTAGACTATGTAGAAGCAATATATAGAAAGATTTCACCCGTCTACCTGTACTATTCATTGTTCTACTTGTAGAAAGTTACAAATAATTTCCGTTAAGGGATTATCAGTGGGGCTCGTTGTTCACTTAAACTTGAAGAACAAAAAATTGCTTTGCATATATGTTTCTTAGATTATATAGAAGCAATATATACAAAGATTTCAACCGTCTACCTATTCCATTCATTGTTCTACTTGCCGAAATTTACAAATAATTTCCTTTAAAGGATTAACCATTGGGGCTCATTGTTCACTAAACTTGAAGAACAAAAAATTGTCGAATTGTACTGTTTGGATGCTTTGCATATATGTTTCTTAGACTATATAGAAGCAATATATAAAAAGATTTCAACCGTCTACCTGTTCCATTCATTGTTCTACTTGTCGAAATTTACAAATAATTTCCTTTAAAGGATGAACAATGGGGCTCGTTGTTCACTTAAACTTGAAGAACAATAAATTGGCGAATTGTACTGTTTGGGTGCTTTGCATATATGTTTCTTAGAATATATAGAAGCAATATATACAATGATTTCAACCGTCTACCTGTTCCATTCATTGTTCTACTTGTCGAATGTTACAAATAATTTCCGTTAAGGGATTAACAATGGGGATCGTAGTTTACTTAAACTTGAAGAACAAAAAATTGGCGAATGGTACTGTTTGGATGCTTTGCATATATGTTTCTTAGACTATATAGAAGCAATATATACAAAGATTTCAACCGTCTACCTGTTCCATTCATTGTTCTACTTGTCGAAAGTTACAATTAATTTCCGTTAAAGGATTAACAATGGGGCTCGTAGTTCACTTAAACTTGAAGTACAAAAAATTGACGAATTGTACTGATTGGATGCTTTGCATATATGTTTCGTAGACTATATAGAAGCAATATATACAAATATTTCAACCGTCTACCTGTTCCATTCATTGTTCGACTTGTCGAAAATTACAAATAATTTCCGATAAAGGATTAACAATGTGGCTCATTGTTCACTTAACCTTGAAGAACAAAAAATTGGCGAATGGTACTATTTGGATGCTTTACATATATGTTTCTTAGGTTATATAGAAGCAATATATACAAAGATTTCAACCGTTTACATGTTCCATTCATTGTTCTACTTGTCGAAAATTACAAATAATTTCCGATAAAGGATTAACCATTGGGGCTCATTGTTCACTAAAACTTGAAGAACAAAAAATTGGCGAATGGTAGTGTTTGGAAGCTTTGCATATATGTTTCTTAGACTATACGGAAGCAATATATACAAATATTTCAACCGTCTACCTGTTCCATTCATTGTTCTACTTGTCGAAAGTTACAAATAATTTCCGATAAAGGATTAACCATTGGGGCTCATTGTTCACTTAAACTTGAAGAACAAAAAAGTGGCGAATGGTACTGTTTGGATGCTTTGCATATATGTTTCTTAGACTATATAGAAGCAATATATACAAAGATTTCAACCGTCTACCTGTTCCATTCATTGTTCTACTTGTCGAGTGTTACAAATAATTTCCGATAAAGGATTAACAATGGGTCTCATGGTTCACTTAAACTTGAAGAACAAAAAATTGGCGAATTGGACTGTTTGGATGCTTTGCATATATGTTTCTTAGACTATTTAGAAGCAATATATAGAATGTTTTCACCCGTCTACCTGCACTATTCATTGTTCTACTTGTAGAAAGTTACAAATAATTTCCATTTCATGATTATCAATGGGGCTCGCTGTTCACTTAAACTTGAAGAACAAAAAATTGGCGAATTGTACTGTTTGGATGCCTTGCATATATGTTTCTTAGACTATATAGAAGCAATGTATACAAAGATTTCAACCGTCTACCTGTTCCATTCATTGTTCTACTTGTCGAAAGTTACAAATAATTACCGATAAAGGATTAACCATTGGGGCTCATTGTTCACTTAAACTTGAAGAACAAAAAATTGGCGAATTGTACTGTTTGGATGCTTTGCATATATGTTTCTTAGACTATATAGAAGCAATATATACAAAGATTTCAACCGTCTACCTGATCCATTCATTGTTCCACTTGTCGAAAGTTACAAATAATTTCCGATAAAGGATTAACCATTGGGGCTCATTGTTCACTTAATCTTGAAGAACAAAAAATTGGCGAATTGTACTGTTTGGATGCTTTGAATATATGTTTCTTAGACTATATGGAAGCAATATATACAAAGATTTCAACCGTCCACGTGTTCCAAACATTGTTCTACTTGTCGAAATTTACAAATAATTTCCGATAAAGGATTAACAATCGGGCTCATTGTTCACTTAACCTTGCAGAACAAAAAATTGGCGAATGGTACTGTTTGGATGCTTTGCATACATGTTTCTTAGACTATACGGAAGCAATATATACAAATATTTCAACCGTCTACCTGTTCCATTCATTGTTCTACATGTCGAAAGTTACAAATAATTTCCGTTTCATGATTATCAATGGGGATCGTTGTTCACTTAAACTTGAAGAACAAAAAATTGGCGAATGGTACTGTTTGGATGCTTTGCATATATGTTTCTTAGACTATATAGAAGCAATATATACATTGATTTCAACCGTCTACCTGTTCCATTCATTGTTCTACTTGTCGAAAGTTACAAATAATTTCCGTTAAGGGATTAACAATGGGGATCGTAGTTTACTTAAACTTGAAGAACAAGAAATTGGCGAACTGTACTGTTTGGATGCTTTGCATATATGTTTCTTAGACTATATGGAAGCAATACATACAAAGATTTCAACTGTCTACGTGTTCCAATCATTGTTCTACTTGTAGAGAGTTACAATTAATTTCCGTTAAAGGATTAACAATGGGGCTCGTAGTTCACTTAAACTTGAAGAACAAAAAATTGGCGAATTGTACTGTTTGGATGCTTTGCATATATGTTTCGTAGACTATATAGAAGCAATATATACAATGATTTCAACCGTCTACATGATCCATTCATTGTTCTACTTGTCGAAAGTTACAAATAATTTCCTTTAAAGGATTAACAATGGGGCTCATTGTTCACTTAAACTTGAAGAACAAAAAATTGGCGAATGGTACTGTTTGGATGCTTTGCATATATGTTTCTTAGACTATATGGAAGCAATATATAATAATATTTCAACCGTCTACTTGTTCCAATCATTGTTCTACTTGTCGAAATTTACAAATAATTTCCTTTAAAGGATTAACAATGGGCCTCGTTGTTCACTTAAACTTGAAGAACAATAAATTGGCGAATTGTACTGTTTGGATGCTTTGCGTACATGTTTCTTAGACTATATGGAAGCAATATATACAAAGATTTCAACCGTCTACGTGTTCCAATCATTGTTCTACTTGTCGAAATTTACAAATAATTTCCTTTAAAGGATTAACAATGGGGCTCGTTGTTCACTTAAACTTGAAGAACAATAAATTGGCGAATTGTACTGTTTGGATGCTTTGCATATTTGTTTCTTACACTAGATGGAAGCAATATATACAAAGATTTCAACCGTCTACCTGTTCCATTCATTGTTCTACTTGTCGAAAGTTACAAATAATTTCCGATAAAGGATTAACAATGGGGCTCATTGTTCACTTAACCTTTAAGAACAAAAAATTGGCGAATGGTTCTGTTTGGATGCTTTGCATATATGTTTCTTAGATTATATAGAAGCAATATATACAAAGATTTCAACCGTCTACATGTCCCAATCATTGTTCTACTTGTAGAAAGTTACAATTAATTTCCGTTAAAGGATTAACAATGGGGCACATTGTTCACTTAAACTTGAAGAACAAAAAATTGGCGAATGGTAGTGTTTGGATGCTTTGCGTACATGTTTCTTAGACTATATGGAAGCAATATATACAAAGATTTCAACCGTCTACGTGTTCCAATCATTGTTCTACTTGTCGAAATTTACAAATAATTTCCGTTAAAGGATTAACAATGGGGCTCGTTGTTCACTTAAACTTGAAGAACAATAAATTGGCGAATTGTACTGTTTGGGTGCTTTGCATATATGTTTCTTAGTCTATATAGAAGCAATATATACAAAGAATTCAACCGTCTACGTGTTCCATTCATTGTTCTACTTGTCGAAAGTTGAAATAATTTCCGATAAAGGATTAACAATGGGGCTCATTGTTCACTTAAACTTGAAGATCAAAAAATTGGCGAATGTTACTGTTTAGATGCTTTGCATATAGGTTCCTTAGACTATATAGAAGCAACATATACAAAGATTGCAACCGTCTACCTGTTCTATTTATTGTTCTTCTTGTCGAAAGTTACAAATAATTTCCGTTTCATGATTATCAATGGGCCTCGTTGTTCACTTAAACTTGAAGAACAATAAATTGGCGAATTGTACTGTTTGGATGCTTTGCGTACATGTTTCTTAGACTATATGGAAGCAATATATACAAAGATTTCAACCGTCTACGTGTTCCAATCATTGTTCTACTTGTCGAAATTTACAAATAATTTCCTTTACAGGATTAACAATGGGGCTCTTTGTTCACTTAAACGTGAAGAACAATAAATTGGCGAATTGTACTATTTGGATGCTTTGCATATATGTTTCTTAGTCTATATAGAAGCAATATATACAAAGATTTCAACCGTCTACGTGTTCCATTCATTGTTCTACTTGTCGAAAGTTAGAAATAATTTCCGATAAAGGATTAACAATCGGGCTCATTGTTCACTTAACCTTGAAGAACAAAAAATTAGCGAATGGTACTGTTTGGAAGCTTTGCATATATGTTTCTTAGACTATACGGAAGCAATATATACAAATATTTCAACCGTCTACCTGTTCCATTCATTGTTCTACTTGTCGAATGTTACAAATAATTTCCGATAAAGGATTAACAATGGGTCTCATGGTTCACTTAAACTTGAAGAACAAAAAATTGGCGAATGGTACTGTTTGGATGCTTTGCATATATGTTTCTTAGTCTATATAGAAGCAATATATACAAAGATTTCAACCGTCTACGTGTTCCATTCATTGTTCTACTTGCCGAAAGTTAGAAATAATTTCCGATAAAGGATTAACAATGGGGCTCATTGTTCACTTAAACTTGAAGATCAAAAAATTGGCGAATGTTACTGTTTAGATGCTTTGCATATAGGTTCCTTAGACTATATAGAAGCAACATATACAAAGATTGCAACCGTCTACCTGTTCTATTTATTGTTCTTCTTGTCGAAAGTTACAAATAATTTCCGTTTCATGATTATCAATGGGCCTCGTTGTTCACTTAAACTTGAAGAACAATAAATTGGCGAATTGTACTGTTTGGATGCTTTGCGTACATGTTTCTTAGACTATATGGAAGCAATATATACAAAGATTTCAACCGTCTACGTGTTCCAATCATTGTTCTACTTGTCGAAATTTACAAATAATTTCCTTTACAGGATTAACAATCGGGCTCATTGTTCACTTAACCTTGAAGAACAAAAAATTGGCGAATGGTACTGTTTGGAAGCTTTGCATATATGTTTCTTAGACTATACGGAAGCAATATATACAAATATTTCAACCGTCTACCTGTTCCATTCATTGTTCTACTTGTCGAAAGTTACAAATAATTTCCGTTAAGGGATTAACAATGGGGATCGTAGTTTACTTAAACTTGAAGAACAAAAAATTGGCGAATTGTACTGTTTGGATGCTTTGCATATATGTTTCTTAGACTATATAGAAGCAATATATACATTGATTTCAACCGGCTACCTGTTCCATTCATTGTTCTACTTGTCGCAAGTTACAAATAATTTCCGTTAAAGTATTAACAATGGGGCTCGTAGTTCACTTAAACTTGCAGATCAAATAATTGGCGAATTGTACTGTTTGGACGCTTTGCATATATGTTTCTTAGACTATTTAGAAGCAATATATACAATGATTTCAACAGTCTACCTGTTCCATTCATTGTTCTACTAGTCGAAATTTACAAATAGTTTCCTTTAAACGATTAACAATGGGGCTCGTAGTTCACTTAAACTTGAAGAACAAAAAATTGGCGAATGGTACTGTTTGGATGCTTTGCATATATGTTTCTTAGATTATATAGAAGCAATATATACAAAGATTTCAACCGTCTACCTGTTCCATTCATTGTTCTACTTGTCGAAAATTACAAATAATTTCCGATAAAGGATTAACAATGGAACTCATTGTTCACTTAAATTTGAAGAGCAAAAAATTGGCGAATTGTACTGTTTGGACGCTTTGCATATATGTTTCTTAGACTATATGGAAGCAATATATACAAAGATTTCAACCGTCTACGTGTTCCAATCATTGTTCTACTTGTAAAAAGTTACAATTAATTTCCGTTAAAGGATTAACAATGGGGCTCGTAGTTCACTTAAACTTGAAGAACAGAAAATTGGCGAATTGTACTGTTTGGATGCTTTGCATAGATGTTTCTTAGACTATGTAGAAGCAATATATAGAAAGATTTCACCCGTCTACCTGTACTATTCATTGTTCTACTTGTAGAAAGTTACAAATAATTTCCATCTCATGATTATCAATGGGGCTCGCTGTTCACTTAAACTTGAAGATCCAAAAATTGGCGATTGTTACTGTTTAGATGCTTTGCATATATGTTTCTTAGATTATATAGAAGCAATATATAGAAATATTTCAACCGTCTACCTGTTCCATTCATTGTTCTACTTGTCGAAAGTTACAAATAATTACCGATAAAGGATTAACCATTGGGGCTCATTGTTCACTTAAACTTGAAGAACAAAAAATTGGCGAATTGTACTGTTTGGATGCCTTGCATATATGTTTCTTAGACTATATAGAAGCAATGTATACAAAGATTTCAACCGTCTACCTGTTCCATTCATTGTTCTACTTGTCGAAAGTTACAAATAATTACCGATAAAGGATTAACCATTGGGGCTCATTGTTCACTTAAACTTGAAGAACAAAAAAGTGGCGAATTGTACTGTTTGGATGCTTTGCATATATGTTTCTTAGACTATATAGAAGCAATATATACAAAGATTTCAACCGTCTACCTGATCCATTCATTGTTCCACTTGTCGAAAGTTACAAATAATTTCCGATAAAGGATTAACCATTGGGGCTCATTGTTCACTTAATCTTGAAGAACAAAAAATTGGCGAATTGTACTGTTTGGATGCTTTGAATATATGTTTCTTAGACTATATGGAAGCAATATATACAAAGATTTCAACCGTCCACGTGTTCCAAACATTGTTCTACTTGTCGAAATTTACAAATAATTTCCGATAAAGGATTAACAATCGGGCTCATTGTTCACTTAACCTTGAAGAACAAAAAATTGGCGAATGGTACTGTTTGGATGCTTTGCATACATGTTTCTTAGACTATACGGAAGCAATATATACAAATATTTCAACCGTCTACCTGTTCCATTCATTGTTCTACATGTCGAAAGTTACAAATAATTTCCGTTTCATGATTATCAATGGGGATCGTAGTTTACTTAAACTTGAAGAACAAAAAATTGGCGAATTGTACTGTTTGGATGCTTTGCATATATGTTTCTTAGACTATATAGAAGCAATATATACATTGATTTCAACCGGCTACCTGTTCCATTCATTGTTCTACTTGTCGCAAGTTACAAATAATTTCCGTTAAAGTATTAACAATGGGGCTCGTAGTTCACTTAAACTTGCAGATCAAATAATTGGCGAATTGTACTGTTTGGACGCTTTGCATATATGTTTCTTAGACTATTTAGAAGCAATATATACAATGATTTCAACAGTCTACCTGTTCCATTCATTGTTCTACTAGTCGAAATTTACAAATAGTTTCCTTTAAACGATTAACAATGGGGCTCGTAGTTCACTTAAACTTGAAGAACAAAAAATTGGCGAATGGTACTGTTTGGATGCTTTGCATATATGTTTCTTAGATTATATAGAAGCAATATATACAAAGATTTCAACCGTCTACCTGTTCCATTCATTGTTCTACTTGTCGAAAGTTACAAATAATTTCCTTTAAAGGATTAACAATGGGGCTCATTGTTCACTTAAACTTGAAGAACAAAAAATTGGCGAATGGTACTGTTTGGATGCTTTGCATATATGTTTCTTAGACTATATAGAAGCAATATATATAATGATTTCAACCGTCTACCTGTTCCATTCATTGTTCTACTTGTCGAAAGTTACAAATAATTTCCGTTAAGGGATTAACAATGGGGCTCGTTGTTCACTTAAACTTGAAGAACAATAAATTGGCGAATGTTACTGTTTAGATGCTTTGCATATAGGTTCCTTAGACTATATAGAAGCAACATATACAAAGATTGCAACCGTCTACCTGTTCTATTTATTGTTCTTCTTGTCGAAAGTTACAAATAATTTCCGTTTCATGATTATCAATGGGCCTCGTTGTTCACTTAAACTTGAAGAACAAGAAATTGACGAATTGTACTGTTTGGATGCTTTGCATATATGTTTCTTAGACTATATAGAAGCAATATATACAAAGATTTCAACCGTCTACCTGTTCCATTCATTGTTCTACTTGTCGAAAGATACAAACAATCACCGATAAAGGATTAACCATTGGGGCTCATTGTTCACTTAAACTTGAAGAACAAAAAATTGGCGAATTGTACTGTTTGGATGCTTTGCATAAATGTTTCTTAGACTATATAGAAGTAATATATACAAAGATTTCAACCGTCTACCTGTTCCATTCATTGTTCTACTTGTCGAAAGTTACAAATAATTTCCTTTAAAGGATTAACAATGGGGCTCATTGTTCACTTAAACTTGAAGAACAAAAAATTGGCGCATTGTACTGTTCGGATGCTTTGCATATATGTGTCTTATACTATATAGAAGCAATATATACAAAGATTTCAACCGTCTACCTGTTCCATTCATTGTTCTACTAGTCGAAAGTTACAAATAATTTCCGATAACGGATTAACCATTGGGGCTCATTGTTCACTTAAACTTGAAGAACAATAAATTGGCGAATTGTACTGTTTGGATGCTTTGCATATATGTTTCTTAGACTATATAGAAGCAATACATACGAAGATTTCAACCGTCTACCTGTTCCATTCACTGTTCTACTTGTCGAAAGTTACAAATAATTTCCGTTAAGGGATTAACAATGGGGATCGTAGTTTACTTAAACTTGAAGAACAAAAAATTGGCGAATTGTACTGTTTGGATGCTTTGCATAAATGCTTCTTAGACTATATAGAAGCAATATATACAAAGATTTCAACCGTCTACGTGTTCCAATCATTGTTCTACTTGTCGAAATTTACACATAATTTCCATTAAAGGATTAACAATGGGGCTCGTTGTTAACTTAAACTTGAAGAACAATAAATTGGCGAATTGTACTGTTTGGATACTTTGCATATATGTTTCTTAGACTATATAGAAGCAATATATACAAAGATTTCAACCGTCTACCTGTTCCATTCATTGTTCTACTTGTCGAAAGTTACAAATAATTTCCGATAAAGGATTAACAATGGGGCTCATTGTTCACTTAAACTTGAAGGACAAAAAATTGGCGAATGGTACTGTTTGGATGCTTTGCGTACATGTTTCTTAGACTATATGGAAGCAATATATACAAGGATTTCAACCGTCTACCTGTTCCATTCATTGTTCTACTTGTCGAAATTTACAAACAATTACCGATAAAGGATTAACCATTGGGGCTCATTGTTCACTTAAACTTGAAGAACAAAAAATTGGCGAATTGTACTGTTTGGATGAATTGCATAAATGTTTCTTAGACTATATAGAAGTAATATATACAAAGATTTCAACCGTCTACCTGTTCCATTCATTGTTCTACTTGTCGAAAGTTACAAATAATTTCCTTTAAAGGATTAAGAATGGGGCTCATTGTTCACTTAAATTTGAAGAGCAAAAAATTGGCGAATTGTACTGTTTGGACGCTTTGTATATATGTTTCTTGGACTATATAGAAGCAATATATACAAAGATTTCAACCGTCTACCTGTTCCATTCATTGTTCTACTTGTCGAAAGTTACAAATAATTTCCTTTAAAGGATTAACAATGGGGCTCGTTGTTAACTTAAACTTGAAGAACAATAAATTGGCGAATTGTACTGTTTGGATGCTTTGCATATATGTTTCTTAGACTATATAGAAGCAATATATACAAAGATTTCAACCGTCTACCTGTTCCATTCATTGTTCTACTTGTCGAAAGTTACAATTAATTTCCGTTAAAGGATTAACAATGGGGCTCGTAGTTCACTTAAACTTGAAGTACAAAAAATTGACGAATTGTACTGATTGGATGCTTTGCATATATGTTTCGTAGCCTATATAGAAGCAATATATACAAATATTTCAACCGTCTACCTGTTCCATTAATTGTTCTACTTGTCGAAAGTTACAAATAATTTCCTTTAAAGGATTAACAATGGGGCTCGTTGTTAACTTAAACTTGAAGAACAATAAATTGGCGAATTGTACTGTTTGGATGCTTTGCATATATGTTTCTTAGACTATATAGAAGCAATATATACAAAGATTTCAACCGTCTACCTGTTCCATTCATTGTTCTACTTGTCGAAAGATACAAATAATTTCCGTTAAGGGATTAACAATGGGGATCGTAGTTTACTTAAACTTGAAGAACAAGAAATTGACGAATTGTACTATTTGGATGCTTTGCATATATGTTTCTTAGACTATATAGAAGCAATATATACAAAGATTTCAACCGTCTACCTGTTCCATTCATTGTTCTACTTGTCGAAAGATACAAATAATTTCCGTTAAGGGATTAACAATGGGGATCGTAGTTTACTTAAACTTGAAAAACAAGAAATTGACGAATTGTACTGTTTGGATGCTTTGCATATATGTTTCTTAGACTATATGGAAGCAATATATACAAAGATTTCAACCGTCTACGTGTTCCAATCATTGTTCTACTTGTAGAAAGTTACAATTAATTTCCGTTAAAGGATTAACAATGGGGCTCGTAGTTCACTTAAACTTGAAGAACAAAAAATTGGCGAATGGTACTGTTTGGATGCTTTGCATATATGTTTCTTAGACTATATAGAAGCAATATATACAATGATTTCAACCGTCTACCTATTCCATTCATTGTTCTACTTGCCGAAATTTACAAATAATTTCCTTTAAAGGATTAACAATGGGGCTCGTAGTTCACTTAAACTTGAAGAACAAAAAATTGGCGAATGGTACTGTTTGGATGCTTTGCATATATGTTTCTTAGACTATATAGACGCAATATATACAAAGATTTCAACCGTCTACCTGTTCCATTCATTGTTCTACTTGTCGAAAGTTACAAATAATTTCCGATAAAGGAATAACAATGGGGCCCGTAGTTCACTTAAACTTGAAGACCAAAAAATTGGCGAATGGTACTGTTTGGATGCTTTGCGTACATGTTTCTCAGACTATATGGAAGCAATATATACAAAGATTTCAACCGTCTACGTGTTCCAATCATTGTTCTACTTGTCGAAATTTACACATAATTTCCTTTAAAGGATTAACAATGGGGCTCGTTGTTAACTTAAACTTGAAGAACAATAAATTGGCGAATTGTACTGTTTGAATGCTTTGCATATATGTTTCTTAGACTATATAGAAGCAATATATACAAAGATTTCAACCGTCTACCTGTTCCATTCATTGTTCTACTTGTCGAAAGCTACAAATAATTTCCGATAACGGATTAACCATTGGGGCTCATTGTTCACTTAAACTTGAAGAACAAAAAATTGGCGAATTGTACTGTTTGGATGCTTTGCATATATGTTTCTTAGACTATATAGAAGCAATATATACAAAGATTTCAACCGTCTACCTGTTCCATTCATTGTTCTACTTGTCGAAAGATACAAATAATTTCCGTTAAGGGATTAACAATGGGGATCGTAGTTTACTTAGACTTGAAGAACAAAAAATTGGCGAATGGTACTGTTTGGATGCTTTGCATATATGTTTCTTATACTATTTAGAAGCAATATATACAAAGATTTCAACCGTCTACGTGTTCCAATCATTGTTCTACTTGTAAAAAGTTACAATTAATTTCCGTTAAAGGATTAACAATGGGGCTCGTAGTTCACTTAAACTTGAAGAACAAAAAATTGGCGAATTGTACTGTTTGGATGCTTTGCATAGATGTTTCTTAGACTATGTAGAAGCAATATATAGAAAGATTTCACCCGTCTACCTGTTCCATTCATTGTTCTACTTGTCGAAAGTTACAAATAATTTCCGTTAAGGGATTAACAATGGTGATCGTAGTTTACTTAAACTTGAAGAATAAGAAATTGGCGAATTGTACTGTTTGGATGCTTTGCATATATGTTTCTTAGACTATATAGAAGCAATATATACAATGATTTCAACCGTCTACCTGTTCCATTCATTGTTCTACTTGTCGAAAGATACAAATAATTTCCGTTAAGGGATTAACAATGGGGATCGTAGTTTACTTAAACTTGAAGAACAAGAAATTGACGAATTGTACTGTTTGGATGCTTTGCATATATGTTTCTTGGACTATATGGAAGCAATATATACAAAGATTTCAACCGTCTACGTGTTCCAATCATTGTTCTACTTGTAGAAAGTTACAATTAATTTCCGTTAAAGGATTAACAATGGGGATCGTAGTTTACTTAGACTTGAAGAACAAAAAATTGGCGAATGGTACTGTTTGGATGCTTTGCATATATGTTTCTTATACTATTTAGAAGCAATATATACAAAGATTTCAACCGTCTACCTGTTCCATTCATTGTTCTACTTGTCGAAAATTACAAATAATTTCCGATAAAGGATTAACAATGGGGCTCATTGTTCACTTAAATTTGAAGATCAAAAAATTGGCAATTGTTACTGTTTAGATGCTTTGCATATATGTTTCTTAGATTATATAGAAGCAATATATACAAATATTCCAACCGTCTACCTGTTCCATTCATTGTTCTACTTGTCGAAAATTACAAATAATTTCCGATAAAGGATTAACCATTGGGGCTCATTGTTCACTTAAACTTGAAGAACAAAAAATTGGCGAATGGTACTGTTTGGATGCTTTGCGTACATGTTTCTTAGACTATATGGAAGCAATAAACACAAAGATTTCAGCCGTCTACGTGTTCCAATCATTGTTCTACTTGTCGAAATTTACAAATAATTTCCTTTAAAGGATTAACAATGGGGCTCGTTGTTCACTTAAACTTGAAGAACAAAAAAGTGGCGAATGATACTGTTTGGATGATTTGCATATATGTTTCTTAGACTTTATAGAAGCAATATATACAAAGATTTCAACCGTCTACCTGTTCCATTCATTGTTCGACTTGTCGAAAATTACAAATAATTTCCGATAAAGGATTAACCATTGGGGCTCATTGTTCACTTAAACTTGAAGAACAAAAAATTGGCGAATTGTACTGTTTGGATGCTTTGCATAGATGTTTCTTAGACTAATTAGAAGCAATATATAGAAAGATTTCACCCGTCTACCTGTACTATTCATTGTTCTACTTGTAGAAAGTTACAAATAATTTCCATTTCATGATTATCAATGGGGCTCGCTGTTCACTTAAACTTGAAGATCAAAAAATTGGCGATTGTTACTGTTTAGATGCTTTGCATATATGTTTCTTAGATTATATAGAAGCAATATATACAAATATTTCAACCGTCTACCTGTTCCATTCATTGTTCTACTTGTCGAAAATTACAAATAATTTCTGATAAAGGATTAACAATGGGTCTCATTGTTCACTTAAACTTGAAGAACAAAAAATTGGCGAATTGTACTGTTTGGATGCTTTGCATAAATGTTTCTTAGACTATATAGAAGTAATATATACAAAGATTTCAACCGTCTACCTGTTCCATTCATTGTTCTACTTGTCGAAAGTTACAAATAATTTCCGTTAAGGATTAACAATGGGGATCGTAGTTTACTTAAACTTGAAGAACAAAAAATTGGCGAATTGTACTGTTTGGATGCTTTGCATATTTGTTTCTTAGACTATATGGAAGCAATATATACAAAGATTTCAACCGTCTACCTGTTCCATTCATTGTTCTACTTGTCGAAAATTACAAATAATTTCCGATAAAGGATTAACCATTGGGGCTCATTGTTCACTTAAACTTGAAGAGCAAAAAATTGTCGAATTGTACTGTTTGGATGCTTTGCATATATGTTTCTTAGACTATATAGAAGCAATATATACAATGATTTCAACCGTCTACCTGTTCCATTCATTGTTCTACTTGTCGAAATTTACAAATAATTTCCGATAAAGGATTAACCATTGGGGCTCATTGTTCACTTAAACTTGAAGAACAAAAAATTGGCGAATTGTACTGTTTGGATGCTTTGCATATATGTTTCTCAGACTATATAGAAGCAATATATACAAAGATTTCAACCGTCTACCTGTTCCATTCATTGTTCTACTTGTCGAAAGTTACAATTAATTTCCGTTAAAGGATTAACAATGGGGCTCGTAGTTCACTTAAACTTGAAGTACAAAAAATTGACGAATTGTACTGATTGGATGCTTTGCATATATGTTTCGTAGACTATATAGAAGCAATATATACAAATATTTCAACCGTCTACCTGTTCCATTCATTGTTCGACTTGTCGAAAATTACAAATAATTTCCGATAAAGGATTAACCATTGGGGCTCATTGTTCACTTAAACTTGAAGTACAAAAAATTGACGAATTGTACTGATTGGATGCTTTGCATATATGTTTCGTAGACTATATAGAAGCAATATATACAAATATTTCAACCGTCTACCTGTTCCATTCATTGTTCGACTTGTCGAAAATAACAAATAATTTCCGATAAAGGATTAACCATTGGGGCTCATTGTTCACTTAAACTTGAAGACCATAAAATTGGCGAATGGTACTGTTTGGATGCTTTGCATATTTGTTTCTTAGACTATATGGAAGCAATATATACAAAGATTTCAACCGTCTACCTGTTCCATTCATGGTTCTACTTGTCGGAAGTAACAAATAATTTCCGTTAAAATATTAACAATGGGGCTCGTAGTTCACTTAAACATGAAGACGAAATAATTGGCGAATTGTACTGTTTGGATGCTTTGCATATATGTTTCTTAGACTATATGGAAGCAATATATACAAAGATTTCAACCGTCTACGTGTTCCAATCATTGTTCTACTAGTAAAAAGTTACAATTAATTTCCGTTAAAGAATTAACAATGGGGCTCGTAGTTCACTTAAACTTGAAGAACAAAAAATTGGCGAATGGTAGTGTTTGGATGCTTTGCGTACATGTTTCTTAGACTATATGGAAGCAATATATACAAAGATTTCAACCG
This sequence comes from Cerceris ruficornis, assembly GCA_963989415.1. Classification (NCBI taxonomy): domain Eukaryota; kingdom Metazoa; phylum Arthropoda; class Insecta; order Hymenoptera; family Crabronidae; genus Cerceris; species Cerceris ruficornis. The sequence continues at coordinate 411,871 of CAXDIW010000313.1, read as the reverse complement.
TCTACGTGTTCCAATCATTGTTCTACTTGTCGAAATTTACAAATAATTTCCTTTAAAGGATGAACAATGGGGCTCGTTGTTCACTTAAACTTGAAGAACAATAAATTGCCGAATTGTACTGTTTGGGTGCTTTGCATATATGTTTCTTAGAATATATAGAAGCAATATATACAATGATTTCAACCGTCTACCTGTTCCATTCATTGTTCTACTTGTCGAATGTTACAAATAATTTCCGTTAAGGGATTAACAATGGGGATCGTAGTTTACTTAAACTTGAAGAACAAAAAATTGGCGAATGGTACTGTTTGGATGCTTTGCATATATGTTTCTTAGACTATATAGAAGCAATATATACAAATATTGCAACCGTCTACCTGTTCCATTCATTGTTCTACTTGTCGAAAGTTACAAATAATTTCCGATAAAGGATTAACAATGGGGCTCATTGTTCACTTAAACTTGAAGAACAAAAAATTGGCGAATGGTACTGTTTGGATGCTTTGCATATATGTTTCTTAGTCTATATAGAAGCAATATATACAAAGATTTCAACCGTCTACGTGTTCCATTCATTGTTCTACTTGCCGAAAGTTAGAAATAATTTCCGATAAAGGATTAACAATGGGGCTCATTGTTCACTTAAACTTGAAGATCAAAAAATTGGCGAATGTTACTGTTTAGATGCTTTGCATATAGGTTCCTTAGACTATATAGAAGCAACATATACAAAGATTGCAACCGTCTACCTGTTCTATTTATTGTTCTTCTTGTCGAAAGTTACAAATAATTTCCGTTTCATGATTATCAATGGGCCTCGTTGTTCACTTAAACTTGAAGAACAATAAATTGGCGAATTGTACTGTTTGGATGCTTTGCATATATGTTTCTTAGACTATATGGAATCAATATATACAAAGATTTCAACCGTCTACGTGTTCCAATCATTGTTCTACTAGTAAAAAGTTACAATTAATTTCCGTTAAAGGATTAACAATGGGGCTCGTAGTTCACTTAAACTTGAAGAACAAAAAATTGGCGAATTGTACTGTTTGGATGCTTTGCATATATGTTTCTTAGACTATATGGAAGCAATATATACAAAGATTTCAACCGTCTACGTGTTCCAATCATTGTTCTACTAGTAAAAAGTTACAATTAATTTCCGTTAAAGTATTAACAATGGGGCTCGTAGTTCACTTAAACTTGAAGAACAAAAAATTGGCGAATTGTACTGTTTGGATGCTTTGCATAGATGTTTCTTAGACTATGTAGAAGCAATATATAGAAAGATTTCACCCGTCTACCTGTACTATTCATTGTTCTACTTGTAGAAAGTTACAAATAATTTCCGAAAAAGGATTAACAATGGGGCTCATTGTTCACTTAAATTTGAAGAGCAAAAAATTGGCGAATTGTACTGTTTGGACGCTTTGCATATATGTTTCTTCGACTATATGGAAGCAATATATACAAAGATTTCAACCGTCTACGTGTTCCAATCATTGTTCTACTTGTAAAAAGTTACAATTAATTTCCGTTAAAGGATTAACAATGGGGCTCGTAGTTCACTTAAACTTGAAGAACAAAAAATTGGCGAATTGTACTGTTTGGATGCTTTGCATAGATGTTTCTTAGACTATGTAGAAGCAATATATAGAAAGATTTCACCCGTCTACCTGTACTATTCATTGTTCTACTTGTAGAAAGTTACAAATAATTTCCGTTAAGGGATTATCAATGGGGCTCGTTGTTCACTTAAACTTGAAGAACAAAAAATTGCTTTGCATATATGTTTCTTAGATTATATAGAAGCAATATATACAAAGATTTCAACCGTCTACCTATTCCATTCATTGTTCTACTTGCCGAAATTTACAAATAATTTCCTTTAAAGGATTAACCATTGGGGCTCATTGTTCACTAAACTTGAAGAACAAAAAATTGTCGAATTGTACTGTTTGGATGCTTTGCATATATGTTTCTTAGACTATATAGAAGCAATATATAAAAAGATTTCAACCGTCTACCTGTTCCATTCATTGTTCTACTTGTCGAAATTTACAAATAATTTCCTTTAAAGGATGAACAATGGGGCTCGTTGTTCACTTAAACTTGAAGAACAATAAATTGGCGAATTGTACTGTTTGGGTGCTTTGCATATATGTTTCTTAGAATATATAGAAGCAATATATACAATGATTTCAACCGTCTACCTGTTCCATTCATTGTTCTACTTGTCGAATGTTACAAATAATTTCCGTTAAGGGATTAACAATGGGGATCGTAGTTTACTTAAACTTGAAGAACAAAAAATTGGCGAATGGTACTGTTTGGATGCTTTGCATATATGTTTCTTAGACTATATAGAAGCAATATATACAAAGATTTCAACCGTCTACCTGTTCCATTCATTGTTCTACTTGTCGAAAGTTACAATTAATTTCCGTTAAAGGATTAACAATGGGGCTCGTAGTTCACTTAAACTTGAAGTACAAAAAATTGACGAATTGTACTGATTGGATGCTTTGCATATATGTTTCGTAGACTATATAGAAGCAATATATACAAATATTTCAACCGTCTACCTGTTCCATTCATTGTTCGACTTGTCGAAAATTACAAATAATTTCCGATAAAGGATTAACAATGTGGCTCATTGTTCACTTAACCTTGAAGAACAAAAAATTGGCGAATGGTACTATTTGGATGCTTTACATATATGTTTCTTAGGTTATATAGAAGCAATATATACAAAGATTTCAACCGTTTACATGTTCCATTCATTGTTCTACTTGTCGAAAATTACAAATAATTTCCGATAAAGGATTAACCATTGGGGCTCATTGTTCACTAAAACTTGAAGAACAAAAAATTGGCGAATGGTAGTGTTTGGATGCTTTGCGTACATGTTTCTTAGACTATATGGAAGCAATGTATACAAAGATTTCAACCGTCTACCTGTTCCATTCATTGTTCTACTTGTCGAATGTTACAAATAATTTCCTTTAAAGGATTAACAATGGGGCTCGTAGTTCACTTAAACTTGAAGAACAAAAAATTGGCGAATGGTACTATTTGGATGCTTTGAATATATGTTTCTTATATTATATAGAAGCAATATATACAAATATTTCAACCGTCTACCTGTTCCATTCATTGTTCGACTTGTCGAAAATTACAAATAATTTCCGATAAAGGATTAACCATTGGGGCTCATTGTTCACTTAAACTTGAAGACCAAAAAATTGGCGAATGGTACTGTTTGGATGCTTTGCGTATATGTTTCTTAGACTATATGGAAGCAATATATACAAAGATTTCAACCGTCTACGTGTTCCAATCATTGTTCTACTTGTCGAAATTTACACATAATTTCCTTTAAAGGATTAACAATGGGGCTCGTTGTTAACTTAAACTTGAAGAACAATTAATTGGCGAATTGTACTGTTTGGATGCTTTGCATATATGTTTCTTAGACTATATAGAAGCAATATATACAAAGATTTCAACCGTCTACCTGTTCCATTCATTGTTCTACTTGTCGAAAGTTACAAATTATTTCCGATAAAGGATTAACAATGGGGCTCATTGTTCACTTAAACTTGAAGGACAAAAAATTGGCGAATGGTACTGTTTGGATGCTTTGCGTACATGTTTCTTAGACTATATGGAAGCAATATATACAAGGATTTCAACCGTCTACCTGTTCCATTCATTGTTCTACTTGTCGAAAATTACAAATAATTTCCGATAAAGGATTAACCATTGGGGCTCATTGATCACTTAAACTTGAAGAACAAAAAATTGGCGAATTGTACTGTTTGGATGCTTTGCATATATGTTTCTTAGACTATATAGAAGCAATATAGACAATGATTTCAACCGTCTACCTGTTCCATTCATTGTTCTACTTGTCGAAAGTTACAAATAATTTCCGTTAATGGATTAACAATGGGGATCGTAGTTAACTTAAACTTGAAGAACAAAAAATTGGCGAATTGTACTGTTTGGATGCTTTGCATATATGTTTCTTAGACTATATAGAAGCAATATATACAATGATTTCAACCATCTACCTATTCCATTCATTGTTCTACTTGTCGAAATTTACACATAATTTCCTTTAAAGGATTAACAATGGGGCTCGTTGTTCACTTAAACTTGAAGAACAATAAATTGGCGAATTGTACTGTGTGGATGCTATGCATATATGTTTCTTAGACTATATAGAAGCAATATATATAATGATTTCAACCGTCTACCTGTTCCATTCATTGTTCTACATGTCGAAAGTTACAAATAATTTCCGTTTCATGATTATCAATGGGGCTCGTTGTTCACTTAAACTTGAAGAACAAAAAATTGGCGAATGGTACTGTTTGGATGCTTTGCATATATGTTTCTTAGTCTATATAGAAGCAATATATACAAAGATTTCAACCGTCTACGGGTTCCAATTATTGATCTACTTGTAGAAAGTTACAAATAGTTTCCGATAAAGGATTAACAATGTGGCTCATTGTTCACTTAACCTTGAAGAACAAAAAATTGGCGAATGGTACTATTTGGATGCTTTACATATATGTTTCTTAGACTATATAGAAGCAATATATACAAAGATTTCAACCGTCTACCTGTTCCATTCATTGTTCTACTTGTCGAAAGTTACAAATAATTTCCGATAAAGGATTAACAATGGGGCTCATTGTTCACTTAAACTTGAAGGACAAAAAATTGGCGAATGGTACTGTTTGGATGCTTTGCGTACATGTTTCTTAGACTATATGGAAGCAATATATACAAGGATTTCAACCGTCTACCTGTTCCATTCATTGTTCTACTTGTCGAAAATTACAAATAATTTCCTTTAAAGGATTAACCATTGGGGCTCATTGTTCACTAAACTTGAAGAACAAAAAATTGTCGAATTGTACTGTTTGGATGCTTTGCATATATGTTTCTTAGACTATATAGAAGCAATATATAAAAAGATTTCAACCGTCTACCTGTTCCATTCATTGTTCTACTTGTCGAAAGTTACAAATAATTTCCGATAAAGGAGTAACAATGGGGCTCATTGTTCACTTAAATTTGAAGAACAAAAAATTGGCGAATGGTACTGTTTGGATGCTTTGCATATATGTTTCTTAGACTATATGGAAGCAATATATAATAATATTTCAACCGTCTACTTGTTCCAATCATTGTTCTACTTGTCGAAATTTACAAATAATTTCCTTTAAAGGATTAACAATGGGGCTCGTTGTTCACTTAAACTTGAAGAACAATAAATTGGCGAATTGTACTGTGTGGATGCTATGCATATATGTTTCTTAGACTATATAGAAGCAATATATATAATGATTTCAACCGTCTACCTGTTCCATTCATTGTTCTACATGTCGAAAGTTACAAATAATTTCCGTTTCATGATTATCAATGGGGCTCGTTGTTCACTTAAACTTGAAGAACAAAAAATTGGCGAATGGTACTGTTTGGATGCTTTGCATATATGTTTCTTAGTCTATATAGAAGCAATATATACAAAGATTTCAACCGTCTACGGGTTCCAATTATTGATCTACTTGTAGAAAGTTACAAATAGTTTCCGATAAAGGATTAACAATGTGGCTCATTGTTCACTTAACCTTGAAGAACAAAAAATTGGCGAATGGTACTATTTGGATGCTTTACATATATGTTTCTTAGGTTATATAGAAGCAATATATACAAAGATTTCAACCGTTTACATGTTCCATTCATTGTTCTACTTGTCGAAAATTACAAATAATTTCCGATAAAGGATTAACCATTGGGGCTCATTGTTCACTTAAACTTGAAGAACAAAAAATTGGCGAATGGTAGTGTTTGGATGCTTTGCGTACATGTTTCTTAGACTATATGGAAGCAATGTATACAAAGATTTCAACCGTCTACCTGTTCCATTCATTGTTCTACTTGTCGAATGTTACAAATAATTTCCTTTAAAGGATTAACAATGGGGCTCGTAGTTCACTTAAACTTGAAGATCCAAAAATTGGCGATTGTTACTGTTTAGATGCTTTGCATATATGTTTCTTAGATTATATAGAAGCAATATATACAAATATTTCAACCGTCTACCTGTTCCATTCATTGTTCTACTTGTCGAAAATTACAAATAATTTCCGATAAAGGATTAACCATTGGGGATCGTAGTTTACTTAAACTTGAAGAACAAGAAATTGGCGAATTGTACTGTTTGGATGCTTTGCATATATGTTTCTTAGATTATATAGAAGCAATATATACAAAGATTTCAACCGTCTACCTGTTCCATTCATTGTTCTACTTGTCGAATGTTACAAATAATTTCCTTTAAAGGATTAACAATGGGGCTCGTAGTTCACTTAAACTTGAAGAACAAAAAATTGGCGAATGGTACTATTTGGATGCTTTGAATATATGTTTCTTATATTATATAGAAGCAATATATACAAATATTTCAACCGTCTACCTGTTCCATTCATTGTTCGACTTGTCGAAAATTACAAATAATTTCCGATAAAGGATTAACCATTGGGGCTCATTGTTCACTTAAACTTGAAGACCAAAAAATTGGCGAATGGTACTGTTTGGATGCTTTGCGTATATGTTTCTTAGACTATATGGAAGCAATATATACAAAGATTTCAACCGTCTACGTGTTCCAATCATTGTTCTACTTGTCGAAATTTACACATAATTTCCTTTAAAGGATTAACAATGGGGCTCGTTGTTAACTTAAACTTGAAGAACAATTAATTGGCGAATTGTACTGTTTGGATGCTTTGCATATATGTTTCTTAGACTATATAGAAGCAATATATACAAAGATTTCAACCGTCTACCTGTTCCATTCATTGTTCTACTTGTCGAAAGTTACAAATTATTTCCGATAAAGGATTAACAATGGGGCTCATTGTTCACTTAAACTTGAAGGACAAAAAATTGGCGAATGGTACTGTTTGGATGCTTTGCGTACATGTTTCTTAGACTATATGGAAGCAATATATACAAGGATTTCAACCGTCTACCTGTTCCATTCATTGTTCTACTTGTCGAAAATTACAAATAATTTCCGATAAAGGATTAACCATTGGGGCTCATTGTTCACTTAAACTTGAAGAACAAAAAATTGGCGAATTGTACTGTTTGGATGCTTTGCATATATGTTTCTTAGACTATATAGAAGCAATATAGACAATGATTTCAACCGTCTACCTGTTCCATTCATTGTTCTACTTGTCGAAAGTTACAAATAATTTCCGTTAATGGATTAACAATGGGGATCGTAGTTAACTTAAACTTGAAGAACAAAAAATTGGCGAATTGTACTGTTTGGATGCTTTGCATATATGTTTCTTAGACTATATAGAAGCAATATATACAATGATTTCAACCATCTACCTATTCCATTCATTGTTCTACTTGTCGAAATTTACACATAATTTCCTTTAAAGGATTAACAATGGGGCTCGTTGTTCACTTAAACTTGAAGAACAATAAATTGGCGAATTGTACTGTGTGGATGCTATGCATATATGTTTCTTAGACTATATAGAAGCAATATATATAATGATTTCAACCGTCTACCTGTTCCATTCATTGTTCTACATGTCGAAAGTTACAAATAATTTCCGTTTCATGATTATCAATGGGGCTCGTTGTTCACTTAAACTTGAAGAACAAAAAATTGGCGAATGGTACTGTTTGGATGCTTTGCATATATGTTTCTTAGTCTATATAGAAGCAATATATACAAAGATTTCAACCGTCTACGGGTTCCAATTATTGATCTACTTGTAGAAAGTTACAAATAGTTTCCGATAAAGGATTAACAATGTGGCTCATTGTTCACTTAACCTTGAAGAACAAAAAATTGGCGAATGGTACTATTTGGATGCTTTACATATATGTTTCTTAGACTATATAGAAGCAATATATACAAAGATTTCAACCGTCTACCTGTTCCATTCATTGTTCTACTTGTCGAAAGTTACAAATAATTTCCGATAAAGGATTAACAATGGGGCTCATTGTTCACTTAAACTTGAAGGACAAAAAATTGGCGAATGGTACTGTTTGGATGCTTTGCGTACATGTTTCTTAGACTATATGGAAGCAATATATACAAGGATTTCAACCGTCTACCTGTTCCATTCATTGTTCTACTTGTCGAAAATTACAAATAATTTCCTTTAAAGGATTAACCATTGGGGCTCATTGTTCACTAAACTTGAAGAACAAAAAATTGTCGAATTGTACTGTTTGGATGCTTTGCATATATGTTTCTTAGACTATATAGAAGCAATATATAAAAAGATTTCAACCGTCTACCTGTTCCATTCATTGTTCTACTTGTCGAAAGTTACAAATAATTTCCGATAAAGGAGTAACAATGGGGCTCATTGTTCACTTAAATTTGAAGAACAAAAAATTGGCGAATGGTACTGTTTGGATGCTTTGCATATATGTTTCTTAGACTATATGGAAGCAATATATAATAATATTTCAACCGTCTACTTGTTCCAATCATTGTTCTACTTGTCGAAATTTACAAATAATTTCCTTTAAAGGATTAACAATGGGGCTCGTTGTTCACTTAAACTTGAAGAACAATAAATTGGCGAATTGTACTGTGTGGATGCTATGCATATATGTTTCTTAGACTATATAGAAGCAATATATATAATGATTTCAACCGTCTACCTGTTCCATTCATTGTTCTACATGTCGAAAGTTACAAATAATTTCCGTTTCATGATTATCAATGGGGCTCGTTGTTCACTTAAACTTGAAGAACAAAAAATTGGCGAATGGTACTGTTTGGATGCTTTGCATATATGTTTCTTAGTCTATATAGAAGCAATATATACAAAGATTTCAACCGTCTACGGGTTCCAATTATTGATCTACTTGTAGAAAGTTACAAATAGTTTCCGATAAAGGATTAACAATGTGGCTCATTGTTCACTTAACCTTGAAGAACAAAAAATTGGCGAATGGTACTATTTGGATGCTTTACATATATGTTTCTTAGGTTATATAGAAGCAATATATACAAAGATTTCAACCGTTTACATGTTCCATTCATTGTTCTACTTGTCGAAAATTACAAATAATTTCCGATAAAGGATTAACCATTGGGGCTCATTGTTCACTTAAACTTGAAGAACAAAAAATTGGCGAATGGTAGTGTTTGGATGCTTTGCGTACATGTTTCTTAGACTATATGGAAGCAATGTATACAAAGATTTCAACCGTCTACCTGTTCCATTCATTGTTCTACTTGTCGAATGTTACAAATAATTTCCTTTAAAGGATTAACAATGGGGCTCGTAGTTCACTTAAACTTGAAGAACAAAAAATTGGCGAATGGTACTATTTGGATGCTTTGAATATATGTTTCTTATATTATATAGAAGCAATATATACAAATATTTCAACCGTCTACCTGTTCCATTCATTGTTCGACTTGTCGAAAATTACAAATAATTTCCGATAAAGGATTAACCATTGGGGCTCATTGTTCACTTAAACTTGAAGACCAAAAAATTGGCGAATGGTACTGTTTGGATGCTTTGCGTATATGTTTCTTAGACTATATGGAAGCAATATATACAAAGATTTCAACCGTCTACGTGTTCCAATCATTGTTCTATTTGTCGAAATTTACACATAATTTCCTTTAAAGGATTAACAATGGGGCTCGTTGTTAACTTAAACTTGAAGAACAATAAATTGGCGAATTGTACTGTTTGGATGCTTTGCATATATGTTTCTTAGACTATATAGAAGCAATATATACAAAGATTTCAACCGTCTACCTGTTCCATTCATTGTTCTACTTGTCGAAAGTTACAAATTATTTCCGATAAAGGATTAACAATGGGGCTCATTGTTCACTTAAACTTGAAGGACAAAAAATTGGCGAATGGTACTGTTTGGATGCTTTGCGTACATGTTTCTTAGACTATATAGAAGCAATATATACAAAGATTTCAACCGTCTACCTGTTCCATTCATTGTTCTACTTGTCGAAAGTTACAAATAATTTCCGATAAAGGAGTAACAATGGGGCTCATTGTTCACTTAAACTTGCAGATCAAATAATTGGCGAATTGTACTGTTTGGATGCTTTGCATATATGTTTCTTAGACTATATAGAAGCAATATATATAATGATTTCAACCGTCTACCTGTTCCATTCATTGTTCTACTTGTCGAAAGTTACAAATAATTTCCGTTAAGGGATTAACAATGGGGATCGTAGTTTACTTAAACTTGAAGAACAAAAAATTGGCGAATTGTACTGTTTGGATGCTTTGCATATATGTTTCTTAGACTATATAGAAGCAATATATACATTGATTTCAACCGGCTACCTGTTCCATTCATTGTTCTACTTGTCGCAAGTTACAAATAATTTCCGTTAAAGTATTAACAATGGGGCTCGTAGTTCACTTAAACTTGCAGATCAAATAATTGGCGAAGTGTACTGTTTGGACGCTTTGCATATATGTTTCTTAGACTATTTAGAAGCAATATATACAATGATTTCAACAGTCTACCTGTTCCATTCATTGTTCTACTAGTCGAAATTTACAAATAGTTTCCTTTAAAGGATTAACAATGGGGCTCGTAGTTCACTTAAACTTGAAGAACAAAAAATTGGCGAATGGTACTGTTTGGATGCTTTGCATATATGTTTCTTAGATTATATAGAAGCAATATATACAAAGATTTCAACCGTCTACCTGTTCCATTCATTGTTCTACTTGTCGAAAATTACAAATAATTTCCGATAAAGGATTAACAATGGGGCTCATTGTTCACTTAAATTTGAAGAGCAAAAAATTGGCGAATTGTACTGTTTGGACGCTTTGCATATATGTTTCTTAGACTATATGGAAGCAATATATACAAAGATTTCAACCGTCTACGTGTTCCAATCATTGTTCTACTTGTAAAAAGTTACAATTAATTTCCGTTAAAGGATTAACAATGGGGCTCGTAGTTCACTTAAACTTGAAGAACAAAAAATTGGCGAATTGTACTGTTTGGATGCTTTGCATAGATGTTTCTTAGACTATGTAGAAGCAATATATAGAAAGATTTCACCCGTCTACCTGTACTATTCATTGTTCTACTTGTAGAAAGTTACAAATAATTTCCATTTCATGATTATCAATGGGGCTCGCTGTTCACTTAAACTTGAAGATCCAAAAATTGGCGATTGTTACTGTTTAGATGCTTTGCATATATGTTTCTTAGATTATATAGAAGCAATATATACAAATATTTCAACCGTCTACCTGTTCCATTCATTGTTCTACTTGTCGAAAATTACAAATAATTTCCGATAAAGGATTAACCATTGGGGATCGTAGTTTACTTAAACTTGAAGAACAAGAAATTGGCGAATTGTACTGTTTGGATGCTTTGCATATATGTTTCTTAGAATATATAGAAGCAATATATACATTGATTTCAACCGTCTACCTGTTCCATTCATTGTTCTACTTGCCGCAAGTTAGAAATAATTTCCGTTAAAGTATTAACAATGGGGCTCGTAGTTCACTTAAACTTGAAGAACAAATAATTGGCGAATTGTACTGTTTGGATGATTTGCATATATGTTTCTTAGACTTTATAGAAGCAATATATACAAAGATTTCAACCGTCTACCTGTTCCATTCATTGTTCTACTTGTCGAAAGTTACAAATAATTTCCGTTAAGGGATTAACAATGGGGATCGTAGTTTACTTAAACTTGAAGAACAAGAAATTGGCGAATTGTACTGTTTGGATGCTTTGCATATATGTTTCTTAGACTATATGGAAGCAATATATACAAAGATTTCAACTGTCTACGTGTTCCAATCATTGTTCTACTTGTAGAAAGTTACAATTAATTTCCGTTAAACGATTAACAATGGGGCTCGTAGTTCACTTAAACTTGAAGAACAAAAAATTGGCGAATTGTACTGTTTGGATGCTTTGCATATTTGTTTCTTAGACTATATAGAAGCAATATATACAAAGATTTCAACCGTCTACCTGTTCCATTCATTGTTCTACTTGTCGAAAATTACAAATAATTTCCGATAAAGGATTAACCATTGGGGCTCATTGTTCACTTAAACTTGAAGACCAAAAAATTGGCGAATGGTACTGTTTGGATGCTTTGCATAAATGTTTCTTAGACTATATAGAAGTAATATATACAAAGATTTCAACCGTCTACCTGTTCCATTCATTGTTCTACTTGTCGAAAGTTACAAATAATTTCCGTTAAGGATTAACAATGGGGATCGTAGTTTACTTAAACTTGAAAAACAAAAAATTGGCGAATTGTACTGTTTGGATGCTTTGCATAAATGTTTCTTAGACTATATAGAAGTAATATATACAAAGATTTCAACCGTCTACCTGTTCCATTCATTGTTCTACTTGTCGAAAGTTACAAATAATTTCCGTTAAGGATTAACAATGGGGATCGTAGTTTACTTAAACTTGAAAAACAAAAAATTGGCGAATTGTACTGTTTGGATGCTTTGCATATTTGTTTCTTAGACTATATGGAAGCAATATATACAAAGATTTCAACCGTCTACCTGTTCCATTCATTGTTCTACTTATGGGAAGTTACAAATAATTTCCGTTAAAGTATTAACAATGGGGCTCGTAGTTCACTTAAACATGAAGATGAAATAATTGGCGAATTGTACTGTTTGGATGCTTTGCATATATGTTTCTTAGATTATATAGAAGCAATATATACAAAGATTTCAACCGTCTACCTGTTCCATTCATTGTTCTACTTGTCGAAAGCTACAAATAATTTCCGATAACGGACTAACCATTGGGGCTCATTGTTCACTTAAACTTGAAGAACAAAAAATTGGCGAATTGTACTGTTTGGATGCTTTGCATATATGTTTCTTAGACTATATAGAAGCAATATATACAAAGATTTCAACCGTCTACCTGTTCCATTCATTGATCTACTTGTCGAAAGTTACAAATAATTTCCGATAAAGGATTAACAATGGGTCTCATTGTTCACTTAAACTTGAAGAACAAAAAATTGGCGAATGGTACTGTTTGGATGCTTTGCGTACATGTTTCTGTGACTATATGGAAGCAATGTATACAAAGATTTCAACCGTCTACGTGGTCCAATCATTGTTCTACTTGTCGAAATTTACAAATAATTTCCTTTAAAGGATTAACAATGGGGCTCGTAGTTCACTTAAACTTGAAGAACAAAAAATTGGCGAATTGTACTGTTTGGATGCTTTGCATAGATGTTTCTTAGACTAATTAGAAGCAATATATAGAAAGATTTCACCCGTCTACCTGTACTATTCATTGTTCTACTTGTAGAAAGTTACAAATAATTTCCATTTCATGATTATCAATGGGGCTCGCTGTTCACTTAAACTTGAAGATCAAAAAATTGGCGATTGTTACTGTTTAGATGCTTTGCATATATGTTTCTTAGATTATATAGAAGCAATATATACAAATATTTCAACCGTCTACCTGTTCCATTCATTGTTCTACTTGTCGAAAATTACAAATAATTTCCTTTAAAGGATTAACAATGGGGATCGTAGTTTACTTAAACTTGAAGAACAAGAAATTGGCGAATTGTACTGTTTGGATGCTTTGCATATATGTTTCTTGGACTATATAGAAGCAATATATACAATGATTTCAACCGTCTACCTATTCCATTCATTGTTCTACTTGCCGAAATTTACAAATAATTTCCTTTAAAGGATTAACAATGGGGCTCGTAGTTCACTTAAACTTGAAGAACAAAAAATTGGCGAATGGTACTATTTGGATGCTTTGAATATATGTTTCTTATATTATATACAAGCAATATATACAAATATTTCAACCGTCTACCTGTTCCATTCATTGTTCGACTTGTCGAAAATTACAAATAATTTCCGATAAAGGATTAACCATTGGGGCTCATTGTTCACTTAAACTTGAAGACCAAAAAATTGGCGAATGGTACTGTTTGGATGCTTTGCGTATATGTTTCTTAGACTATATGGAAGCAATATATACAAAGATTTCAACCGTCTACGTGTTCCAATCATTGTTCTACTTGTCGAAATTTACACATAATTTCCTTTAAAGGATTAACAATGGGGCTCGTGGTTAACTTAAACTTGAAGAACAATAAATTGGCGAATTGTACTGTTTGGATGCTTTGCATATATGTTTCTTAGACTATATAGAAGCAATATATACAAAGATTTCAACCGTCTACCTGTTCCATTCATTGTTCTACTTGTCGAAAGTTACAAATTATTTCCGATAAAGGATTAACAATGGGGCTCATTGTTCACTTAAACTTGAAGGACAAAAAATTGGCGAATGGTACTGTTTGGATGCTTTGCGTACATGTTTCTTAGACTATATGGAAGCAATATATACAAGGATTTCAACCGTCTACCTGTTCCATTCATTGTTCTACTTGTCGAAAATTACAAATAATTTCCGATAAAGGATTAACCATTGGGGCTCATTGTTCACTTAAACTTGAAGAACAAAAAATTGGCGAATTGTACTGTTTGGATGCTTTGCATATATGTTTCTTAGACTATATAGAAGCAATATAGACAATGATTTCAACCGTCTACCTGTTCCATTCATTGTTCTACTTGTCGAAAGTTACAAATAATTTCCGTTAATGGATTAACAATGGGGATCGTAGTTAACTTAAACTTGAAGAACAAAAAATTGGCGAATTGTACTGTTTGGATGCTTTGCATATATGTTTCTTAGACTATATAGAAGCAATATATACAATGATTTCAACCATCTACCTATTCCATTCATTGTTCTACTTGTCGAAATTTACACATAATTTCCTTTAAAGGATTAACAATGGGGCTCGTTGTTAACTTAAACTTGAAGAACAATAAATTGGCGAATTGTACTGTTTGGATGCTTTGCATATATGTTTCTTAGACTATATAGAAGCAATATATACAAAGATTTCAACCGTCTACCTGTTCCATTCATTGTTCTACTTGTCGAAAGTTACAAATAATTTCCGATAAAGGATTAACAATGGGGCTCATTGTTCACTTAAACTTGAAGGACAAAAAATTGGCGAATGGTACTGTTTGGATGCTTTGCGTACATGTTTCTTAGACTATATGGAAGCAATATATACAAGGATTTCAACCGTCTACCTGTTCCATTCATTGTTCTACTTGTCGAAAATTACAAATAATTTCCTTTAAAGGATTAACCATTGGGGCTCATTGTTAACTAAACTTGAAGAACAAAAAATTGTCGAATTGTACTGTTTGGATGCTTTGCATATATGTTTCTTAGACTATATAGAAGCAATATATAAAAAGATTTCAACCGTCTACCTGTTCCATTCATTGTTCTACTTGTCGAAAGTTACAAATAATTTCCGATAAAGGAGTAACAATGGGGCTCATTGTTCACTTAAATTTGAAGAACAAAAAATTGGCGAATGGTACTGTTTGGATGCTTTGCATATATGTTTCTTAGACTATATGGAAGCAATATATAATAATATTTCAACCGTCTACTTGTTCCAATCATTGTTCTACTTGTCGAAATTTACAAATAATTTCCTTTAAAGGATTAACAATGGGGCTCGTTGTTCACTTAAACTTGAAGAACAATAAATTGGCGAATTGTACTGTGTGGATGCTATGCATATATGTTTCTTAGACTATATAGAAGCAATATATATAATGATTTCAACCGTCTACCTGTTCCATTCATTGTTCTACATGTCGAAAGTTACAAATAATTTCCGTTTCATGATTATCAATGGGGCTCGTTGTTCACTTAAACTTGAAGAACAAAAAATTGGCGAATGGTACTGTTTGGATGCTTTGCATATATGTTTCTTAGTCTATATAGAAGCAATATATACAAAGATTTCAACCGTCTACGTGTTCCAATTATTGATCTACTTGTAGAAAGTTACAAATAGTTTCCGATAAAGGATTAACAATGTGGCTCATTGTTCACTTAACCTTGAAGAACAAAAAATTGGCGAATGGTACTATTTGGATGCTTTACATATATGTTTCTTAGGTTATATAGAAGCAATATATACAAATATTTCAACCGTTTACATGTTCCATTCATTGTTCTACTTGTCGAAAATTACAAATAATTTCCTTTAAAGGAGTAACAATGGGGCTCGTAGTTCACTTAAACTTGAAGAACAAAAAATTGGCGAATGGTACTATTTGGATGCTTTGAATATATGTTTCTTATATTATATAGAAGCAATATATACAAATATTTCAACCGTCTACCTGTTCCATTCATTGTTCGACTTGTCGAAAATTACAAATAATTTCCGATAAAGGATTAACCATTGGGGCTCATTGTTCACTTAAACTTGAAGACCAAAAAATTGGCGAATGGTACTGTTTGGATGCTTTGCGTATATGTTTCTTAGACTATATGGAAGCAATATATACAAAGATTTCAACCGTATACGTGTTCCAATCATTGTTCTACTTGTCGAAATTTACACATAATTTCCTTTAAAGGATTAACAATGGGGCTCGTTGTTAACTTAAACTTGAAGAACAATAAATTGGCGAATTGTACTGTTTGGATGCTTTGCATATATGTTTCTTAGACTATATAGAAGCAATATATACAAAGATTTCAACCGTCTACCTGTTCCATTCATTGTTCTACTTGTCGAAAGTTACAAATTATTTCCGATAAAGGATTAACAATGGGGCTCATTGTTCACTTAAACTTGAAGGACAAAAAATTGGCGAATGGTACTGTTTGGATGCTTTGCGTACATGTTTCTTAGACTATATGGAAGCAATATATACAAGGATTTCAACCGTCTACCTGTTCCATTCATTGTTCTACTTGTCGAAAATTACAAATAATTTCCGATAAAGGATTAACCATTAGGGCTCATTGTTCACTTAAACTTGAAGAACAAAAAATTGGCGAATTGTACTGTTTGGATGCTTTGCATATATGTTTCTTAGACTATATAGAAGCAATATAGACAATGATTTCAACCGTCTACCTGTTCCATTCATTGTTCTACTTGTCGAAAGTTACAAATAATTTCCGTTAATGGATTAACAATGGGGATCGTAGTTAACTTAAACTTGAAGAACAAAAAATTGGCGAATTGTACTGTTTGGATGCTTTGCATATATGTTTCTTAGACTATATAGAAGCAATATATACAATGATTTCAACCATCTACCTATTCCATTCATTGTTCTACTTGCCGAAATTTACAAATAATTTCCTTTAAAGGATTAACAATGGGGCTCGTAGTTCACTTAAACTTGAAGAGCAAAAAATTGTCGAATTGTACTGTTTGGATGCTTTGCATATATGTTTCTTAGACTATATAGAAGCAATATATACAATGATTTCAACCGTCTACCTGTTCCATTCATTGTTCTACTTGTCGAAATTTACAAATAATTTCCGATAAAGGATTAACCATTGGGGCTCATTGTTCACTTAAACTTGAAGAACAAAAAATTGGCGAATTGTACTGTTTGGATGCTTTGCATATATGTTTCTTAGACTATATAGAAGCAATATATACAAAGATTTCAACCGTCTACCTGTTCCATTCATTGTTCTACTTGTCGAAAGTTACAATTAATTTCCGTTAAAGGATTAACAATGGGGCTCGTAGTTCACTTAAACTTGAAGTACAAAAAATTGACGAATTGTACTGATTGGATGCTTTGCATATATGTTTCGTAGACTATATAGAAGCAATATATACAAATATTTCAACAGTCTACCTGTTCCATTCATTGTTCGACTTGTCGAAAATTACAAATAATTTCCGATAAAGGATTAACCATTGGGGCTCATTGTTCACTTAAACTTGAAGACCATAAAATTGGCGAATGGTACTGTTTGGATGCTTTGCATATTTGTTTCTTAGACTATATGGAAGCAATATATACAAAGATTTCAACCGTCTACCTGTTCCATTCATGGTTCTACTTGTCGGAAGTTACAAATAATTTCCGTTAAAATATTAACAATGGGGCTCGTAGTTCACTTAAACATGAAGACGAAATAATTGGCGAATTGTACTGTTTGGATGCTTTGCATATATGTTTCTTAGACTATATGGAAGCAATATATACAAAGATTTCAACCGTCTACGTGTTCCAATCATTGTTCTACTAGTAAAAAGTTACAATTAATTTCCGTTAAAGAATTAACAATGGGGCTCGTAGTTCACTTAAACTTGAAGAACAAAAAATTGGCGAATTGTACTGTTTGGATGCTTTGCATAGATGTTTCTTAGACTATGTAGAAGCAATATATAGAAAGATTTCACCCGTCTACCTGTACTATTCATTGTTCTACTTGTAGAAAGTTACAAATAATTTCCGTTTCATGATTATCAATGGGGCTCGTTGTTCACTTAAACTTGAAGAACAAAAAATTGCTTTGCATATATGTTTCTTAGATTATATAGAAGCAATATATACAAAGATTTCAACCGTCTACCTATTCCATTCATTGTTCTACTTGCCGAAATTTACAAATAATTTCCTTTAAAGGATTAACCATTGGGGCTCATTGTTCACTAAACTTGAAGAACAAAAAATTGTCGAATTGTACTGTTTGGATGCTTTGCATATATGTTTCTTAGACTATATAGAAGCAATATATAAAAAGATTTCAACCGTCTACCTGTTCCACTCATTGTTCTACTTGTCGAAAGTTACAAATAATTTCCGATAAAGGAGTAACAATGGGGCTCATTGTTCACTTAAATTTGCAGATCAAATAATTGGCGAATTTAACTGTTTGGACGCTTTGCATATATGTTTCTTAGACTATTTAGAAGCAATATATACAATGATTTCAACAGTCTACCTGTTCCATTCATTGTTCTACTTGCCGAAATTTACAAATAATTTCCTTTAAAGGATTAACCATTGGGGCTCATTGTTCACTAAACTTGAAGAACAAAAAATTGTCGAATTGTACTGTTTGGATGCTTTGCATATATGTTTCTTAGACTATATAGAAGCAATATATAAAAAGATTTCAACCGTCTACCTGTTCCATTCATTGTTCTACTTGTCGAAAGTTACAAATAATTTCCGATAAAGGAGTAACAATGGGGCTCATTGTTCACTTAAACTTGCAGATCAAATAATTGGCGAATTGTACTGTTTGGATGCTTTGCATATATGTTTCTTAGACTATATAGAAGCAATATATATAATGATTTCAACCGTCTACCTGTTCCATTCATTGTTCTACTTGTCGAAAGTTACAAATAATTTCCGTTAAGGGATTAACAATGGGGATCGTAGTTTACTTAAACTTGAAGAACAAAAAATTGGCGAATTGTACTGTTTGGATGCTTTGCATATATGTTTCTTAGACTATATAGAAGCAATATATACATTGATTTCAACCGGCTACCTGTTCCATTCATTGTTCTACTTGTCGCAAGTTACAAATAATTTCCGTTAAAGTATTAACAATGGGGCTCGTAGTTCACTTAAACTTGCAGATCAAATAATTGGCGAAGTGTACTGTTTGGACGCTTTGCATATATGTTTCTTAGACTATTTAGAAGCAATAGATACAATGATTTCAACAGTCTACCTGTTCCATTCATTGTTCTACTAGTCGAAATTTACAAATAGTTTCCTTTAAAGGATTAACAATGGGGCTCGTAGTTCACTTAAACTTGAAGAACAAAAAATTGGCGAATGGTACTGTTTGGATGCTTTGCATATATGTTTCTTAGATTATATAGAAGCAATATATACAAAGATTTCAACCGTCTACCTGTTCCATTCATTGTTCTACTTGTCGAAAATTACAAATAATTTCCGATAAAGGATTAACAATGGGGCTCATTGTTCACTTAAATTTGAAGAGCAAAAAATTGGCGAATTGTACTGTTTGGACGCTTTGCATATATGTTTCTTAGACTATATGGAAGCAATATATACAAAGATTTCAACCGTCTACGTGTTCCAATCATTGTTCTACTTGTAAAAAGTTACAATTAATTTCCGTTAAAGGATTAACAATGGGGCTCGTAGTTCACTTAAACTTGAAGAACAAAAAATTGGCGAATTGTACTGTTTGGATGCTTTGCATAGATGTTTCTTAGACTATGTAGAAGCAATATATAGAAAGATTTCACCCGTCTACCTGTACTATTCATTGTTCTACTTGTAGAAAGTTACAAATAATTTCCATTTCATGATTATCAATGGGGCTCGCTGTTCACTTAAACTTGAAGATCCAAAAATTGGCGATTGTTACTGTTTAGATGCTTTGCATATATGTTTCTTAGATTATATAGAAGCAATATATACAAATATTTCAACCGTCTACCTGTTCCATTCATTGTTCTACTTGTCGAAAATTACAAATAATTTCCGATAAAGGATTAACCATTGGGGATCGTAGTTTACTTAAACTTGAAGAACAAGAAATTGGCGAATTGTACTGTTTGGATGCTTTGCATATATGTTTCTTAGAATATATAGAAGCAATATATACATTGATTTCAACCGTCTACCTGTTCCATTCATTGTTCTACTTGCCGCAAGTTAGAAATAATTTCCGTTAAAGTATTAACAATGGGGCTCGTAGTTCACTTAAACTTGAAGAACAAATAATTGGCGAATTGTACTGTTTGGATGATTTGCATATATGTTTCTTAGACTTTATAGAAGCAATATATACAAAGATTTCAACCGTCTACCTGTTCCATTCATTGTTCTACTTGTCGAAAGTTACAAATAATTTCCGTTAAGGGATTAACAATGGGGATCGTAGTTTACTTAAACTTGAAGAACAAGAAATTGGCGAATTGTACTGTTTGGATGCTTTGCATATATGTTTCTTAGACTATATGGAAGCAATATATACAAAGATTTCAACTGTCTACGTGTTCCAATCATTGTTCTACTTGTAGAAAGTTACAATTAATTTCCGTTAAACGATTAACAATGGGGCTCGTAGTTCACTTAAACTTGAAGAACAAAAAATTGGCGAATTGTACTGTTTGGATGCTTTGCATATTTGTTTCTTAGACTATATAGAAGCAATATATACAAAGATTTCAACCGTCTACCTGTTCCATTCATTGTTCTACTTGTCGAAAATTACAAATAATTTCTGATAAAGGATTAACAATGGGTCTCATTGTTCACTTAAACTTGAAGAACAAAAAATTGGCGAATTGTACTGTTTGGATGCTTTGCATAAATGTTTCTTAGACTATATAGAAGTAATATATACAAAGATTTCAACCGTCTACCTGTTCCATTCATTGTTCTACTTGTCGAAAGTTACAAATAATTTCCGTTAAGGATTAACAATGGGGATCGTAGTTTACTTAAACTTGAAAAACAAAAAATTGGCGAATTGTACTGTTTGGATGCTTTGCATATTTGTTTCTTAGACTATATGGAAGCAATATATACAAAGATTTCAACCGTCTACCTGTTCCATTCATTGTTCTACTTATGGGAAGTTACAAATAATTTCCGTTAAAGTATTAACAATGGGGCTCGTAGTTCACTTAAACATGAAGATGAAATAATTGGCGAATTGTACTGTTTGGACGCTTTGCATATATGTTTCTTAGACTATATAGAAGCAATATATACAAAGAATTCAACCGTTTACCTGTTCCATTCATTGTTCTACTTCTCGAAAGTTACAAATAATTTCCGATAAAGGATTAACCAATGGGGCTCGTTGTTCACTTAAACTTGAAGAACAAAAAATTGGCGAATGGTACTGTTTGGATGCTTTGCATATATGTTTCTTAGATTATATAGAAGCAATATATACAAAGATTTCAACCGTCTACCTGTTCCATTCATTGTTCTACTTGTCGAAATTTACAAATAATTTCCTTTAAAGGATTAACAATGGGGCTCGTAGTTCACTTAAATTTGAAGAACAAAAAATTGGCGAATTGTACTGTTTGGATGCTTTGCATATGTGTTTCTTAGACTATTTAGAAGCAATATATAGAAAGATTTCACCCGTCTACCCGTACTATTCATTGTTCTACTTGTAGAAAGTTACAAATAATTTCCTTTAAAGGATTAAAAATGGGGCTCGTAGTTCACTTAAACTTGAAGAGCAAAAAATTGGCGAATTGTACTGTTTGGACGCTTTGCATATATGTTTCTTAGGCTATATAGAAGCAATATATACAAAGAATTCAACCGTCTACCTGTTCCATTCATTGTGCTACTTGTCGAAAGTTACAAATAATTTCCGATAAAGGATTAACCAATGGGGCTCGTTGTTCACTTAAACTTGAAGAACAAAAAATTGGCGAATGGTACTGTTTGGATGCTTTGCATATATGTTTCTTAGATTATATAGAAGCAATATATACAAAGATTTCAACCGTCTACCTGTACCGTTCATTGTTCTACTTGTCGAAATTTACAAATAATTTCCTTTAAAGGATTAACAATGGGGCTCGTTGTTCACTTAAACTTGAAGAATAATAAATTGGCGAATTGTACTGTTTTGATGCTTTGCATATATGTTTCTTAGACTATTTAGAAGCAATATATAGAAAGATTTCACCCGTCTACCCGTACTATTCATTGTTCTACTTGTAGAAAGTTACAAATAATTTCCTTTAAAGGATTAAAATGGGGCTCGTAGTTCACTTAAACTTGAAGAGCAAAAAATTGGCGAATTGTACTGTTTGGACGCTTTGCATATATGTTTCTTAGGCTATATAGAAGCAATATATACAAAGAATTCAACCGTCTACCTGTTCCATTCATTGTTCTACTTGTCGAAAGTTACAAATAATTTCCGATAAAGGATTAACCAATGGGGCTCGTTGTTCACTTAAACTTGAAGAACAAAAAATTGGCGAATTGTACTGTTTGGATGCTTTGCATATGTGTTTCTTAGACTATTTAGAAGCAATATATAGAAAGATTTCACCCGTCTACCCGTACTATTCATTGTTCTACTTGTAGAAAGTTACAAATAATTTCCTTTAAAGGATTAAAATGGGGCTCGTAGTTCACTTAAACTTGAAGAGCAAAAAATTGGCGAATTGTACTGTTTGGACGCTTTGCATATATGTTTCTTAGACTATATAGAAGCAATATATACAATGATTTCAACCGTCTACCTGTTCCATTCATTGTTCTACTTGTCGAAATTAACAAATAATTTCCTTTAAAGGATTAACAATGGGGCTCGTAGTTCACTTAAACTTGAAGAACAAAAAATTGGCGAATTGTACTGTTTGGATGCTTTGCATATATGTTTCTTAGACTATTTAGAAGCAATATATAGAAAGATTTCACCCGTCTACCTGTACTATTCATTGTTCTACTTGTAGAAAGTTACAAATAATTTCCATTTCATGATTATCAATGGGGCTCGGTGTTCACTTGAACTTGAAGATCAAAAAATTGGCGATTGTTACTGTTTAGATGCTTTGCATATAGGTTTCGTAGACTATATAGAAGCACCATATACAAAGATTTCAACTGTCTACCTGTTCTATTCGTTGTTCTACTTGTCGAAAATTACAAATAATTTCCGATAAAGGATTAACCATTGGGTCTCATTGTTCACTTAAACTTGAAGACCAAAAAATTGGCAAATGGTATTGTTTGGATGCTTTGCGTACATGTTCCTTAGACTATATGGAAGCTATATATACAAAGATTTCAACAGTCTACGTGTTCCAATCATTGTTCTACTTGTCGAAATTTAGAAATAATTTCCTTTAAAGGATTAACAATGGGGCTCGCTGTTCACTTAAACTTGAAGAACAAAAAATTGGCTAATGGTACTGTTTGGATGCTTTGCATATATGTTTCTTAGACCATATAGAAGCAATATATACATTGATTTCAACAGTCTACCTGTTCCATTCATTGTTCTACTTGTCGCAAGTTACAAATAATTTCCATTAAAGTATTAACAATGGGACTCGTAGTTCACTTAAACTTGAAGATCAAATAATTGGCGAATTGTACTGTTTGGATGATTTGCAGATATGTTTCTTAGACTATATAGAAGCAATATGTACAATGATTCCAAACGTCTACCTGTTCCATTCATTGTTCTACTTGTCGAAAGTTACAAATAATTCCCGTTAAGGGATTAACAATGGGGATCGAAGTTTACTTAAACTTGAAGAACAAGAAATTGGCGAATGGTACTGTTTGGATGCTTTGCATATATGTTTCTTAGATTATATAGAAGCAATATATACAAAGATTTCAACCGTCTACCTGTTCCATTCATTGTTCTACTTGTCGAAAATTACAAATAATTTCCGATAAAGGATTAACCATTGGGGCTCATTGTTCACTTAAACTTGAAGAACAAAAAATTGGCGATTGTTACTCTTTAGATGCTTTGCATATATGTTTCTTAGACTATATAGAAGCAATATATAAAATGATTTCAACCGTCTACCTGTTCCATTCATTGTTCTACTTGACGAAATTTACAAATAATTTCCTTTAAAGGATTAACAATGGGGCTCGCAGTTCACTTAAACTTGAAGAGCAAAAAATTGGCAAATTGTACTATTTGGACGCTTTGCATATATGTTTCTTAGACTATATAGAAGCAATATATACAAAGAATTCAACCGTCTACCTGTTCCATTCATTGTTCTACTTGTCGAAAGTTACAAATAATTTCCGATAAAGGATTAACCAATGGGGCTCGTTGTTCACTTAAACTTGAAGAACAAAAAATTGGCGAATGGTACTGTTTGGATGCTTTGCATATATGTTTCTTAGATTATATAGAAGCAATATATACAAATATTTCAACCGTCTACCTGTACCATTCATAGTTCTGCTTGTCGAAAATTGCAAATAATTTCCTTTGAAGGATTAACAATGGGGCTCGTAGTTCACTTAAACTTGAAGAACAAAAAATTGGCGAATGGTACTGTTTGGATGCTTTGCATATATGTTTCTTAGATTATATAGAAGCAATATATACAAAGATTTCAACCGTCTACCTGTTCCATTCATTGTTCTACTTGTCGAAATTTACAAATAATTTCCTTTAAAGGATTAACAATGGGGCTCGTAGTTCACTTAAATTTGAAGAACAAAAAATTGGCGAATTGTACTGTTTGGATGCTTTGCATATGTGTTTCTTAGACTATTTAGAAGCAATATATAGAAAGATTTCAACCGTCTACCTGTTCCATTCATTGTTCTACTTGTCGAAATTTACAAATAATTTCCTTTAAAGGATTAACAATGGGGCTCGTAGTTCACTTAAACTTGAAGAACAAAAAATTGGCGAATGGTACTGTTTGGATGCTTTGCATATATGTTTCTTAGATTATATAGAAGCAATATATACAAAGATTTCAACCGTCTACCTGTTCCATTCATTGTTCTACTTGTCGAAATTTACAAATAATTTCTTTTAAAGGATTAACAATGGGGCTCGTTGTTCACTTAAACTTGAAGAACAATAAATTGGCGAATTGTACTGTTTGGATGCTTTGCATATATGTTTCTTAGACTATATAGGCGCAATATATACAAGGATTTCAACCGTCTACCTGTTCCATTCATTGTTCTACTTGTCGAAAGTTACAAATAATTACCGATAAAGGATTAACCATTGGGGCTCATTGTTCACGTAAACATGAAGATGAAATAATTGGCGAATTGTACTGTTTGGATGCTTTGCATATGTGTCTCTTAGATTATATAGAAGCAATATATACAAAGATTTCAACCGTCTACCTGTTCCATTCATTGTTCTACTTGTCGAAAGTTACAAATAATTACCGATAAAGTATTAACAATGGGGCTCGTAGTTCACTTAAACTTGAAGATCAAATAATTGGCGAATTGTACTGTTTGGACGCTTTGCATATATGTTTCTTAGACTATACAGAAGCAATATATACAAGGATTTCAACCGTCTACCTGTTCCATTCATTGTTCTACTTGTCGAAAGTTACAAATTATTACCGATAAAGGATTAACCATTGGGCTCATTGTTCACTTAAACTTGAAGAACAAAAAATTGGCGAGTTGTACTGTTTGGATGCTTTGCATATATGTTTCTTAGACTATATAGAAGCAATATGTACAATGATTCCAACCGTCTACCTGTTCCATTCATTGTTCTACTTGTCGAAAGTTACAAATAATTCCCGTTAAGGGATTAACAATGGGGATCGAAGTTTACTTAAACTTGAAGAACAAGAAATTGGCGAATTGTACTGTTTGGATGCTTTGCATATATGTTTCTTAGACTATATAGAAGCAATATATACAATGATTTCAACCGTCTACCTATTCCATTCATTGTTCTACTTGCCGAAATTTACAAATAATTTCCATTAAAGGATTAACAATGGGGCTCGTAGTTCACTTAAACTTGAAGAACAAAAAATTGGCGAATGGTACTGTTTGGATGCTTTGAATATATGTTTCTTAGATTATATAGAAGCAATATATACAAAGATTTCAACCGTCTACCTGTTCCATTCATTGTTCTACTTGTCGAAAATTACAAATAATTTCCGATAAAGGATTAACCATTGGGGCTCATTGTTCACTTAAACTTGAAGAACAAAAAATTGGCGATTGTTACTGTTTAGATGCTTTGCATATATGTTTCTTAGACTATATAGAAGCAATATATAAAATGATTTCAACCGTCTACCAGTTCCATTCATTGTTCTACTTGTCGGAAGTTACAAATAATTTCCGTTAAAGTATTAACAATGGGGCTCGTAGTTCACTTAAACATGAAGATGAAATAATTGGCGAATTGTACTGTTTGGATGATTTGCATATGTGTCTCTTAGATTATATAGAAGCAATATATACAAAGATTTCAACCGTCTACCTGTTCCATTCATTGTTCTACTTGTCGAAAGTTACAAATAATTACCGATAAAGTATTAACAATGGGGCTCGTAGTTCACTTAAACTTGAAGATCAAATAATTGGCGAATTGTACTGTTTGGACGCTTTGCATATATGTTTCTTAGACTATACAGAAGCAATATATACAATGATTTCAACAGTCTACCTGTTCCATTCACTGTTCTACTTGTCGAAATTTACAAATAATTTCCTTTAAAGGATTAACAATGGGGCTCGTTGTTCACTTAAACTTGAAGAACAATAAATTGGCGAATTGTACTGTTTTGATGCTTTGCATATATGTTTCTTAGACTATATAGACGCAATATATACAGGGATTTCAACCGTCTACCTGTTCCATTCATTGTTCTACTTGTCGAAAGTTACAAATTATTACCGATAAAGGATTAACCATTGGGCTCATTGTTCACTTAAACTTGAAGAACAAAAAATTGGCGAGTTGTACTGTTTGGATGCTTTGCATATATGTTTCTTAGACTATATAGAAGCAATATATACAATGATTTCAACCGTCTACCTATTCCATTCATTGTTCTACTTGCCGAAATTTACAAATAATTTCCTTTAAAGGATTAACAATGGGGCTCGTAGTTCACTTAAACTTGAAGAACAAAAAATTGGCGAATGGTACTGTTTGGATGCTTTGCATATATGTTTCTTAGATTATATAGAAGCAATATATACAAAGATTTCAACCGTCTACCTGTTCCATTCATTGTTCTACTTGTCGAAATTTACAAATAATTTCTTTTAAAGGATTAACAATGGGGCTCGTTGTTCACTTAAACTTGAAGAACAATAAATTGGCGAATTGTACTGTTTGGATGCTTTGCATATATGTTTCTTAGACTATATAGACGCAATATATACAAGGATTTCAACCGTCTACCTGTTCCATTCATTGTTCTACTTGTCGAAAGTTACAAATAATTACCGATAAAGGATTAACCATTGGGGCTCATTGTTCACGTAAACATGAAGATGAAATAATTGGCGAATTGTACTGTTTGGATGCTTTGCATATGTGTCTCTTAGATTATATAGAAGCAATATATACAAAGATTTCAACCGTCTACCTGTTCCATTCATTGTTCTACTTGTCGAAAGTTACAAATAATTACCGATAAAGTATTAACAATGGGGCTCGTAGTTCACTTAAACTTGAAGATCAAATAATTGGCGAATTGTACTGTTTGGACGCTTTGCATATATGTTTCTTAGACTATACAGAAGCAATATATACAATGATTTCAACAGTCTACCTGTTCCATTCATTGTTCTACTTGTCGAAAGTTACAAATTATTACCGATAAAGGATTAACCATTGGGCTCATTGTTCACTTAAACTTGAAGAACAAAAAATTGGCGAGTTGTACTGTTTGGATGCTTTGCATATATGTTTCTTAGACTATATAGAAGCAATATATACAATGATTTCAACCGTCTACCTATTCCATTCATTGTTCTACTTGCCGAAATTTACAAATAATTTCCTTTAAAGGATTAACAATGGGGCTCGTAGTTCACTTAAACTTGAAGAACAAAAAATTGGCGAATGGTACTGTTTGGATGCTTTGCATATATGTTTCTTAGATTATATAGAAGCAATATATACAAAGATTTCAACCGTCTACCTGTTCCATTCATTGTTCTACTTGTCGAAATTTACAAATAATTTCTTTTAAAGGATTAACAATGGGGCTCGTTGTTCACTTAAACTTGAAGAACAATAAATTGGCGAATTGTACTGTTTGGATGCTTTGCATATATGTTTCTTAGACTATATAGACGCAATATATACAAGGATTTCAACCGTCTACCTGTTCCATTCATTGTTCTACTTGTCGAAAGTTACAAATAATTACCGATAAAGGATTAACCATTGGGGCTCATTGTTCACGTAAACATGAAGATGAAATAATTGGCGAATTGTACTGTTTGGATGCTTTGCATATGTGTCTCTTAGATTATATAGAAGCAATATATACAAAGATTTCAACCGTCTACCTGTTCCATTCATTGTTCTACTTGTCGAAAGTTACAAATAATTACCGATAAAGTATTAACAATGGGGCTCGTAGTTCACTTAAACTTGAAGATCAAATAATTGGCGAATTGTACTGTTTGGATGCTTTGCATATATGTTTCTTAGACTATATGGAAGCAATATATACAAAGATTTCAACCGTCTACCTGTACCATTTATTGTTCTACTTGTAGGAAGTTACAAATAATTTCCATTTCATGATTATCAATGGGGCTCGCTGTTCACTTAAACTTGAAGATCAAAAAATTGGCGATTGTTACTGTTTAGATGCTTTGCATATAGGTTTCTTAGACTATATAGAAGCAACATATACAAAGATTTCAACCGTCTACGTGTTCCAATCATTGTTCTACTTGTAGAAAGTTACAATTAATTTCCGTTAAAGGATTAACAATGGGGCTCGTAGTTCACTTAAACTTGAAGAACGAAAAATTGGCGAATGGTACTGTTTGGATGCTTTGCATATATGTTTCATAGACTATATAGAAGCAATATATACAAAGATTTCAACAGTCTACCTATTCTATTCATTGTTCTACTTGTAGAAAGTTACAAATAATTTCCCTTTCATGATTATGAATGGGGCTCTTAGTTTACTTAAGCAAGAAAAAAAAAATTCACGAATGGTACTGTTTGGATGCTTTGCATATATGTTTCTTAGACTATATAGAAGCAATATATACAAAGATCTCAACCGTCTACCTGTTCCATTCATTGTTCTACTTGTCGAAATTTACAAATAATTTCCTTTAAAGGATTAACAATGGGGCTCGTAGTTCACTTAAACTTGAAGAACAAAAAATTCGCGAATTGTACTGTTTGGATGCTTTGCATATATGTTTCTTAGACTATATAGAAGCAATATATACAATGATTTCAACCGTCTACCTGTTCCATTCATTGTTCTACTTGTCGAAATTTACAAATAATTTCCTTTAAAGGATTAACAATGGGGCTCGTAGTTCACTTAAACTTGAAGAACAAAAAATTCGCGAATTGTACTGTTTGGATGCTTTGCATATATGTTTCTTAGACTATATAGAAGCAATATATAGAAAGATTTCACCCGTCTACCTGTACTATTCATTGTTCTACTTGTCGAAATATACAAATAATTTCCTTTAAAGGATTAAAAATGGGGCTCGTAGTTCACTTAAACTTGATGAACAAAAAATTGGGAATTGTACTGTTTGGATGCTTTGCATATATGTATCTGAGACTATATAGAAGCAATATATTCAGAGATTACATCCGTCTACCTGTTCCATTCATTGTTCTACTTGTAGAAAGTTACAATTAATTTCCGTTAAAGGATTAACAACGGGGCTCGTAGTTCACTTAAACTTGAAGAACAAAAAATTCGCGAATTGTACTGTTTGGATGCTTTGCATATATGTTTCATAGACTATATAGAAGCAATATATACAAAGATTTCAACAGTCTACCTATTCTATTCATTGTTCTACTTGTAGAAAGTTACAAATAATTTCCCTTTCATGATTATGAATGGGGCTCTTAGTTTACTTAAGCAAGAAAAAAAAAATTCACGAATGGTACTGTTTGGATGCTTTGCATATATGTTTCTTAGACTATATAGAAGCAATATATACAAAGATCTCAACCGTCTACCTGTTCCATTCATTGTTCTACTTGTCGAAATTTACAAATAATTTCCTTTAAAGGATTAACAATGGGGCTCGTAGTTCACTTAAACTTGAAGAACAAAAAATTCGCGAATTGTACTGTTTGGATGCTTTGCATATATGTTTCTTAGACTATATAGAAGCAATATATACAATGATTTCAACCGTCTACCTGTTCCATTCATTGTTCTACTTGTCGAAATTTACAAATAATTTCCTTTAAAGGATTAACAATTGGGCTCGTAGTTCACTTAAACATGAAGAACAAAAAATTGGCGAATTGTACTGTTTGGATGCTTTGCATATATGTTTCTTAGACTATATAGAAGCAATATATACAATGATTTCAACCGTCTACCAGTTACATTCATTGTTCTACTTGTAGAAAGTTACAAATAATTTCCGTTTCATGATTAACAATGGGGCTCGTAGTTCACTTAAACTTGAAGAACAAAAAATTCGCGAATTGTACTGTTTGGATGCTTTGCATATATGTTTCTTAGACTATATAGAAGCAATATATACAATGATTTCAACCGCCTACCTGTTCCATTCATTGTTCTACTTGTCGAAAGTTACAAATAATTTCCGTTAAAGGATTAACAATGGGGATCAAAGTTCACTTAAACTTGAAGAACAATAAATTGGCGAATGGTACGGTTTGGATGCTTTGCATATATGTTTCTTAGACTATATAGAAGCAGTATATACAATGATTTCAATCGTCTACCTATTCCATTCATTGTTCTACTTGCCGAAATGTACAAATAATTTCCTTTAAAGGATTAACAATGGGGCTCGTAGTTCACTTAAACTTGAAGATCAAATAATTGGCGAATTGTACTGTTTGGATGCTTTGCATATATGTTTCTTAGACTATATGGAAGCAATATATACAAAGATTTCAACCGTCTACCTGTACCATTTATTGTTCTACTTGTAGGAAGTTACAAATAATTTCCATTTCATGATTGTCAATGGGGCTCGCTGTTCACTTAAACTTGAAGATCAAAAAATTGGCGATTGTTACTGTTTAGATGCTTTGCATATAGGTTTCTTAGACTATATAGAAGCAACATATACAAAGATTTCAACCGTCTACCTGTTCTATTCATTGTTCTACTTGTAGAAAGTTACAAATAATTTCCGTTTCATGATTATCAATGGGGCTCGCTGTTCACTTAAACTTGAAGATCAAAAAATTGGCGATTGTTACTGTTTAGATGCTTTGCATATAGGTTTCTTAGACTATATAGAAGCAACATATACAAAGATTTCAACCGTCTACCTGTTCCATTCATTGTTCTACTTGTCGAAAGTCACAAATAATTTCCGATAAAGGATTAACAATGGGGCTCATTGTTCATTTAACCTTGAAGAACAAAAAATTGGCGTATGGTACTGTTTGGATGCTTTGCATATATGTTTCTTAGACTATATGGAAGCAATATATACAAATATTTCAACCGTCTTCCTGTTCCATTCATTGTTCTACTTGTCGAAAATTACAAATAATTTCCGATAAAGGATTAACCATTGGGGCTCATTGTTCACTTGCACTTGAAGAACAAAAAATTGGCGAATGGTACTGTTTGGATGCTTTGCGTACATGTTTCTTAGACTATATGGAAGCAATATATACAAAGATTTCAACCGTCTACGTGTTCCAATCATTGTTCTACTTGTCGAAAGTTACAAATAATTTCCGATAAAGGATTAACCATTGGGGCTCATTGTTCACTAAACTTGAAGAACAAAAAATTGGCGAATTGTACTGTTTGGATGCTTTGCATATATGTTTCTTATACTATATAGAAGCAATATATACAAAGATTACAACCGTCTACCTGTTCCATTCACTGTTCTACTTGTCGAAATTTACAAATAATTTCCTTTAAAGGATTAACAATGGGGCTCGTTGTTCTCTTAAACATGAAGATGAAATAATTGGCGAATTGTACTGTTTGGATGCTTTGCATATATGTTTCTTAGACTATATAGAAGCAATATATACAATGATTTCAACCGTCTACCTGTTCCATTCATTGTTCTACTTGTCGAAATTTACAAATAATTTCCTTTAAAGGATGAACAATTGGGCTCGTAGTTCACTTAAACATGAAGAACAAAAAATTGGCGAATTGTACTGTTTGGATGCTTTGCATATATGTTTCTTAGACTATATAGAAGCAATATATACAATGATTTCAACCGTCTACCTGAACCATTCATTGTTCTACTTGTAGAAAGTTACAAATAATTTCCGTTTCATGATTAACAATGGGGCTCGTAGTTCACTTAAACTTGAAGAACAAAAAATTCGCGAATTGTACTGTTTGGATGCTTTGCATATATGTTTCTTAGACTATATAGAAGCAATATATACAATGATTTCAACCGCCTACCTGTTCCATTCATTGTTCTACTTGTCGAAAGTTACAAATAATTTCCGTTAAAGGATTAACAATGGGGCTCGTAGTTCACTTAAACTTGAAGAACAAAAAATTGGCGAATTGTACTGTTTGGATGCTTTGCATATATGTTTCGTAGGCTATATAGGAGCAATATATACAATGATTTCAACCGTCTACCTAAACCATTCATTGTTCTACTTATCGAAATTTACAAATAATTTCCTTTAAAGGATTAACAATGGGGCTCGTAGTTCACTTAAACTTGAAGAACAAAAAATTGGCGAATTGTGCTGTTTGGATGCTATGCATATGTGTTTCTTAGACTATTTAGAAGCAATATATAGAAAGATTTCACCCGCCTACCTGTACTATTCATTGTTCTACTTGTAGAAAGTTACAAATAATTTCCATTTCATGATTATCAATGGGGCTCGCTGTTCACTTAAACTTGAAGAACAAAAAATTGGCGAATGGTACTGTTTGGATGCTTTGCATATATGTTTCTTAGACTATATAGAAGCAATATATACATTGATTTCAACCGTCTACCTGTTCCATTCATTGTTCTACTTGACGAAAGTTACAAATAATTTCCGTTAAAGGATTAACAATGGGGCTCGTTGTTCACTTAAACTTGAAGAACAATAAATTTGCGAATTGTACAGTTTGGATGCTTTGCATATATGTTTCTTAGACTATATAGAAGCAATATATACAAAGATTTCAACCATCTACCTGTTCCATTCATTGTTCTTCTTGTCGAAAGTTACAAATAATTTCCTTTAAAGGATTAACAAGGGGGCTAGTAATTCGCTTAAACTTGAAGAACAAAAAATTGGCAAATGGAACTGTTTGGATGCTTTGCAGGTATGTTTCTTAGACTATATAGAAGCAATATATACAAAGATTTCAACCGTCTACCTGTTCCATTCATTGCTTTACTAGTCGAAAGTTACAAATAATTTCCGTTAAAGGATTAACAATGGGGATCAAAGTTCACTTAAACTTGAAGAACAATAAATTGGCGAATGGTACGGTTTGAATGCTTTGCATATATGTTTCTTAGACTATATAGAAGCAATATATACAATGATTTCAATCGTCTACCTATTCCATTCATTGTTCTACTTGCCGAAATTTACAAATAATTTCCTTTAAAGGATTAACAATGGGGCTCGTAGTTCACTTAAACTTGAAGATCAAATAATTGGCGAATTGTACTGTTTGGATGCTTTGCATATATGTTTCTTAGACTATATGGAAGCAATATATACAAAGATTTGAACCGTCTACCTGTACCATTTATTGTTCTACTTGTAGAAAGTTACAAATAATTTCCATTTCATGATTATCAATGGGGCTCGCTGTTCACTTAAACTTGAAGATCAAAAAATTGGCGATTGTTACTGTTTAGATGCTTTGCATATAGGTTTCTTAGATTATATAGAAGCAACACATACAAAGATTTCAACCGTCTACCTGTTCTATTCATTGTTCTACTTGTAGAAAGTTACAAATAATTTCCGTTTCATGATTATCAATGGGGCTCGTTGTTCACTTAAACTTGAATTATAAAAAATTGGCGAATGGAACTGTTTGGATGCTTTGCATATATGTTTCTTAGATTATAGAGAAGCAATAAATACAAAGATTTCAACCGTCTACCTGTTCCATTCATTGTTCTACTTGTCGAAAATTACAAATAATTTCCGATAAAGGATTAACCATTGGGGCTCATTGTTCACTTACACTTGAAGAACAAAAAATTGGCGATTGGTACTGTTTGGATGCTTTGCATATAGGTTTCTTAGACTATATAGAAGCAACATATACAAAGATTTCAACCGTCTACCTGTTCCATTCATTGTTCTACTTGTCGAAAGTCACAAATAATTTCCGATAAAGGATTAACAATGGGGCTCGCTGTTCACTTAAACTTGAAGATCAACAAATTGGCGATTGTTACTGTTTAGATGCTTTGCATATAGGTTTCTTAGACTATATAGAAGCAACATATACAATGATTTCAATCGTCTACCTGTTCTATTCATTGTTCTACTTGTAGAAAGTTACAAATAATTTCCGTTTCATGATTATCAAAGGGCACGTTGTTCACTTAAACTTGAAGATCAAAAAATTGGCGATTGTTACTGTTTAGATGCTTTGCATATATGTTTCTTAGATTATATAGAAGCAATATATACAAATATTTCAACCGTCTAACTGTTCCATTCATTGTTCTACTTGTCGAAAATTACAAATAATTTCCGATAGAGGATTAACCATTGGGGCTCATTGTTCACTTAAACTTGAAGAACAAAAAATTGGCGAACGGTACTGTTTGGATGCTTTGCACATATGTTTCTTAGACTATATAGAAGCAATATATACAAAGATTTCAACCGTCTACCTTTACCATTCATTGTTCTACTTGTCGAAAGTTACAAATAATTTCCGATAACGGATTAACCATTGTGGCTCATTGTTCACTTAAACTTGAAGAACAAAAAATTAGCGAATTGTACTGTTTGGATGCTTTGCATATATGTTTCTTATACTATATAGAAGCAATATATACAAATATTTCAACCGTCTAACTGTTCCATTCATTGTTCTACTTGTCGAAAATTACAAATAATTTCCGATAGAGGATTAACCATTGGGGCTCATTGTTCACTTAAACTTGAAGAACAAAAAATTGGCGAATTGTACTGTTTGGATGCTTTGCACATATGTTTCTTAGACTATATAGAAGCAATATATACAAAGATTTCAACCGTCTACCTTTTCCATTCACTGTTCTACTTGTCGAAAGTTACAAATAATTTCCGATAACGGATTAACCATTGTGGCTCATTGTTCACTTAAACTTGAAGAACAAAAAATTAGCGAATTGTACTGTTTGGATGCTTTGCATATATGTTTCTTATACTATATAGAAGCAATATATACAAAGATTTCAACCGTCTACCTGTTCCATTCACTGTTCTACTTGTCGAAAGTTACAAATTATTTCCGTTAAGGGATTAACAATGGGGATCGTAGTTCACTTAAACTTGAAGAACAAAAAATTGGCGAATTGTACTGTTTGGATGCTTTGCGTACATGTTTCTTAGACTATATGGAAGCAATATATACAAAGATTTCAACCGTCTACGTGTTCCAATTATTGTTCTACATGTAGAAATTTACAATTAATTTCCGTTAAGGGATTAACAATGGGGCTCGTAGTTCACTTAAACTTGAAGAACAAAAAATTGGCGAATGGTACTGTTTGGATGCTTTGCATATATGTTTCTTAGACTATATAGAAGCAATATATACATTGATTTCAACCGGCTACCTGTTCCATTCATTGTTCTACTTGTCGAAATTTACAAATAATTTCCGATAAAGGATTAACCATTGGGGCTCATTGTTCACTTAAACTTGAAGAACAAAAAATTGGCGAATTGTACTGTTTGGATGCTTTGCATATATGTTTCTTAGACTATATAGAAGCAATATATACAAAGATTTCAACCGGCTACCAGTTCCATTCATTGTTCTACTTGTCGAAATTTACAAATAATTTCCTTTAAAGGATTAACAATGGGGCTCGTAGTTCACTTAAACTTGAAGAACAAAAAATTGGCGAATTGTACTGTTTGGATGCTTTGCATAGATGTTTCTTAGACTATTTAGAAGCAATATATAGAAAGATTTCACCCGTCTACCTGTACTATTCATTGTTCTACTTGTAGAAAGTTACAAATAATATCCATTTCATGATTATCAATGGGGCTCGCTGTTCACTTAAACTTGAAGATCAAAAAATTGGCGATTGTTACTGTTTAGATGCTTTGCTTATATGTTTCTTAGATTATATAGAAGCAATATATACAAATATTTCAACCGTCTAACTGTTCCATTCATTGTTCTACTTGTCGAAAATCACAAATAATTTCCGATAAAGGATTAACCATTGGGGCTCATTGTTCACTTAAACTTGAAGAACAAAAAATTGGCGAATGGCACTGTTTGGATGCTTTGCGTACATGTTTCTTAGACTATATGGAAGCAATATATACAAAGATTTCAACCGTCTACCTGTTCCAATCATTGTTCTACTTGTCGAAATTTACAAATAATTTCTTTTAAAGGATTAACAATGGGGCTCGTTGTTCACTTAAACTTGAAGAACAAAAAATTGGCGAATTGTACTGTTTGGATGCTTTGCATATATGTTTCTTAGACTATATAGAAGCAATATATACAATGATTTCAACCGTCTACCTATTCCATTCATTGTTCTACTTGCCGAAATTTACAAATAATTTCCTTTAAAGGATTAACAATGGGGCTCGTAGTTCACTTAAACTTGAAGGACAAAAAATTGGCGAATGGTACTGTTTGGATGCTTTGCGTACATGTTTCTTAGACTATATAGAAGCAATATATACAATGATTTCAACAGTCTACCTGTTCCATTCATTGTTCTACTTGTCGAAATTTACAAATAATTTCCTTTAAAGGATTAACAATGGGGCTCGCAGTTCACTTAAACTTGAAGAACAAAAAATTGGCGAATTGTACTGTTCGGATGCTTTGCATATATGTTTCTTAGACTATATAGAAGCAATATATACAAAGATTTCAACCGTCTACCTGTTCCATTCATTGTTCTACTTGTCGAAAGTTACAAATAATTTCCTTTAAAGGATTAACAATGGGGCTCGCAGTTCACTTAAACTTGAAGAACAAAAAATTGGCGAATTGTACTGTTCGGATGCTTTGCATATATGTTTCTTAGACTATATAGAAGCAATATATACAATGATTTCAACCGTCTACCTGTTCCATTCATAGTTCTACTTGTCGAAAGTTACAAATAATTTCCGTTAAGGGATTAACAATGGGGATCGTAGTTTACTTAAACTTGAAGAACAAAAAATTGGCGAATGGTACTGTTTGGATGCTTTGCGTACATGTTTCTTAGACTATATGGAAGCAATATATACAAAGACTTCAACCGTCTACCTGTTCCATTCATTGTTCTACTTGTCGAAAGTTACAAATAATTTCCTTTAAAGGATTAACAATGGGGCTCATTGTTCACCTAAACTTGAAGAACATAAAATTGGCGAATTGTACTGTTTGGATGCTTTGCATATATGTTTCTTAGACTATATAGAAGCAATATATACAATGATTTCAACCGTCTACCTGTTCTGTTCATTGTTCTACTTGTCGAAAGTTACAAATAATTTCCGTTAAGGGATTAACAATGGGGATCGTAGTTTACTTAAACTTGAAGAACAAAAAATTGGCGAATTGTACTGTTCGGATGCTTTGCATATATGTTTCTTAGACTATATAGAAGCAATATATACAATGATTTCAACCGTCTACCTGTTCCATTCATAGTTCTACTTGTCGAAAGTTACAAATAATTTCCGTTAAGGGATTAACAATGGGGATCGTAGTTTACTTAAACTTGAAGAACAAAAAATTGGCGAATGGTACTGTTTGGATGCTTTGCGTACATGTTTCTTAGACTATATGGAAGCAATATATACAAGGATTTCAACCGTCTACCTGTCCCATTCATTGTTCTACTTGTTGAAAGTTACAAATAATTACCGATAAAGGATTAACAATGGGGCTCATTGTTCACTTAAACTTGAAGAACAAAAATTTGGCGAATTGTACTGTTTGGATGCTTTGCATATATGTTTCTTAGACTATATAGAAGCAATATATACAATGATTTCAACAGTCTACCTGTTCCATTCATTGTTCTACTTGTCGAAATTTACAAATAATTTCCTTTAAAGGATTATCAATGGGGCTCGCAGTTCACTTAAACTTGAAGAACAAAAAATTGGCGAATGGTAATGTTTGGATGCTTTGCATATATGTTTCTTAGACTATATAGAAGCAATACATACAAAGATTTCAACCGTCTACCTTTTCCATTCATTGTTCTACTTGTCGAAAGTTACAAATAATTTCCGATAACGGATTAACCATTGGGGCTCATTGTTCACTTAAACTTGAAGAACAAAAATTTGGCGAATTGTACTGTTTGGATGCTTTGCATATATGTTTCTTAGACTATATAGAAGCAATATATACAATGATTTCAACCGTCTACCTGTTCCATTCATTGTTCTACTTGTCGAAAGTTACAAATAATTTCCGTTAAGGGATTAACAATGGGGATCGTAGTTTACTTAAACTTGAAGAAAAAAAATTGGCGAATTGTACTGTTTGGATGCTTTGCATATATGTTACTTAGACTATATAGAAGCAATATATACAATGATTTCAACAGTCTACCTGTTCCATTCATTGTTCTACTTGTCGAAAGCTACAAATAATTTCCGTTAAGGGATTAACAATGGGGATCGTAGTTGACTTAAACTTGAAGAACAAAAAATTGGCGAATTGTACTGTTTGGATGCTTTGCATAGGTGTTTCTTAGACTATTTAGAAGCAATATATAGAAAGATTTCACCCGTCTACCTGTACTATTCATTGTTCTACTTGTAGAAAGTTACAAATAGTTTCCATTTCATGATTATCAATGGGGCTCGCTGTTCACTTAAACTTGAAGATCAAAAAATTGGAGATTGTTACTGTTTAGATGCTTTGCATATATGTTTCTTAGATTATATAGAAGCAATATATACAAATATTTCAACCGTCTGACTGTTCCATTCATTGTTCTACTTGTCGAAAGTTACAAATAATTACCGATAAAGGATTAACAATGGGGCTCATTGTTCACTTAAACTTGAAGAACAAAAATTTGGCGAATTGTACTGTTTGGATGCTTTGCATATATGTTTCTTAGACCATATAGAAGCAATATATACAATGATTTCAACAGTCTACCTGTTCCATTCATTGTTCTACTTGTCGAAATTTACAAATAATTTCCTTTAAAGGATTATCAATGGGGCTCGCAGTTCACTTAAACTTGAAGAACAAAAAATTGGCGAATGGTAATGTTTGGATGCTTTGCATATATGTTTCTTAGACTATATAGAAGCAATACATACAAAGATTTCAACCGTCTACCTGTTCCATTCATTGTTCTACTTGTCGAAAGTTACAAATAATTTCCGTTAAGGGATTAACAATGGGGATCGTAGTTTACTTAAACTTGAAGAACAAAAAATTGGCGAATTGTACTGTTTGGATGCTTTGCATATATGTTACTTAGACTATATAGAAGCAATATATACAATGATTTCAACAGTCTACCTGTTCCATTCATTGTTCTACTTGTCGAAAGCTACAAATAATTTCCGTTAAGGGATTAACAATGGGGATCGTAGTTTACTTAAACTTGAAGAACAAAAAATTGGCGAATTGTACTGTTTGGATGTTTTGCATAGATGTTTCTTAGACTATTTAGAAGCAATATATAGAAAGATTTCACCCGTCTACCTGTACTATTCATTGTTCTACTTGTAGAAAGTTACAAATAGTTTCCATTTCATGATTATCAATGGGGCTCGCTGTTCACTTAAACTTGAAGATCAAAAAATTGGCGATTGTTACTGTTTCGATGCTTTGCATATATGTTTCTTAGATTATATAGAAGCAATATATACAAAGATTTCAAACGTCTACCAGTTCCATTCATTGTTCTACTTGTCGAAAGTTACAAATAATTACCGATAAAGGATTAACCATTGGGGCTCATTGTTCACTTAAACTTGAAGAACAAAAAATTGGCGAATTGTACTGTTTGGATGCTTTGTATATATGTTTCTTAGACTATATAGAAGCAATATATACAAAGATTTCAACCGTCTACCTGTTCCATTCATTATTCTACTTGTCGAAAGTTACAAATAATTTCCGATAAAGAATTAACAATGGGGCTCATTGTTCACTTAAACTTGAAGGACAAAAAATTGGCGAATGGTACTGTTTGGATGCTTTGCGTACATGTTTCTTAGACTATATGGAAGCAATATATACAAGGATTTCAACCGTCTACCTGTTCCATTCATTGTTCTACTTGTCGAAAGTTACAAATAATTACCGATAAAGGATTAACAATGGGGCTCATTGTTCACTTAAACTTGAAGAACAAAAAATTGGCGAATGGCACTGTTTGGATGCTTTGCGTACATGTTTCTTAGACTATATGGAAGCAATATATACAAAGATTTCAACCGTCTACGTGTTCCAATCATTGTTCTACTTGTCGAAATTTACAAATAATTTCTTTTAAAGGATTAACAATGGGGCTCGTTGTTCACTTAAACTTGAAGAACATAAAATTGGCGAATTGTACTGTTTGGATGCTTTGCATATATGTTTCTTAGACTATATAGAAGCAATATATACAATGATTTCAACCGTCTACCTATTCCATTCATTGTGCTACTTGCCGAAATTTACAAATAATTTCCTTTAAAGGATTAACAATGGGGCTCGTAGTTCACTTAAACTTGAAGAGCAAAAAATTGTCGAATTGTACTGTTTGGATGCTTTGCATATATGTTTCTTAGACTATATAGAAGCAATATATACAATGATTTCAACCGTCTACCTGTTCCATTCATAGTTCTACTTGTCGAAAGTTACAAATAATTTCCGTTAAGGGATTAACAATGGGGATCGTAGTTTACTTAAACTTGAAGAACAAAAAATTGACGAATTGTACTGTTTGGATGCTTTGCATATATGTTACTTAGACTATATAGAAGCAATATATACAATGATTTCAACAGTCTACCTGTTCCATTCATTGTTCTACTTGTCGAAAGCTACAAATAATTTCCGTTAAGGGATTAACAATGGGGATCGTAGTTTACTTAAACTTGAAGAACAAAAAATTGGCGAATTGTAATGTTTGGATGCTTTGCATAGATGTTTCTTAGACTATTTAGAAGCAATATATAGAAAGATTTCACCCGTCTACCTGTACTATTCATTGTTCTACTTGTAGAAAGTTACAAATAGTTTCCATTTCATGATTATCAATGGGGCTCGCTGTTCACTTAAACTTGAAGATCAAAAAATTGGCGATTGTTACTGTTTAGATGCTTTGCATATATGTTTCTTAGATTATATAGAAGCAATATATACAAAGATTTCAACCGTCTACCAGTTCCATTCATTGTTCTACTTGTCGAAAGTTACAAATAATTACCGATAAAGGATTAACCATTGGGGCTCATTGTTCACTTAAACTTGAAGAACAAAAAATTGGCGAATTGTACTGTTTGGATGCTTTGTATATATGTTTCTTAGAGTATATAGAAGCAATATATACAAAGATTTCAACCGTCTACCTGTTCCATTCATTATTCTACTTGTCGAAAGTTACAAATAATTTCCGATAAAGAATTAACAATGGGGCTCATTGTTCACTTAAACTTGAAGGACAAAAAATTGGCGAATGGTACTGTTTGGATGCTTTGCGTACATGTTTCTTAGACTATATGGAAGCAATATATACAAGGATTTCAACCGTCTACCTGTTCCATTCATTGTTCTACTTGTTGAAAGTTACAAATAATTACCGATAAAGGATTAACAATGGGGCTCATTGTTCACTTAAACTTGAAGAACAAAAATTTGGCGAATTGTACTGTTTGGATGCTTTGCATATATGTTTCTTAGACTATATAGAAGCAATATATACAATGATTTCAACAGTCTACCTGTTCCATTCATTGTTCTACTTGTCGAAATTTACAAATAATTTCCTTTAAAGGATTAT
Source organism: Cerceris ruficornis (assembly GCA_963989415.1). NCBI lineage: Eukaryota > Metazoa > Arthropoda > Insecta > Hymenoptera > Crabronidae > Cerceris > Cerceris ruficornis. The sequence continues at coordinate 369,041 of CAXDIW010000313.1, read as the reverse complement.
CAATGGGGCTCGCAGTTCACTTAAACTTGAAGAACAAAAAATTGGCGAATGGTAATGTTTGGATGCTTTGCATATATGTTTCTTAGACTATATAGAAGCAATACATACAAAGATTTCAACCGTCTACCTTTTCCATTCATTGTTCTACTTGTCGAAATTTACAAATAATTTCCGATAACGGATTAACCATTGGGGCTCATTGTTCACTTAAACTTGAAGAACAAAAATTTGGCGAATTGTACTGTTTGGATGCTTTGCATATATGTTTCTTAGACTATATAGAAGCAATATATACAATGATTTCAACCGTCTACCTGTTCCATTCATTGTTCTACTTGTCGAAAGTTACAAATAATTTCCGTTAAGGGATTAACAATGGGGATCGTAGTTTACTTAAACTTGAAGAACAAAAAATTGGCGAATTGTACTGTTTGGATGCTTTGCATATATGTTACTTAGACTATATAGAAGCAATATATACAATGATTTCAACAGTCTACCTGTTCCATTCATTGTTCTACTTGTCGAAAGCTACAAATAATTTCCGTTAAGGGATTAACAATGGGGATCGTAGTTGACTTAAACTTGAAGAACAAAAAATTGGAGAATTGTACTGTTTGGATGCTTTGCATAGATGTTTCTTAGACTATTTAGAAGCAATATATAGAAAGATTTCACCCGTCTACCTGTACTATTCATTGTTCTACTTGTAGAAAGTTACAAATAGTTTCCATTTCATGATTATCAATGGGGCTCGCTGTTCACTTAAACTTGAAGATCAAAAAATTGGCGATTGTTACTGTTTAGATGCTTTGCATATATGTTTCTTAGATTATATAGAAGCAATATATACAAATATTTCAACCGTCTGACTGTTCCATTCATTGTTCTACTTGTCGAAAGTTACAAATAATTACCGATAAAGGATTAACAATGGGGCTCATTGTTCACTTAAACTTGAAGAACAAAAATTTGGCGAATTGTACTGTTTGGATGCTTTGCATATATGTTTCTTAGACTATATAGAAGCAATATATACAATGATTTCAACCGTCTACCAGTTCCATTCATTGTTCTACTTGTCGAAAGTTACAAATAATTTCCGTTAAAGTATTAACAATGGGGCTCGTAGTTCACTTAAACATGAAGATGAAATAATTGGCGAATGGTACTGTTTGGATGCTTTGCAGATATGTTTCTTAGACTATATAGAAGCAATATATACAAAGATTTCAACCGTCTACCTGTTCCATTCATTGTTCTACTTGTCGAAAGTTACAAATAATTTCCGTTAAGGGATTAACAATGGGGATCGTAGTTTACTTAAACTTGAAGAACAAAAAATTGGCGAATTGTACTGTTTGGATGCTTTGCATATATGTTACTTAGACTATATAGAAGCAATATATACAATGATTTCAACAGTCTACCTGTTCCATTCATTGTTCTACTTGTCGAAAGCTACAAATAATTTCCGTTAAGGGATTAACAATGGGGATCGTAGTTGACTTAAACTTGAAGAACAAAAAATTGGAGAATTGTACTGTTTGGATGCTTTGCATAGATGTTTCTTAGACTATTTAGAAGCAATATATAGAAAGATTTCACCCGTCTACCTGTACTATTCATTGTTCTACTTGTAGAAAGTTACAAATAGTTTCCATTTCATGATTATCAATGGGGCTCGCTGTTCACTTAAACTTGAAGATCAAAAAATTGGCGATTGTTACTGTTTAGATGCTTTGCATATATGTTTCTTAGATTATATAGAAGCAATATATACAAATATTTCAACCGTCTGACTGTTCCATTCATTGTTCTACTTGTCGAAAGTTACAAATAATTACCGATAAAGGATTAACAATGGGGCTCATTGTTCACTTAAACTTGAAGAACAAAAATTTGGCGAATTGTACTGTTTGGATGCTTTGCATATATGTTTCTTAGACTATATAGAAGCAATATATACAATGATTTCAACCGTCTACCAGTTCCATTCATTGTTCTACTTGTCGAAAGTTACAAATAATTTCCGTTAAAGTATTAACAATGGGGCTCGTAGTTCACTTAAACATGAAGATGAAATAATTGGCGAATGGTACTGTTTGGATGCTTTGCAGATATGTTTCTTAGACTATATAGAAGCAATATATACAAAGATTTCAACCGTCTACCTGTTCCATTCATTGTTCTACTTGTCGAAAGTTACAAATAATTTCCGATAACGGATTAACCATTGGGGCTCATTGTTCACTTAAACTTGAAGAACAAAAAATTGGCGAATTGTACTGTTTGGATGCTTTGCGTACATGTTTCTTAGACTATATGGAAGCAATATATACAAAGATTTCAACCGTCTACGTGTTCCAATCATTGTTCTACTTGTAGAAAGTGACAATTAATTTCCGTTAAGGGATTAACAATGGGGCTCGTAGTTCACTTAAACTTGAAGAACAAGAAATTGGCGAATGGTACTGTTTGGATGCTTTGCATATATGTTTCTTAGACTATATAGAAGCAATATATAGAAAGATTTCAACCGTCTACCTGTTCCATTCATTGTTCTACTTGTCGAAAGTTACAAATAATTTCCGATAAAGGATTAACAATGGGGCTCATTGTTCACTTAAACTTGAAGAACAAAAAATTGGCGAATGGTACTGTTTGGATGCTTTGCATATATGTTTCTTAGACTATATAGAAGCAATATATACAAAGATTTCAACCGTCTACCTGTTCCATTCATTGTTCTACTTGTCGAAAGTTACAAATAATTTCCTTTAAAGGATTAACAATGGGGCTCATTGTTCACCTAAACTTGAAGAACATAAAATTGGCGAATTGTACTGTTTGGATGCTTTGCATATATGTTTCTTAGACTATATAGAAGCAATATATACAATGATTTCAACCGTCTACCTGTTCTGTTCATTGTTCTACTTGTCGAAAGTTACAAATAATTTCCGTTAAGGGATTAACAATGGGGATCGTAGTTTACTTAAACTTGAAGAACAAAAAATTGGCGAATTGTACTGTTTGGATGCTTTGCATATATGTTTCTTAGACTATATAGAAGCAATATATACAAAGATTTCAACCGTCTACCTGTTCTATTCATTGTTCTAGTTGTCGAAATTTACAAATAATTTCAGATAAAGGATTAACCATTGGGGCTCATTGTCCACTTAAACTTGAAGAACAAAAAATTGGCGAATTGTACTGTTTGGATGCTTTGCATATATGTTTCTTAGACTATATAGAAGCAATATATACAATGATTTCAACCGTCTACATGATCCATTCATTGTTCTACTTGTCGAAATTTACAAATAATTTCCTTTAAAGGATTAACAATGGGGCTCGTAGTTTCAATTAAACATGAAAAACAAAAAATTGGCGAATTGTACTGTTTGGATGCTTTGCATATATGTTTCTTAGACTATATAGAAGCAATATATACAAAGATTTCAACCGTCTACCTGTTCCATTCATTTTTCTACTTGTCGAAAGTTACAAATAATTTCCTTTAAAGGATTAACAATGGGGCTCGTTGTTCACTTAAACTTGAAGAACAATAAATTGGCGAATTGTACTGTTTGGATGCTTTGCATATATGTTTCTTAGACTATATAGAAGCAATATATACAAAGATTTCAACCGTCTACCTGTTCCATTCATTGCTCTACTTGTCGCAAGTTACAAATAATTTCCGTTAAAGGATTAACAATGGGGCTCGTAGTTCACATAATCTTGAAGAACAAAAAATTGGCGAATTGTACTGTTTGGATGCTTTGCATATATGTTTCGTAGACTATATAGAAGCAATATATACAATGATTTCAACCGTCTACATGATCCATTCATTGTTCTACTTGTCGAAAATTACAAATAATTTCCGATAAAGGATTAACCATTGGGGCTCATTGTTCACTTAAACTTGAAGAACAAAAAATTGGCGAATGGTAGTGTTTGGATGCTTTGCGTACATGTTTCTTAGACTATATGGAAGCAACATATACAAAGATTTCAACCGTCTACGTGTTCCAATCATTGTTCTACTTGTCGAAATTTACAAATAATTTACTTTAAAGGATGAACAATGGGGCTCGTTGTTCACTTAAACTTGAAGAACAATAAATTGGCGAATTGTACTGTTTGGATGCTTTGCATATATGTTTCTTAGTCTATATAGAAGCAATATATACAAAGATTTCAACCGTCTACGTGTTCCATTCATTGTTCTACTTGCCGAAAGTTAGAAATAATTTCCGATAAAGGATTAACAATGGGGCTCATTGTTCACTTAAACTTGAAGATCAAAAAATTGGCGAATGTTACTGTTTAGATGCTTTGCATATAGGTTCCTTAGACTATATAGAAGCAACATATACAAAGATTGCAACTGTCTACCTGTTCTATTTATTGTTCTTCTTGTCGAAAGTTACAAATAATTTCCGTTTCATGATTATCAATGGGCCTCGTTGTTCACTTAAACTTGAAGAACAATAAATTGGCGAATTGTACTGTTTGGATGCTTTGCGTACATGTTTCTTAGACTATATGGAAGCAATATATACAAAGATTTCAACCGTCTACGTGTTCCAATCATTGTTCTACTTGTCGAAATTTACAAATAATTTCCTTTAAAGGATTAACAATGGGGCTCGTTGTTCACTTAAACTTGAAGAACAATAAATTGGCGAATTGTACTGTTTGGATGCTTTGCATATTTGTTTCTTACACTAGATGGAAGCAATATATACAAAGATTTCAACCGTCTACCTGTTCCATTCATTGTTCTACTTGTAGAAAGTTACAATTAATTTCCGTTAATGGATTAACCATTGGGACTCATTGTTCACTTAAACTTGAAGAACAAAAAATTGGCGAATTGTACTGTTTGGATGCTTTGCATATATGTTTCTTAGACTATATAGAAGCAATATATACAAAGATTTCAACCGTCTACCTGTTCCATTCATTGTTCTACTTGTCGAAAGTTACAAATAATTTCCGATAAAGGATTAACAATGGGTCTCATTGTTCACTTAAACTTGAAGAACAAAAAATTGGCGAATTGTACTGTTTGGATGCTTTGCATATATGTTTCTTAGACTATATGGAAGCAATATATACAAAGATTTCAACCGTCTACGTGTTCCATTCATTGTTCTACTTGTCGAAATTTACAAATAATTTCCTTTAAAGGATTAACAATGGGGCTCGTTGTTCACTTAAACTTGAAGAACAATAAATTGGCGAATTGTACTGTTTGGATGCTTTGCATATTTGTTTCTTACACTAGATGGAAGCAATATATACAAAGATTTCAACCGTCTACCTGTTCCATTCATTGTTCTACTTGTAGAAAGTTACAATTAATTTCCGTTAATGGATTAACCATTGGGACTCATTGTTCACTTAAACTTGAAGAACAAAAAATTGGCGAATTGTACTGTTTGGATGCTTTGCATATATGTTTCTTAGATTATATAGACGCAATATATACAAGGATTTCAACCGTCTACCTGTTCCATTCATTGTTCTACTTGTCGAAAGTTACAAATAATTTCCGTTAAGGGATTAACAATGGGGATCGTAGTTTACTTAAACTTGAAGAACAAAAAATTGGCGAATTGTACTGTTTGGATGCTTTGCATATATGTTTCTTAGACTATATAGAAGCAATATATACAAAGATTTCAACCGTCTACCTGTTCCATTCATTGTTCTACTTGTAGAAAGTTACAATTAATTTCCGTTAATGGATTAACCATTGGGACTCATTGTTCACTTAAACTTGAAGAACAAAAAATTGGCGAATTGTACTGTTTGGATGCTTTGCATATATGTTTCTTAGACTATATGGAAGCAATATATACAAAGATTTCAACCGTCTACGTGTTCCATTCATTGTTCTACTTGTAGAAAGTTACAATTAATTTCCGTTTTAGGATTAACAATGGGGCTCGTAGTTCACTTAAACTTGAAGAACAAAAAATTGGCGAATTGTACTGTTTGGATGCTTTGCATATATGTTTCGTAGACTATATAGAAGCAATATATACAATGATTTCAACCGTCTACATGATCCATTCATTGTTCTACTTGTCGAAATTTACAAATAATTTCCTTTAAAGGATTAACAATGGGGCTCGTTGATCACTTAAACTTGAAGAACAAAAAATTGATGAATGGTAATGTTTGGATGCTTTGTATATATGTTTCTTAGACTATATAGAAGCAATATATACATTGATTTCAACCGTCTACCTGTTCCAATCATTGTTCTACTTGTCGAAATTTACAAATAATTTCCGATAAAGGATTAACCATTGGGGCTCATTGTTCACTTAAACTTGAAGAACAAAAAATTGGCGAATTGTACTGTTTGGATGCTTTGCATATATGTTTCATAGACTATATAGATGCAATATATAAAAAGATTTCAACCGTCTACCTGTTCCATTCATTGTTCTACTTATCGAAAGTTACAAATAATTTCCGATAAAGGAGTAACAATGGGGCTCATTGTTCACTTAAACTTGAAGAACAAAAAATTGGCGAATGGTACTGTTTGGATGCTTTGCATATATGTTTCTTAGACTATATGGAAGCAATATATAATAATATTTCAACCGTCTACTTGTTCCAATCATTGTTCTACTTGTCGAAATTTACAAATAATTTCCTTTAAAGGATTAACAATAGGGCTCGTTGTTCACTTAAACTTGAAGAACAATAAATTGGCGAATTGTACTGTGTGGATGCTATGCATATATGTTTCTTAGACTATATAGAAGCAATATATATAATGATTTCAACCGTCTACCTGTTCCATTCATTGTTCTACATGTCGAAAGTTACAAATAATTTCCGTTTCATGATTATCAATGGGGCTCGTTGTTCACTTAAACTTGAAGAACAAAAAATTAGCGAATGGTACTGTTTGGATGCTTTGCATATATGTTTCATAGTCTATATAGAAGCAATATATACAAAGATTTCAACCGTCTACGTGTTCCAATTATTGATCTACTTGTAGAAAGTTACAAATAGTTTCCGATAAAGGATTAACAATGTGGCTCATTGTTCACTTAACCTTGAAGAACAAAAAATTGGCGAATGGTACTATTTGGATGGTTTACATATATGTTTCTTAGGTTATATAGAAGCAATATATACAAAGATTTCAACCGTTTACATGTTCCATTCATTGTTCTACTTGTCGAAAATTACAAATAATTTCCGATAAAGGATTAACCATTGGGGCTCATTGTTCACTTAAACTTGAAGAACAAAAAATTGGCGAATGGTAGTGTTTGGATGCTTTGCGTACATGTTTCTTAGACTATATGGAAGCAACATATACAAAGATTTCAACCGTCTACGTGTTCCAATCATTGTTCTACTTGTCGAAATTTACAAATAATTTACTTTAAAGGATGAACAATGGGGCTCGTTGTTCACTTAAACTTGAAGAACAATAAATTGGCGAATTGTACTGTTTGGATGCTTTGCATATATGTTTCTTAGTCTCTATAGAAGCAATATATACAAAGATTTCAACCGTCTACGTGTTCCATTCATTGTTCTACTTGCCGAAAGTTAGAAATAATTTCCGATAAAGGATTAACAATGGGGCTCATTGTTCACTTAAACTTGAAGATAAAAAAATTGGCGAATGTTACTGTTTAGATGCTTTGCATATAGGTTCCTTAGACTATATAGAAGCAACATATACAAAGATTGCAACCGTCTACCTGTTCTATTTATTGTTCTTCTTGTCGAAAGTTACAAATAATTTCCGTTTCATGATTATCAATGGGCCTCGTTGTTCACTTAAACTTGAAGAACAATAAATTGGCGAATTGTACTGTTTGGATGCTTTGAATGTATGTTTCTTAGACTATATAGAAGCAATATATACAAAGATTTCAACCGTCTACCTGTTCCATTCATTGTTCTACTTGTCGAAAGTTACAAATAATTTCCTTTAAAGGATTAACAATGGGGCTCATTGTTCACTTAAACTTGAAGAACAAAAAATTGGCGAATTGTACTGTTTGGATGCTTTGCATATATGTTTCTTAGACTCTATAAAAGCAATATATACAATGATTTCAACCGTCTACCTATTCCATTCATTGTTCTACTTGTCGAATGTTACAAATAATTTCCGTTAAGGGATTAACAATGGGGATCGTAGTTTACTTAAACTTGAAGAACAAAAAATTGGCGAATTGTTCTGTTTGGATGCTTTGCATATATGTTTCTTAGACTATATAGAAGCAATATATACAATGATTTCAACCGTCTACCTATTCCATTCATTATTCTACTTGCCGAAATTTACAAATAATTTCCTTTAAAGGATTAACAATGGGGCTCGTAGTTCACTTAAACTTGAAGAGCAAAAAATTGTCGAATTGTACTGTTTGGATGCTTTGCATATATGTTTCTTAGACTATATAGAAGCAATATATACAATGATATCAACCGTCTACCTGTTCCATTCATTGTTCTACTTGTCGAAAGTTACAAATAATTTCCGTTAAGGGATTAACAATGGGGATCGTAGTTTACTTAAACTTGAAGAACAAAAAATTGGCGAATTGTACTGTTTGGATGCTTTGCATATATGTTTCTTAGACTATATAGAAGCAATATATACAATGATTTCAACCGTCTACCTGTTCCATTCATTGTTCTACTTGTCGAAAGTTACAAATAATTTCCGTTAAGGGATTAACAATGGGGATCGTAGTTTACTTAAACTTGAAGAACAAAAAATTGGCGAATGGTACTGTTTGGATCCTTTGCATATATGTTTCTTAGACTATATGGAAGGAATATATACAAAGATTTCAACCGTCTGCGTGTTCCAATCATTGTTCTACTTGTAGAAAGTTACAATTAATTTCCGTTAAAGGATTAACAATGGGGCTCGTAGTTCACTTCAACTTGAAGAACAAAAAATTGGCGAATGGTACTGTTTGGATGCTTTGCGTACATGTTTCTTAGACTATATGGAAGCAATATATACAAAGATTTCAACCGTCTACGTGTTCCATTCATTGTTCTACTTGTCGAATGTTACAAATAATTTCCGTTAAGGGATTAACAATGGGGATCGTAGTTTACTTAAACTTGAAGAACAAAAAATTGGCGAATTGTACTGTTTGGATGCTTTGCATATATGTTTCTTAGACTATATAGAAGCAATATATACAATGATTTCAACCGTCTACCTGTTCCATTCATTGTTCTACTTGTCGAAAGTTACAAATAATTTCCGATAAAGGATTAACAATGGGGCTCATTGTTCACTTAAACTTGAGGAACAAAAAATTGGCGAATGGTACTGTTTGGATGCTTTGCGTACATGTTTCTTAGACTATATAGAAGCAATATATACAAAGTTTTCAACCGTCTACCTGTTCCATTCATTGTTCTACTTGTCGAAAGTTACAAATAATTTCCGATAAAGGATTAACAATGGGGCTCATTTTTCACTTAACCTTGAAGAACAAAAAATTGGCGAATGGTACTGTTTGGATGCTTTGCATATATGTTTCTTAGACTATATAGAAGCAATATATACAAAGATTTCAACCGTCTACCTGTTCCATTCATTGTTCTATTTGTCGAAAATTACAAATAATTTCCGATAAAGGATTAACAATGGGGCTCGTAGTTCACTTAAACTTGAAGAACAAAAAAATTGGCGAATTGTACTGTTTGGATGCTTTGCATATATGTTTCTTAGACTATATAGAAGCAATATATAGAAGGATTTCACCCGTCTACCTGTTCCAATCATTGTTCTACTTGTCGAAATTTAGAAATAATTTCCCTTTCATGATTATCAATGGGGCTCATTTTTCACTTAACCTTGAAGAACAAAAAATTGGCGAATGGTACTGTTTGGATGCTTTGCATATATGTTTCTTAGACTATATAGAAGCAATATTTACAAAGATTTCAACCGTCTACCTGTTCCATTCATTGTTCTACTTGTCGAAAGTTACAAATAATTTCCGATAAAGGATTAACAATGGGTCTCATTGTTCACTTAAACTTGAGGAACAAAAAATTGGCGAATGGTACTGTTTGGATGCTTTGCGTACATGTTTCTTAGACTATATAGAAGTAATATATACAAAGATTTCAACCGTCTACGTGTTCCAATCATTGTTCTACTTGTCGAAATTTACAAATAATTTCCTTTAAAGGATGAACAATGGGGCTCGTTGTTCACTTAAACTTGAAGAGCAAAAAATTGTCGAATTGTACTGTTTGGATGCTTTGCATATATGTTTCTTAGACTATATGGAAGCAATATATACAAAGATTTCAACCGTCTGCGTGTTCCAATCATTGTTCTACTTGTAGAAAGTTACAATTAATTTCCGTTAAAGGATTAACAATGGGGCTCGTAGTTCACTTAAACTTGAGGAACAAAAAATTGGCGAATGGTACTGTTTGGATGCTTTGCGTACATGTTTCTTAGACTATATAGAAGTAATATATACAAAGATTTCAACCGTCTACGTGTTCCAATCATTGTTCTACTTGTCGAAATTTACAAATAATTTCCTTTAAAGGATGAACAATGGGGCTCGTTGTTCACTTAAACTTGAAGAGCAAAAAATTGTCGAATTGTACTGTTTGGATGCTTTGCATATATGTTTCTTAGACTATATGGAAGCAATATATACAAAGATTTCAACCGTCTGCGTGTTCCAATCATTGTTCTACTTGTAGAAAGTTACAATTAATTTCCGTTAAAGGATTAACAATGGGGCTCGTAGTTCACTTCAACTTGAAGAACAAAAAATTGGCGAATGGTACTGTTTGGATGCTTTGCGTACATGTTTCTTAGACTATATGGAAGCAATATATACAAAGATTTCAACCGTCTACGTGTTCCATTCATTGTTCTACTTGCCGAAATTTACAAATAATTTCCTTTAAAGGATTAACAATGGGGCTCGTAGTTCACTTAAACTTGAAGAACAAAAAATTGGCGAATGGTACTGTTTGGATGCTTTGCATATATGTTTCTTAGACTATATAGAAGCAATATATACATTGATTTCAACCGTCTACCTGTTCCATTCATTGTTCTACTTGTCGAAAGTTACAAATAATTTCCGTTAAGGGATTAACAATGGGGATCGTAGTTTACTTAAATTGAAGAACAAAAAATTGGCGAATGGTACTGTTTGGAAGCTTTGCATATATGTTTCTTAGACTATATGGAAGCAATATATACAAAGATTTCAACAGTCTACGTGTTCCAATCATTGTTCTACTTGTAGAAAGTTACAATTAATTTCCGTTAAAGGATTAACAATGGGGCTCGTAGTTCACTTAAACTTGAAGAACAAAAAAATTGGCGAATTGTACTGTTTGGATGCTTTGCATATATGTTTCTTAGACTATATAGAAGCAATATATAGAAGGATTTCACCCGTCTACCTGTTCCAATCATTGTTCTACTTGTCGAAATTTAGAAATAATTTCCCTTTCATGATTATCAATGGGGCTCGTTGTTCACTTAAACTTGAAGAACAAAAAATTGGCGAATGGTACTGTTTGGATGCTTTGCATATATGTTTCTTAGACTATATAGAAGCAATATTTACAAAGATTTCAACCGTCTACCTGTTCCATTCATTGTTCTACTTGTCGAAAGTTACAAATAATTTCCGATAAAGGATTAACAATGGGTCTCATTGTTCACTTAAACTTGAGGAACAAAAAATTGGCGAATGGTACTGTTTGGATGCTTTGCGTACATGTTTCTTAGACTATATAGAAGCAATATATACAAAGATTTCAACCGTCTACGTGTTCCAATCATTGTTCTACTTGTCGAAATTTACAAATAATTTCCTTTAAAGGATGAACAATGGGGCTCGTTGTTCACTTAAACTTGAAGAGCAAAAAATTGTCGAATTGTACTGTTTGGATGCTTTGCATATATGTTTCTTAGACTATATGGAAGCAATATATACAAAGATTTCAACCGTCTGCGTGTTCCAATCATTGTTCTACTTGTAGAAAGTTACAATTAATTTCCGTTAAAGGATTAACAATGGGGCTCGTAGTTCACTTCAACTTGAAGAACAAAAAATTGGCGAATGGTACTGTTTGGATGCTTTGCGTACATGTTTCTTAGACTATATGGAAGCAATATATACAAAGATTTCAACCGTCTACGTGTTCCATTCATTGTTCTACTTGCCGAAATTTACAAATAATTTCCTTTAAAGGATTAACAATGGGGCTCGTAGTTCACTTAAACTTGAAGAACAAAAAATTGGCGAATGGTACTGTTTGGATGCTTTGCATATATGTTTCTTAGACTATATAGAAGCAATATATACATTGATTTCAACCGTCTACCTGTTCCATTCATTGTTCTACTTGTCGAAAGTTACAAATAATTTCCGTTTCATGATTATCAATGGGCCTCGTTGTTCACTTAAACTTGTAGAACAAAAAATTGGCGAATTGTACTGATTGGATGCTTTGCATATATGTTTCGTAGACTATATAGAAGCAATATATACAATGATTTCAACCGTCTACATGATCCATTCATTGTTCTACTTGTCGAAATTTACAAATAATTTCCTTTAAAGGATTAACAATGGGGCTCGTAGTTTCAATTAAACTTGAAAAACAAAAAATTGGCGAATTGTACTGTTTGGATGCTTTGCATATATGTTTCTTAGACTATATAGAAGCAATATATACAAAGATTTCAACCGTCTACCTGTTCCACTCATTGTTCTACTTGTCGAAAGTTACAAATAATTTCCTTTAAAGGATTAACAATGGGGCTCGTTGTTCACTTAAACTTGAAGAACAATAAATTGGCGAATTGTACTGTTTGGATGCTTTGCATATATGTTTCTTAGACTATATAGAAGCAATATATACAAAGATTTCAACCGTCTACCTGTTCCATTCATTGCTCTACTTGTCGCAAGTTACAAATAATTTCCGTTAAAGGATTAACAATGGGGCTCGTAGATCACATAATCTTGAAGAACAAAAAATTGGCGAATTGTACTGTTTGGATGCTTTGCATATATGTTTCGTAGACTATATAGAAGCAATATATACAATGATTTCAACCGAAATTTACAAATAATTTCCTTTAAAGGATTAACAATGGGGCTCGTAGTTCACTTAAACTTGAAGAACAAAAAATTGGCGAATGGTACTGTTTGGATGCTTTGCATATATGTTTCTTAGACTATATAGAAGCAATATATACATTGATTTCAACCGTCTACCTGTTCCATTCATTGTTCTACTTGTCGAAAGTTACAATTAATTTCCGTTAAAGGATTAACAATGGGACTCGTAGTTCAATTAAACTTGAAGAACAAAAAATTGGCGAATTGTACTGATTGGATGCTTTGCATATATGTTTCGTAGACTATATAGAAGCAATATATACAATGATTTCAACCGTCTACATGATCCATTCATTGTTCTACTTGTCGAAATTTACAAATAATTTCCTTTAAAGGATTAACAATGGGGCTCGTAGTTTCAATTAAACTTGAAAAACAAAAAATTGGCGAATTGTACTGTTTGGATGCTTTGCATATATGTTTCTTAGACTATATAGAAGCAATATATACAAAGATTTCAACCGTCTACCTGTTCCATTCATTTTTCTATTTGTCGAAAATTACAAATAATTTCCGATAAAGGATTAACAATGGGGCTCGTAGTTCACTTAAACTTGAAGAACAAAAAAATTGGCGAATTGTACTGTTTGGATGCTTTGCATATATGTTTCTTAGACTATATAGATGCAATATATAGAAGGATTTCACCCGTCTACCTGTTCCAATCATTGTTCTACTTGTCGAAATTTAGAAATAATTTCCCTTTCATGATTATCAATGGGGCTCGTTGTTCACTTAAACTTGAAGAACAAAAAATTGGCGAATGGTACTGTTTGGATGCTTTGCATATATGTTTCTTAGACTATATAGAAGCAATATTTACCAAGATTTCAACCGTCTACCTGTTCCATTCATTGTTCTACTTGTCGAAAGTTACAAATAATTTCCGATAAAGGATTAACAATGGGTCTCATTGTTCACTTAAACTTGAGGAACAAAAAATTGGCGAATGGTACTGTTTGGATGCTTTGCGTACATGTTTCTTAGACTATATAGAAGCAATATATACAAAGATTTCAACCGTCTACGTGTTCCAATCATTGTTCTACTTGTCGAAATTTACAAATAATTTCCTTTAAAGGATGAACAATGGGGCTCGTTGTTCACTTAAACTTGAAGAACAATAAATTGGCGAATTGTACTGTTTGGATGCTTTGCGTACATGTTTCTTAGACTATATGGAAGCAATATATACAAAGATTTCAACCGTCTACGTGTTCCAATCATTGTTCTACTTGTCGAAATTTATAAATAATTTCCTTTAAAGGATTAACAATGGGGCTCGTTGTTCACTTAAACTTGAAGAACAATAAATTGGCGAATTGTACTGTTTGGATGCTTTGCATATATGTTTCTTAGACTATATAGAAGCAATATATACAAAGATTTCAACCGTCTACCTGTTCCATTCATTGCTCTACTTGTCGCAAGTTACAAATAATTTCCGTTAAAGGATTAACAATGGGGCTCGTAGATCACATAATCTTGAAGAACAAAAAATTGGCGAATTGTACTGTTTGGATGCTTTGCATATATGTTTCGTAGACTATATAGAAGCAATATATACAATGATTTCAACCGAAATTTACAAATAATTTCCTTTAAAGGATTAACAATGGGGCTCGTAGTTCACTTAAACTTGAAGAACAAAAAATTGGCGAATGGTACTGTTTGGATGCTTTGCATATATGTTTCTTAGACTATATAGAAGCAATATATACATTGATTTCAACCGTCTACCTGTTCCATTCATTGTTCTACTTGTCGAAAGTTACAATTAATTTCCGTTAAAGGATTAACAATGGGACTCGTAGTTCAATTAAACTTGAAGAACAAAAAATTGGCGAATTGTACTGATTGGATGCTTTGCATATATGTTTCGTAGACTATATAGAAGCAATATATACAATGATTTCAACCGTCTACATGATCCATTCATTGTTCTACTTGTCGAAATTTACAAATAATTTCCTTTAAAGGATTAACAATGGGGCTCGTAGTTTCAATTAAACTTGAAAAACAAAAAATTGGCGAATTGTACTGTTTGGATGCTTTGCATATATGTTTCTTAGACTATATAGAAGCAATATATACAAAGATTTCAACCGTCTACCTGTTCCATTCATTTTTCTATTTGTCGAAAATTACAAATAATTTCCGATAAAGGATTAACAATGGGGCTCGTAGTTCACTTAAACTTGAAGAACAAAAAAATTGGCGAATTGTACTGTTTGGATGCTTTGCATATATGTTTCTTAGACTATATAGAAGCAATATATAGAAGGATTTCACCCGTCTACCTGTTCCAATCATTGTTCTACTTGTCGAAATTTAGAAATAATTTCCCTTTCATGATTATCAATGGGGCTCGTTGTTCACTTAAACTTGAAGAACAAAAAATTGGCGAATGGTACTGTTTGGATGCTTTGCGTACATGTTTCTTAGACTATATGGAAGCAATATATACAAAGATTTCAACCGTCTACGTGTTCCATTCATTGTTCTACTTGCCGAAATTTACAAATAATTTCCTTTAAAGGATTAACAATGGGGCTCGTAGTTCACTTAAACTTGAAGAACAAAAAATTGGCGAATGGTACTGTTTGGATGCTTTGCATATATGTTTCTTAGACTATATAGAAGCAATATATACATTGATTTCAACCGTCTACCTGTTCCATTCATTGTTCTACTTGTCGAAAGTTACAAATAATTTCCGTTTCATGATTATCAATGGGCCTCGTTGTTCACTTAAACTTGTAGAACAAAAAATTGGCGAATTGTACTGATTGGATGCTTTGCATATATGTTTCGTAGACTATATAGAAGCAATATATACAATGATTTCAACCGTCTACATGATCCATTCATTGTTCTACTTGTCGAAATTTACAAATAATTTCCTTTAAAGGATTAACAATGGGGCTCGTAGTTTCAATTAAACTTGAAAAACAAAAAATTGGCGAATTGTACTGTTTGGATGCTTTGCATATATGTTTCTTAGACTATATAGAAGCAATATATACAAAGATTTCAACCGTCTACCTGTTCCACTCATTGCTCTACTTGTCGCAAGTTACAAATAATTTCCGTTAAAGGATTAACAATGGGGCTCGTAGATCACATAATCTTGAAGAACAAAAAATTGGCGAATTGTACTGTTTGGATGCTTTGCATATATGTTTCGTAGACTATATAGAAGCAATATATACAATGATTTCAACCGAAATTTACAAATAATTTCCTTTAAAGGATTAACAATGGGGCTCGTAGTTCACTTAAACTTGAAGAACAAAAAATTGGCGAATGGTACTGTTTGGATGCTTTGCATATATGTTTCTTAGACTATATAGAAGCAATATATACATTGATTTCAACCGTCTACCTGTTCCATTCATTGTTCTACTTGTCGAAAGTTACAATTAATTTCCGTTAAAGGATTAACAATGGGACTCGTAGTTCAATTAAACTTGAAGAACAAAAAATTGGCGAATTGTACTGATTGGATGCTTTGCATATATGTTTCGTAGACTATATAGAAGCAATATATACAATGATTTCAACCGTCTACATGATCCATTCATTGTTCTACTTGTCGAAATTTACAAATAATTTCCTTTAAAGGATTAACAATGGGGCTCGTAGTTTCAATTAAACTTGAAAAACAAAAAATTGGCGAATTGTACTGTTTGGATGCTTTGCATATATGTTTCTTAGACTATATAGAAGCAATATATACAAAGATTTCAACCGTCTACCTGTTCCATTCATTTTTCTATTTGTCGAAAATTACAAATAATTTCCGATAAAGGATTAACAATGGGGCTCGTAGTTCACTTAAACTTGAAGAACAAAAAAATTGGCGAATTGTACTGTTTGGATGCTTTGCATATATGTTTCTTAGACTATATAGATGCAATATATAGAAGGATTTCACCCGTCTACCTGTTCCAATCATTGTTCTACTTGTCGAAATTTAGAAATAATTTCCCTTTCATGATTATCAATGGGGCTCGTTGTTCACTTAAACTTGAAGAACAAAAAATTGGCGAATGGTACTGTTTGGATGCTTTGCATATATGTTTCTTAGACTATATAGAAGCAATATTTACAAAGATTTCAACCGTCTACCTGTTCCATTCATTGTTCTACTTGTCGAAAGTTACAAATAATTTCCGATAAAGGATTAACAATGGGTCTCATTGTTCACTTAAACTTGAGGAACAAAAAATTGGCGAATGGTACTGTTTGGATGCTTTGCGTACATGTTTCTTAGACTATATAGAAGCAATATATACAAAGATTTCAACCGTCTACGTGTTCCAATCATTGTTCTACTTGTCGAAATTTACAAATAATTTCCTTTAAAGGATGAACAATGGGGCTCGTTGTTCACTTAAACTTGAAGAACAATAAATTGGCGAATTGTACTGTTTGGATGCTTTGCGTACATGTTTCTTAGACTATATGGAAGCAATATATACAAAGATTTCAACCGTCTACGTGTTCCAATCATTGTTCTACTTGTCGAAATTTATAAATAATTTCCTTTAAAGGATTAACAATGGGGCTCGTTGTTCACTTAAACTTGAAGAACAATAAATTGGCGAATTGTACTGTTTGGATGCTTTGCATATATGTTTCTTAGACTATATAGAAGCAATATATACTAAGATTTCAACCGTCTACCTGTTCCATTCATTGCTCTACTTGTCGCAAGTTACAAATAATTTCCGTTAAAGGATTAACAATGGGGCTCGTAGTTCACATAATCTTGAAGAACAAAAAATTGGCGAATTGTACTGTTTGGATGCTTTGCATATATGTTTCGTAGACTATATAGAAGCAATATATACAATGATTTCAACCGTCTACATGATCCATTCATTGTTCTACTTGTCGAAATTTACAAATAATTTCCTTTAAAGGATTAACAATGGGGCTCGTTGATCACTTAAACTTGAAGAACAAAAAATTGATGAATGGTAATGTTTGGATGCTTTGTATATATGTTTCTTAGACTATATAGAAGCAATATATACATTGATTTCAACCGTCTACCTGTTCCAATCATTGTTCTACTTGTCGAAATTTACAAATAATTTCCGATAAAGGATTAACCATTGGGGCTCATTGTTCACTTAAACTTGAAGAACAAAAAATTGGCGAATTGTACTGTTTGGATGCTTTGCATATATGTTTCGTAGACTATATAGATGCAATATATAAAAAGATTTCAACCGTCTACCTGTTCCATTCATTGTTCTACTTGTCGAAAGTTACAAATAATTTCCGATAAAGGAGTAACAATGGGGCTCATTGTTCACTTAAACTTGAAGAACAAAAAATTGGCGAATGGTACTGTTTGGATGCTTTGCATATATGTTTCTTAGACTATATGGAAGCAATATATAATAATATTTCAACCGTCTACTTGTTCCAATCATTGTTCTACTTGTCGAAATTTACAAATAATTTCCTTTAAAGGATTAACAATAGGGCTCGTTGTTCACTTAAACTTGAAGAACAATAAATTGGCGAATTGTACTGTTTGGATGCTTTGCATATATGTTTCTTAGACTATATAGAAGCAATATATACAAAGATTTCAACCGTCTACCTGTTCCATTCATTGCTCTACTTGTCGCAAGTTACAAATAATTTCCGTTAAAGGATTAACAATGGGGCTCGTAGATCACATAATCTTGAAGAACAAAAAATTGGCGAATTGTACTGTTTGGATGCTTTGCATATATGTTTCGTAGACTATATAGAAGCAATATATACAATGATTTCAACCGAAATTTACAAATAATTTCCTTTAAAGGATTAACAATGGGGCTCGTAGTTCACTTAAACTTGAAGAACAAAAAATTGGCGAATGGTACTGTTTGGATGCTTTGCATATATGTTTCTTAGACTATATAGAAGCAATATATACATTGATTTCAACCGTCTACCTGTTCCATTCATTGTTCTACTTGTCGAAAGTTACAATTAATTTCCGTTAAAGGATTAACAATGGGACTCGTAGTTCACTTAAACTTGAAGAACAAAAAATTGGCGAATTGTACTGATTGGATGCTTTGCATATATGTTTCGTAGACTATATAGAAGCAATATATACAATGATTTCAACCGTCTACATGATCCATTCATTGTTCTACTTGTCGAAATTTACAAATAATTTCCTTTAAAGGATTAACAATGGGGCTCGTAGTTTCAATTAAACTTGAAAAACAAAAAATTGGCGAATTGTACTGTTAGGATGCTTTGCATATATGTTTCTTAGACTATATAGAAGCAATATATACAAAGATTTCAACCGTCTACCTGTTCCATTCATTGTTCTATTTGTCGAAAATTACAAATAATTTCCGATAAAGGATTAACAATGGGGCTCGTAGTTCACTTAAACTTGAAGAACAAAAAAATTGGCGAATTGTACTGTTTGGATGCTTTGCATATATGTTTCTTAGACTATATAGATGCAATATATAGAAGGATTTCACCCGTCTACCTGTTCCAATCATTGTTCTACTTGTCGAAATTTAGAAATAATTTCCCTTTCATGATTATCAATGGGGCTCGTTGTTCACTTAAACTTGAAGAACAAAAAATTGGCGAATGGTACTGTTTGGATGCTTTGCATATATGTTTCTTAGACTATATAGAAGCAATATTTACAAAGATTTCAACCGTCTACCTGTTCCATTCATTGTTCTACTTGTCGAAAGTTACAAATAATTTCCGATAAAGGATTAACAATGGGTCTCATTGTTCACTTAAACTTGAGGAACAAAAAATTGGCGAATGGTACTGTTTGGATGCTTTGCGTACATGTTTCTTAGACTATATAGAAGCAATATATACAAAGATTTCAACCGTCTACGTGTTCCAATCATTGTTCTACTTGTCGAAATTTACAAATAATTTCCTTTAAAGGATGAACAATGGGGCTCGTTGTTCACTTAAACTTGAAGAACAATAAATTGGCGAATTGTACTGTTTGGATGCTTTGCGTACATGTTTCTTAGACTATATGGAAGCAATATATACAAAGATTTCAACCGTCTACGTGTTCCAATCATTGTTCTACTTGTCGAAATTTATAAATAATTTCCTTTAAAGGATTAACAATGGGGCTCGTTGTTCACTTAAACTTGAAGAACAATAAATTGGCGAATTGTACTGTTTGGATGCTTTGCATATATGTTTCTTAGACTATATAGAAGCAATATATACAAAGATTTCAACCGTCTACCTGTTCCATTCATTGCTCTACTTGTCGCAAGTTACAAATAATTTCCGTTAAAGGATTAACAATGGGGCTCGTAGTTCACATAATCTTGAAGAACAAAAAATTGGCGAATTGTACTGTTTGGATGCTTTGCATATATGTTTCGTAGACTATATAGAAGCAATATATACAATGATTTCAACCGTCTACATGATCCATTCATTGTTCTACTTGTCGAAATTTACAAATAATTTCCTTTAAAGGATTAACAATGGGGCTCGTTGTTCACTTAAACTTGAAGAACAATAAATTGGCGAATTGTACTGTTTGGATGCTTTGCATATGTGTTTCTTAGACTATATAGAAGCAATATATACAAAGATTTCAACCGTCTACCTGTTCCATTCATTGTTCTACTTGCCGAAAGTTACAAATAATTTCCGATAAAGGAGTAACAATGGGGCTCATTGTTCACTTAAACTTGAAGAACAAAAAATTGGCGAATGGTACTGTTTGGATGCTTTGCATATATGTTTCTTAGACTATATGGAAGCAATATATAATAATATTTCAACCGTCTACTTGTTCCAATCATTGTTCTACTTGTCGAAATTTACAAATAATTTCCTTTAAAGGATTAACAATAGGGCTCGTTGTTCACTTAAACTTGAAGAACAATAAATTGGCGAATTGTACTGTGTGGATGCTATGCATATATGTTTCTTAGACTATATAGAAGCAATATATATAATGATTTCAACCGTCTACCTGTTCCATTCATTGTTCTACATGTCGAAAGTTACAAATAATTTCCGTTTCATGATTGTCAATGGGGCTCGTTGTTCACTTAAACTTGAAGAACAAAAAATTGGCGAATGGTACTGTTTGGATGCTTTGCATATATGTTTCATAGTCTATATAGAAGCAATATATACAAAGATTTCAACCGTCTACGTGTTCCAATTATTGATCTACTTGTAGAAAGTTACAAATAGTTTCCGATAAAGGATTAACAATGTGGCTCATTGTTCACTTAACCTTGAAGAACAAAAAATTGGCGAATGGTACTATTTGGATGCTTTACATATATGTTTCTTAGGTTATATAGAAGCAATATATACAAAGATTTCAACCGTTTACAAGTTCCATTCATTGTTCTACTTGTCGAAAATTACAAATAATTTCCGATAAAGGATTAACCATTGGGGCTCATTGTTCACTTAAACTTGAAGAACAAAAAATTGGCGATTGTTACTTTTTAAATGCTTTGCATATAGGTTTCTTAGACTATATAGAAGCAACATATACAAAGATTTCAACCGTCTACCTGTTCTATTCATTGTTCTACTTGTCGAAAGTTACAAATAATTTCCTTTAAAGGATTAACAATGGGGCTCGTAGTTCACTTAAACTTGAAGAACAAAAAATTGGCGATTGTTACTTTTTAGATGCTTTGCATATAGGTTTCTTAGACTATATAGAAGCAACATATACAAAGATTTCAACCGTCTACCTGTTCTATTCATTGTTCTACTTGTAGAAAGTTACAAATAATTTCCGTTTCATGATTATCAATGGGGCTCGTAGTTCACTTAAACTTGAAGAACAAATAATTGGCGAATTGTACTGTTTGGATGCTTTGCGTATTTGTTTCGCAGACTATATAGAAGCAATATATGCAATGATTTCAACCGTCTACATGATCCATTCATTGTTCTACTTGTCGAAATTTACAAATAATTTCCTTTAAAGGATTAACAATGGGCCTCGTAGTTCACTTAAACATGAAGATGAAATAATTGGCGAATTGTACTGTTTGGATGCTTTGCATATATATTTCTTAGATTATAAAGAAGCAATATATACAAAGATTTCAACCGTCTACCTGTTCCATTCATTGTTCTACTTGTCGAAATTATCAAATAATTTCCTTTTATGGATTAACAATGGGGCTCGTTGTTCACTTAAACTTGAAGAACAATAAATTGGCGAATTGTACTGTTTGGATGCTTTGCATATATGTTTCTTAGACTATATAGACGCAATATATACAAGGATTTCAACCGTCTACCTGTTCGATTCATTGTTCTACTTGTCGAAATTTACAAATAATTTCCTATAAAGGATTAACAATGGGGCTCGTAGTTCACTTAAACTTGAAGAACAAAAAATTGGCGAATTGTACTGTTTGGATGCTTTGCATATATGTTTCTTAGACTATATAGAAGCAATATATACAATGATTTCAACAGTCTACCTGTTCCATTCATTGTTCTACTTGTCGAAAGTTACATATAATTTCCGATAACGGATTAACCATTGGGGCTCATTGTTCACTTAAACTTGAAGATAAAAAAATTGGCGAATGTTACTGTTTAGATGCTTTGCATATAAGTTTCTTAGACTATATAGAAGCAACATATACAAAGATTTCAACCGTCTACCTGTTCTATTCATTGTTCTACTTGTAGAAAGTTACAAATAATTTCCGTTTCATGATTATCAATGGGGCTCGTTGTTCACTTAATCTTGGAGAACAAAAAGTTGGCGATTGTTACTTTTTAGATGCTTTGCATATAGGTTTCTTAGGCTATATAGAAGCAACATATGCAAAGATTTCAACCGTCTACCTGTTCTATTCATTGTTCTACTTGTCGAAAGTTACAAATAATTTCCTTTAAAGGATTAACAATGGGGCTCGTAGTTCACTTAAACTTGAAGAACAAAAAATTAGCGAACGGTACTGTTTGGATGCTTTGCGTACATGTTTCTTAGACTATATGGAAGCAATATATACAAAGATTTCAACCGTCTACGTGTTCCAATCATTGTTCTACTTGTCGAAATTTACAAATAATTTTCTTTAAAGGATTAACAATGGGGCTCGTCGTTCACTTAAACTTGAAGAACAATAAATTGGCGAATTGTACTGTTTGGATGCTTTGCATATATGTTTCTTAGATTATATAGAAGCAATATATACAAAGATTTCAACCGTCTACCTGTTCCATTACTTGTTCTACTTGTCGAAAGTTACAAATAATTTCCGATAAAGGATTAACAATGGGGCTCGTAGTTCACTTAAACTTGAAGAACAAAAAATTGGCGATTGTTACTTTTTAGATGCTTTGCATATAGGTTTCTTAGACTATATAGAAGCAACATATACAAAGATTTCAACCGTCTACCTGTTCTATTCATTGTTCTACTTGTAGAAAGTTACAAATAATTTCCGTTTCATGATAATCAATGGGGCTCGTTGTTCACTTAATATTGGAGAACAAAAAATTGGCGATTGTTACTTTTTAGATGCTTTGCATATAGGTTTCTTAGGCTATATAGAAGCAACATATACAAAGATTTCAACCGTCTACCTGTTCTATTCATTGTTCTACTTGTCGAAAGTTACAAATAATTTCCGTTAAAGGATTAACAATGGGGCTCGCTGTTCACTTAAACTTGAAGATCAAAAAATTGGCGATTGTTACTGTTTAGATGCTTTGCATATAGGTTTCTTAGACTATATAGAAGCAACATATACAAAGATTTCAACCGTCTACCTGTTCTGTTCATTGTTCTACTTGTAGAAAGTTACAAATAATTTCCGTTTCATGATTATCAATGGGGCTCGTTGTTCACTTAAACTTGAAGAACAAAAATTTGGCGAATGGTACTGTTTGGATGCTTTGCATATATGTTTCTTAGATTATATAGAAGCAATATATACAAAGATTTCAAACGTCTACCTGTACTATTCATTGTTCTACTTGTAGAAAGTTACAATTAATTTCCGTTAAAGGATTAACAATGGGGCTCGTAGTTCACTTAAGCTTGAAGAACAAAAAATTGGAGAATTGTACTGTTTGGATGCTTTGCATATATGTTTCGTAGATTATATAGAAGCAATATATACAATGATTTCAACCGTCTACCTGATCCATTTATTGTTCTACTTGTCGAAATTTACAAATAATTTCCTTTAAAGGATTAACAATGGGGCTCGTTGTTCACTTAAACTTGAAGAACAATAAATTGGCGAATTGTACTGTTTGGATGCTTTGCATATATGTTTCTTAGACTATATAGACGCAATATATACAAGGATTTCAACCGTCTACCTGTTCGATTCATTGTTCTACTTGTCGAAATTTACAAATAATTTCCTTTAAAGGATTAACAATGGGGCTCGTTGTTCACTTAAACTTGAAGAACAATAAATTGGCGAATTGTACTGTTTGGATGCTTTGCATATATGTTTCTTAGACTATATAGACGCAATATATACAAGGATTTCAACCGTCTACCTGTTCGATTCATTGTTCTACTTGTCGAAATTTACAAATAATTTCCTATAAAGGATTAACAATGGGGCTCGTAGTTCACTTAAACTTGAAGAACAAAAAATTGGCGAATTGTACTGTTTGGATGCTTTCCATATATGTTTCTTAGACTATTTAGATGTAATATATAGAAAGATTTTACCCGTCTACCTGTACTATTCATTGTTCTACTTGTAGAAAGTTACAAATAATTTCCATTTCATGATTATCAATGGGGCTCGTAGTTCACTTAAACTTGAAGAACAAAAAATTGGCGAACGGTACTGTTTGGATGCTTTGCATATTTGTTTCGCAGACTATATAGAAACAATATATACAATGATTTCAACCGTCTACATGATCCATTCATTGTTCTACTTGTCGAAATTTACAAATAATTTCCTTTAAAGGATTAACAATGGGGCTCGTAGTTCACTTAAACATGAAGATGAAATAATTGGCGTATTGTACTGTTTGGATGCTTTGCATATATGTTTCTTAGATTATATAGAAGCAATATATACAATGATTTCAACCGTCTACCTGTTCCATTCATTGTTCTACTTGTCGAAAGTTACAAATAATTTCCGTTAAGGGATTAACAATGGGGATCGTAGTTTACTTAAACATGAAGAACAAAAAATTGGCGAATTGTACTGTTTGGATGCTTTGCATATATGTTTCTTAGACTATATAGAAGCAATATATACAATGATTTCAACAGTCTACCTGTTCCATTCATTGTTCTACTTGTCGAAATTTACAAATAATTTTCTTTAAAGGATTAACAATGGGGCTCGTAGTTCACTTAAACTTGAAGAACACAAAATTGGCGAATGGTTCTGTTTGGATGCTTTGCATATATGTTTCTTAGACTATTTAGATGCAATATATAGAAAGATTTCACCCGTCTACCTGTACTATTCATTGTTCTACTTGTAGAAAGTTACAAATAATTTCCATTTCATGATTATCAATGGGGCTCGTAGTTCACTTAAACTTGAAGAACAAAAAATTGGCGAATTGTACTGTTTGGATGCTTTGCATATATGTTTCTTATACTATATAGAAGCAATATATACAAAGATTTCAACCGTCTACCTGTACTATTCATTGTTCTACTTGTAGAAAGTTACAAATAATTTCCATTTCATGATTATCAATGGGGCTCGTAGTTCACTTAAACTTGAAGAACAAAAAATTGGCGAATTGTACTGTTTGGATGCTTTGCATATATGCTTCTTATACTATATAGAAGCAATATATACAAAGATTTCAACCGTCTACCTGTTCTATTCATTGTTCTACTTGTAGAAAGTTACAAATAATTTCCATTTCATGATTATCAATGGGGCTCGTATTTCACTTAAACTTGAAGAACAAAAAATTGGCGATTGTTACTTTTTAGATGCTTTGCATATAGGTTTCTTAGGCTATATAGAAGCAACATATACAAAGATTTCAACCGTCTACCTGTTCTATTCATTGTTCTACTTGTCGAAAGTTACAAATAATTTCCGTTAAAGGATTAACAATGGGGCTCGCTGTTCACTTAAACTTGATGATCAAAAAATTGGCGATTGTTACTGTTTAGATGCTTTGCATATAGGTTTCTTAGACTATATAGAAGCAACATATACAAAGATTTCAACCGTCTACCAGTTCCATTCATTGTTCTACTTGTCGAAAGTTACAAATAATTTCCGTTAAGGGATTAACAATGGGGATCGTAGTTTACTTAAACTTGAAGAACAAAAAATTGGCGAATTGTACTGTTTGGATGCTTTGCATAGATGTTTCTTAGACCATTTAGAAGCAGCATATACAAAGATTTCAACCGTCTACCTGTTCCATTCATTGTTCTACTTGTCGAAATTTACAAATAATTTCCTTTAAAGGATTAACAATGGGGCTCGTAGATCACTTAAACTTGAAGAACAAAAAATTGGCGAATGGTACTGTTTGGATGCTATGCATATATGTTTCTTATACTATATAGAAGCAATATATACAAAGATTTCAACCGTCTACCTGTTCCATTCACTGTTCTACTTGTCGAAAGTTACAAATAATTTCCGTTAAGGGATTAACAATGGGGATCGTTGTTTACTTAAACTTGAAGAACAAAAAATTGGCGAATTGTACTGTTTGGATGCTTTGCATATATGTTTCTTATACTATATAGAAGCAACATATACAAATATTTCAACCGTCTACCTGTTCCATTCATTGTTCTACTTGTCGAAAATTACAAATAATTACCGATAAAGGATTAACCATTGGGGCTCATTGTTCACCTAAACTTGAAGAACAAAAAATTGGCGAATGGTACTGTTTGGATGCTTTGCGTACATGTTTCTTAGGCTATATGGAAGCAATATATACAAAGATTTCAACCGTCTACCTGTTCCATTCATTGTTCTACTTGCCGAAAGTTACAAATAATTTCCGATAAAGGATTAACAATGGGGCTCATTGTTCACTTAAACTTGAAGGACAAAAAATTGGCGAATGGTACTGTTTGGATGCTTTGCGTACATGTTTCTTAGACTATATGGAAGCAATATATACAAGGATTTCAACCGTCTACCTGTTCCATTCATTGTTCTACTTGTCGAAAGTTACAAATAATTACCGATTACGGATTAACCATTGGGGCTCATTGTTCACTTAATCTTGAAGGCCAACAAATTGGAGAACGGTACTGTTTGGATGCTTTGCGTACATGTTTCTTAGACTATATGGAAGCAATATATACAAAGATTTCAACCGTCTACGTGTTCCAATCATTGTTCTACTTGTTGAAATTTACAAATAATTTCCTTTAAAGGATTAACAATGGGGCTCGTTGTTCACTTAAACTTTAAGAACAATAAATTGGCGAATTGTACTGTTTGGATGCTTTGCATATGTGTTTCTTAGACTATACAGAAGCAATATATACAAAGATTTCAACCGTCTACCTGTTCCATTCATTGTTCTACTTGCCGAAAGTTACAAATAATTTCCGATAAAGGATTAACCATTGGGGCTCATTGTTCACTTAAACTTGAAGAACAAAAAATTGGCGAACGGTACTGTTTGGATGCTTTGCGTACATGTTTCTTAGACTATATGGAAGCAATATATACAAAGATTTCAACCGTCTACGGGTTCCAATCATTGTTCTACTTGTCGAAAGTTACAAATAATTTCCGTTAAGGGATTAACAATGGGGATCGTAGTTTACTTAAACTTGAAGAACAAAAAATTGGCGAATTGTACTGTTTGGATGCTTTGCATAGATGTTTCTTAGACAATTTAGAAGCAGCATATACAAAGATTTCAACCGTCTACCTGTTCCATTCATTGTTCTACTAGTCGAAATTTACAAATAATTTCCTTTAAAGGATTAACAATGGGGCTCGTAGTTCACTTAAACTTGAAGAACAAAAAATTGGCGAATGGTACTGTTTGGATGCTATGCATATATGTTTCTTATACTATATAGAAGCAATATATACAAAGATTTCAACCGTCTACCTGTTCCATTCACTGTTCTACTTGTCGAAAGTTACAAATAATTTCCGTTAAGGGATTAACAATGGGGATCGTTGTTTACTTAAACTTGAAGAACAAAAAATTGGCAAATTGTACTGTTTGGATGCTTTGCATATATGTTTCTTATACTATATAGAAGCAACATATACAAATATTTCAACCGTCTACCTGTTCCATTCATTGTTCTACTTGTCGAAAATTACAAATAATTACCGATAAAGGATTAACCATTGGGGCTCATTGTTCACCTAAACTTGAAGAACAAAAAATTGGCGAATGGTACTGTTTGGATGCTTTGCGTACATGTTTCTTAGACTATATGGAAGCAATATATACAAAGATTTCAACCGTCTACGTGTTCCAATCATTGTTCTACTTGTCGAAAGTTACAAATAATTTCCGTTAAGGGATTAACAATGGGGATCGTAGTTTACTTAAACTTGAAGAACAAAAAATTGGCGAATTGTACTGTTTGGATGCTTTGCATATATGTTTCTTATACTATATAGAAGC
This sequence comes from Cerceris ruficornis, assembly GCA_963989415.1. Taxonomy (NCBI): domain Eukaryota; kingdom Metazoa; phylum Arthropoda; class Insecta; order Hymenoptera; family Crabronidae; genus Cerceris; species Cerceris ruficornis. Next base: position 340,212 of record CAXDIW010000313.1, on the reverse strand, counting down.
AATATATACAAATATTTCAACCGTCTACCTGTTCCATTCATTGTTCTACATGTCGAAAGTTACAAATAATTTCCGATAAAGGATTAACAATGGGTCTCATTGTTCACTTAAACTTGAAGAATAAAAAATTGGCGAATGGTACTGTTTGGATGCTTTGCGTACATGTTTCTTAGACTATATGGAAGCAATATATACAAAGATTTCAACCGTCTACGGGTTCCAATCATTGTTCTACTTGTCGAAAGTTACAAATAATTTCCGTTAAGGGATTAACAATGGGGATCGTATTTTACTTAAACTTGAAGAACAAAAAATTGGCGAATTGTACTGTTTGGATGCTTTGCATAGATGTTTCTTAGACAATTTAGAAGCAGCATATACAAAGATTTCAACCGTCTACCTGTTCCATTCATTGTTCTACTAGTCGAAATTTACAAATAATTTCCTTTAAAGGATTAACAATGGGGCTCGTAGTTCACTTAAACTTGAAGAACAAAAAATTGGCGAATGGTACTGTTTGGATGCTATGCATATATGTTTCTTATACTATATAGAAGCAATATATACAAAGATTTCAACCGTCTACCTGTTCCATTCACTGTTCTACTTGTCGAAAGTTACAAATAATTTCCGTTAAGGGATTAACAATGGGGATCGTTGTTTACTTAAACTTGAAGAAAAAAAATTGGCGAATTGTACTGTTTGGATGCTTTGCGTACATGTTTCTTAGACTATATGGAAGCAATATATACAAAGATTTCAACCGTCTACGTGTTCCAATCATTGTTCTACTTGTCGAAAGTTACAAATAATTTCCGTTAAGGGATTAACAATGGGGATCGTAGTTTACTTAAACTTGAAGAACAAAAAATTGGCGAATTGTACTGTTTGGATGCTTTGCATATATGTTTCTTATACTATATAGAAGCAATATATACAAATATTTCAACCGTCTACCTGTTCCATTCATTGTTCTACATGTCGAAAGTTACAAATAATTTCCGATAAAGGATTAACAATGGGTCTCATTGTTCACTTAAACTTGAAGAATAAAAAATTGGCGAATGGTACTGTTTGGATGCTTTGCATATATGTTTCTTAGACTATATGGAAGCAATATATACAAAGATTTCAACCGTCTACGTGTTCCAATCATTGTTCTATTTGTAGAAAGTTACAATTAATTTCCGTTAAAGGATTAACAATGGGGCTCGTAGTTCACTTAAACTTGAAGAACAAAAAATTGGCGAATTGGACTGTTTGGATGCTTTGCATATATGTTTCGTAGATTATATAGAAGCAATATATACAATGGTTTCAACCGTCTACCTGATCCATTCATTGTTCTACTTGTCGAAAATTACAAATAATTTCCGATAAAGTATTAACCATTGGGGCTCATTGTTCACTTAAACTTGAAGGCCAACAAATTGGAGAACGGTACTGTTTGGATGCTTTGCGTACATGTTTCTTAGACTATATGGAAGCAATATATACAAAGATTTCAACCGTCTACGTGTTCCAATCATTGTTCTACTTGTTGAAATTTACAAATAATTTCCTTTAAAGGATTAACAATGGGGCTCGTTGTTCACTTAAACTTTAAGAACAATAAATTGGCGAATTGTACTGTTTGGATGCTTTGCATATGTGTTTCTTAGACTATATAGAAGCAATATATACAAAGATTTCAACCGTCTACCTGTTCCATTCATTGTTCTACTTGCCGAAAGTTACAAATAATTTCCGATAAAGGATTAACCATTGGGGCTCATTGTTCACTTAAACTTGAAGAACAAAAAATTGGCGAACGGTACTGTTTGGATGCTTTGCGTACATGTTTCTTAGACTATATGGAAGCAATATATACAAAGATTTCAACCGTCTACGGGTTCCAATCATTGTTCTACTTGTCGAAAGTTACAAATAATTTCCGTTAAGGGATTAACAATGGGGATCGTAGTTTACTTAAACTTGAAGAACAAAAAATTGGCGAATTGTACTGTTTGGATGCTTTGCATATATGTTTCGTAGATTATATAGAAGCAATATATACAATGGTTTCAACCGTCTACCTGATCCATTCATTGTTCTACTTGTCGAAAATTACAAATAATTACCGATAAAGGATTAACCATTGGGGCTCATTGTTCACTTAAACTTGAAGAACAAAAAATTGGCGAATTGGACTGTTTGGATGCTTTGCATATATGTTTCGTAGATTATATAGAAGCAATATATACAATGGTTTCAACCGTCTACCTGATCCATTCATTGTTCTACTTGTCGAAAATTACAAATAATTTCCGATAAAGGATTAACCATTGGGGTCATTGTGCACTTAAACTTGAAGACCAAAAAATTGGCGAATGGTACTGTTTGGATGCTTTGTGTACATGTTTCTTAGACTATATAGAAGCAATATATACAAAGATTTCAACCGTCTACGTGTTCCAATCATTGTTCTACTTGTCGAAATTTACACATAATTTCCTTTAAAGGATTAACAATGGGGCCCGTTGTTCACTTAAACTTGAAGAACAATAAATCGGAGAATTGTACTGTTTGGATGCTTTGCATATATGTTTCTTAGACTATATAGAAGCAATATATACAAAGATTTCAACCGTCTACCTGTTCCATTCATTGTTCTACTTGTCGAAAATTACAAATAATTTCCGATAAAGGATTAACCATTGGGGCTCATTGTTCACTTAAACTTGAAGACCAAAAAATTGGCTAATGGTACTGTTTGGATGCTTTGTGTACATGTTTCTTAGACTATATGGAAGCAATATATACAAAGATTTCAACCGTCTACGTGTTCCAATCATTGTTCTACTTGTCGAAATTTACACATAATTTCCTTTAAAGGATTAACAATGGGGCTCGTTGTTCACTTAAACTTGAAGAACAATAAATCGGCGAATTGTACTGTTTGGATGCTTTGCATATATGTTTCTTAGACTATATAGAAGCAAAATATACAATGATTTCAACCGTCTACCTGTTCCATTCATTGTTCTACTTGTCGAATGTTACAAATAATTTCCGTTAAGGGATTAACAATGGGGATCGTAGTTTACTTAAACTTGAAGAACAAAAAATTGGCGAATTGTACTGTTTGGATGCTTCGCATATATGTTTCTTAGACTATATAGAAGCAATATATACAATGATTTCAACCGTCTACCTATTCCATTCATTGTTCTACTTGCCGAAATTTACAAATAATTTCCTTTAAAGGATTAACAATGGGGCTCGTAGTTCACTTAAACTTGAAGAGCAAAAAATAGTCGAATTGTACTGTTTGGATGCTTTGCATATATGTTTCTTAGACTATATAGAAGCAATATATACAATGATTTCAACCGTCTACCTGTTCCATTCATTGTTCTACTTGTCGAATGTTACAAATAATTTCCGTTAAGGGATTAACAATGGGGATCGTAGTTTACTTAAACTTGAAGAACAAAAAATTGGCGAACTGTACTGTTTGGATGCTTTGCATATATGTTTCTTAGACTATATGGAAGCAATATATGCAAAGATTTCAACCGTCTACGTGTTCCAATCATTGTTCTACTTGTCGAAATTTACACATAATTTCCTTTAAAGGATTAACAATGGGGCTCGTTGTTCACTTAAACTTGAAGAACAATAAATCGGCGAATTGTACTGTTTGGATGCTTTGCATATATGTTTCTTAGACTATATAGAAGCAAAATATACAATGATTTCAACCGTCTACCTGTTCCATTCATTGTTCTACTTGTCGAATGTTACAAATAATTTCCGTTAAGGGATTAACAATGGGGATCGTAGTTTACTTAAACTTGAAGAACAAAAAATTGGCGAATTGTACTGTTTGGGTGCTTCGCATATATGTTTCTTAGACTATATAGAAGCAATATATACAATGATTTCAACCGTCTACCTATTCCATTCATTGTTCTGCTTGCCGAAATTTACAAATAATTTCCTTTAAAGGATTAACAATGGGGCTCGTAGTTCACTTAAACTTGAAGAGCAAAAAATAGTCGAATTGTACTGTTTGGATGCTTTGCATATATGTTTCTTAGACTATATAGAAGCAATATATACAATGATTTCAACCGTCTACCTGTTCCATTCATTGTTCTACTTGTCGAAAGTTACAAATAATTTCCGTTAAGGGATTAACAATGGGGATCGTAGTTCACTTAAACTTGAAGAACAATAAATTGGCGAATTGTACTGTTTGGATGCTTTGCATATATGTTTCTTAGACTATATAGAAGCAATATATACAAAGATTTCAACCGTCTACCTGTTCCATTCATTGTTCTACTTGCCGAAAGTTACAAATAATTTCCGATAAAGGATTAACAATGGGGCTCATTGTTCACTTAAACTTGAAGGACAAAAAATTGGCGAATGGTACTCTTTGGATGCTTTGCGTACATGTTTCTTAGACTATATGGAAGCAATATATACAAGGATTTCAACCGTCTACCTGTTCCATTCATTGTTCTACTTGTCGAAAGTTACAAATAATTACCGATTACGGATTAACCATTGGGGCTCATTGTTCACTTAATCTTGAAGGCCAACAAATTGGAGAACGGTACTGTTTGAATGCTTTGCGTACATGTTTCTTAGACTATATGGAAGCAATATATACAAAGATTTCAACCGTCTACGTGTTCCAATCATTGTTCTACTTGTTGAAATTTACAAATAATTTCCTTTAAAGGATTAACATTGGGGCTCGTTGTTCACTTAAACTTGAAGAACAATAAATTGGCGAATTGTACCGTTTGGATGCTTTGCATATGTGTTTCTTAGACTATATAGAAGCAATATATACAAAGATTTCAACCGTCTACCTGTTCCATTCATTGTTCTACTTGCCGAAAGTTACAAATAATTTCCGATAAAGGATTAACCATTGGGGCTCATTGTTCACTTAAACTTGAAGAACAAAAAATTGGCGAACGGTACTGTTTGGATGCTTTGCGTACATGTTTCTTAGACTATATGGAAGCAATATATACAAAGATTTCAACCGTCTACGTGTTCCAATCATTGTTCTACTTGTTGAAATTTACAAATAATTTCCTTTAAAGGATTAACAATGGGGCTCGTTGTTCACTTAAACTTGAAGAACAATAAATTGGCGAATTGTACTGTTTGGATGCTTTGCATATGTGTTTCTTAGACTATATAGAAGCAATATATACAAAGATTTCAACCGTCTACCTGTTCCATTCATTGTTCTACTTGCCGAAAGTTACAAATAATTTCCGATAAAGGATTAACCATTGGGGCTCATTGTTCACTTAAACTTGAAGAACAAAAAATTGGCGAACGGTACTGTTTGGATGCTTTGCGTACATGTTTCTTAGACTATATGGAAGCAATATATACAAAGATTTCAACCGTCTACCTGTTCCATTCATTGTTCTACTTGTCGAAAGTTACAAATAATTTCCGATAAAGGATTAACCATTGGGGCTCATTGTTCACTTAATCTTGAAGGCCAACAAATTGGAGAACGGTACTGTTTGGATGCTTTGCGTACATGTTTCTTAGACTATATGGAAGCAATATATACAAAGATTTCAACCGTCTACGTGTTCCAATCATTGTTCTACTTGTTGAAATTTACAAATAATTTCCTTTAAAGGATTAACAATGGGGCTCGTTGTTCACTTAAACTTGAAGAACAATAAATTGGCGAATTGTACTGTTTGGATGCTTTGCATATGTGTTTCTTAGACTATATAGAAGCAATATATACAAAGATTTCAACCGTCTACCTGTTCCATTCATTGTTCTACTTGCCGAAAGTTACAAATAATTTCCGATAAAGGATTAACCATTGGGGCTCATTGTTCACTTAAACTTGAAGAACAAAAAATTGGCGAACGGTACTGTTTGGATGCTTTGCGTACATGTTTCTTAGACTATATGGAAGCAATATATACAAAGATTTCAACCGTCTACGGGTTCCAATCATTGTTCTACTTGTCGAAAGTTACAAATAATTTCCGTTAAGGGATTAACAATGGGGATCGTAGTTTACTTAAACTTGAAGAACAAAAAATTGGCGAATTGTACTGTTTGGATGCTTTGCATAGATGTTTCTTAGACCATTTAGAAGCAGCATATACAAAGATTTCAACCGTCTACCTGTTCCATTCATTGTTCTACTTGTCGAAATTTACAAATAATTTCCTTTAAAGGATTAACAATGGGGCTCGTAGTTCACTTAAACTTGAAGAACAAAAAATTGGCGAATGGTACTGTTTGGATGCTTTGCATATATGTTTCTTAGACTATATAGAAGCAATATATACAAAGATTTCAACCGTCTACCTGTTCCATTCATTGCTCTACTTGTCGCAAGTTACAAATAATTTCCGTTAAATGATTAACAATGGGGCTCGTAGTTCACATAATCTTGAAGAACAAAAAATTGGCGAATTGTACTGTTTGGATGCTTTGCATATATGTTTCGTAGACTATATAGAAGCAATATATACAATGATTTCAACCGTCTACATGATCCATTCATTGTTCTACTTGTCGAAATTTACAAATAATTTCCTTTAAAGGATTAACAATGGGGCTCGTTGATCACTTAAACTTGAAGCACAAAAAATTGATGAATGGTAATGTTTGGATGCTTTGTATATATGTTTCTTAGACTATATAGAAGCAATATATACATTGATTTCAACCGTCTACCTGTTCCAATCATTGTTCTACTTGTCGAAATTTACAAATAATTTCCGATAAAGGATTAACCATTGGGGCTCATTGTTCACTTAAACTTGAAGAACAAAAAATTGGCGAATTGTACTGTTTGGATGCTTTGCATATATGTTTCTTAGACTATATAGATGCAATATATAAAAAGATTTCAACCGTCTACCTGTTCCATTCATTGTTCTACTTGTCGAAAGTTACAAATAATTTCCGATAAAGGAGTAACAATGGGGCTCATTGTTCACTTAAACTTGAAGAACAAAAAATTGGCGAATGGTACTGTTTGGATGCTTTGCATATATGTTTCTTAGACTATATGGAAGCAATATATAATAATATTTCAACCGTCTACTTGTTCCAATCATTGTTCTACTTGTCGAAATTTACAAATAATTTCCTTTAAAGGATTAACAATAGGGCTCGTTGTTCACTTAAACTTGAAGAACAATAAATTGGCGAATTGTACTGTGTGGATGCTATGCATATATGTTTCTTAGACTATATAGAAGCAATATATATAATGATTTCAACCGTCTACCTGTTCGATTCATTGTTCTACTTGTCGAAATTTACAAATAATTTCCTTTAAAGGATTAACAATGGGGCTCGTTGTTCACTTAAACTTGAAGAACAATAAATTGGCGAATTGTACTGTTTGGATGCTTTGCATATATGTTTCTTAGACTATATAGACGCAATATATACAAGGATTTCAACCGTCTACCTGTTCGATTCATTGTTCTACTTGTCGAAATTTACAAATAATTTCCTATAAAGGATTAACAATGGGGCTCGTAGTTCACTTAAACTTGAAGAACAAAAAATTGGCGAATTGTACTGTTTGGATGCTTTCCATATATGTTTCTTAGACTATTTAGATGTAATATATAGAAAGATTTTACCCGTCTACCTGTACTATTCATTGTTCTACTTGTAGAAAGTTACAAATAATTTCCATTTCATGATTATCAATGGGGCTCGTAGTTCACTTAAACTTGAAGAACAAAAAATTGGCGAACGGTACTGTTTGGATGCTTTGCATATTTGTTTCGCAGACTATATAGAAACAATATATACAATGATTTCAACCGTCTACATGATCCATTCATTGTTCTACTTGTCGAAATTTACAAATAATTTCCTTTAAAGGATTAACAATGGGGCTCGTAGTTCACTTAAACATGAAGATGAAATAATTGGCGTATTGTACTGTTTGGATGCTTTGCATAGATGTTTCTTAGACTATATAGAAGCAATATATACAATGATTTCAACAGTCTACCTGTTCCATTCATTGTTCTACTTGTCGAAAGTTACATATAATTTCCGATAACGGATTAACCATTGGGGCTCATTGTTCACTTAAACTTGAAGATAAAAAAATTGGCGAATGTTACTGTTTAGATGCTTTGCATATAAGTTTCTTAGACTATATAGAAGCAACATATACAAAGATTTCAACCGTCTACCTGTTCTATTCATTGTTCTACTTGTAGAAAGTTACAAATAATTTCCGTTTCATGATTATCAATGGGGCTCGTTGTTCACTTAATCTTGGAGAACAAAAAGTTGGCGATTGTTACTTTTTAGATGCTTTGCATATAGGTTTCTTAGGCTATATAGAAGCAACATATGCAAAGATTTCAACCGTCTACCTGTTCTATTCATTGTTCTACTTGTCGAAAGTTACAAATAATTTCCTTTAAAGGATTAACAATGGGGCTCGTAGTTCACTTAAACTTGAAGAACAAAAAATTAGCGAACGGTACTGTTTGGATGCTTTGCGTACATGTTTCTTAGACTATATGGAAGCAATATATACAAAGATTTCAACCGTCTACGTGTTCCAATCATTGTTCTACTTGTCGAAATTTACAAATAATTTTCTTTAAAGGATTAACAATGGGGCTCGTCGTTCACTTAAACTTGAAGAACAATAAATTGGCGAATTGTACTGTTTGGATGCTTTGCATATATGTTTCTTAGATTATATAGAAGCAATATATACAAAGATTTCAACCGTCTACCTGTTCCATTACTTGTTCTACTTGTCGAAAGTTACAAATAATTTCCGATAAAGGATTAACAATGGGGCTCGTAGTTCACTTAAACTTGAAGAACAAAAAATTGGCGATTGTTACTTTTTAGATGCTTTGCATATAGGTTTCTTAGGCTATATAGAAGCAACATATACAAAGATTTCAACCGTCTACCTGTTCTATTCATTGTTCTACTTGTCGAAAGTTACAAATAATTTCCGTTAAAGGATTAACAATGGGGCTCGCTGTTCACTTAAACTTGAAGATCAAAAAATTGGCGATTGTTACTGTTTAGATGCTTTGCATATAGGTTTCTTAGACTATATAGAAGCAACATATACAAAGATTTCAACCGTCTACCTGTTCTGTTCATTGTTCTACTTGTAGAAAGTTACAAATAATTTCCGTTTCATGATTATCAATGGGGCTCGTTGTTCACTTAAACTTGAAGAACAAAAATTTGGCGAATGGTACTGTTTGGATGCTTTGCATATATGTTTCTTAGATTATATAGAAGCAATATATACAAAGATTTCAAACGTCTACCTGTACTATTCATTGTTCTACTTGTAGAAAGTTACAATTAATTTCCGTTAAAGGATTAACAATGGGGCTCGTAGTTCACTTAAGCTTGAAGAACAAAAAATTGGAGAATTGTACTGTTTGGATGCTTTGCATATATGTTTCGTAGATTATATAGAAGCAATATATACAATGATTTCAACCGTCTACCTGATCCATTTATTGTTCTACTTGTCGAAATTTACAAATAATTTCCTTTAAAGGATTAACAATGGGGCTCGTTGTTCACTTAAACTTGAAGAACAATAAATTGGCGAATTGTACTGTTTGGATGCTTTGCATATATGTTTCTTAGACTATATAGACGCAATATATACAAGGATTTGAACCGTCTACCTGTTCGATTCATTGTTCTACTTGTCGAAATTTACAAATAATTTCCTTTAAAGGATTAACAATGGGGCTCGTTGTTCACTTAAACTTGAAGAACAATAAATTGGCGAATTGTACTGTTTGGATGCTTTGCATATATGTTTCTTAGACTATATAGACGCAATATATACAAGGATTTCAACCGTCTACCTGTTCGATTCATTGTTCTACTTGTCGAAATTTACAAATAATTTCCTATAAAGGATTAACAATGGGGCTCGTAGTTCACTTAAACTTGAAGAACAAAAAATTGGCGAATTGTACTGTTTGGATGCTTTCCATATATGTTTCTTAGACTATTTAGATGTAATATATAGAAAGATTTTACCCGTCTACCTGTACTATTCATTGTTCTACTTGTAGAAAGTTACAAATAATTTCCATTTCATGATTATCAATGGGGCTCGTAGTTCACTTAAACTTGAAGAACAAAAAATTGGCGAACGGTACTGTTTGGATGCTTTGCATATTTGTTTCGCAGACTATATAGAAACAATATATACAATGATTTCAACCGTCTACATGATCCATTCATTGTTCTACTTGTCGAAATTTACAAATAATTTCCTTTAAAGGATTAACAATGGGGCTCGTAGTTCACTTAAACATGAAGATGAAATAATTGGCGTATTGTACTGTTTGGATGCTTTGCATAGATGTTTCTTAGACCATTTAGAAGCAGCATATACAAAGATTTCAACCGTCTACCTGTTCCATTCATTGTTCTACTTGTCGAAATTTACAAATAATTTCCTTTAAAGGATTAACAATGGGGCTCGTAGATCACTTAAACTTGAAGAACAAAAAATTGGCGAATGGTACTGTTTGGATGCTATGCATATATGTTTCTTATACTATATAGAAGCAATATATACAAAGATTTCAACCGTCTACCTGTTCCATTCACTGTTCTACTTGTCGAAAGTTACAAATAATTTCCGTTAAGGGATTAACAATGGGGATCGTTGTTTACTTAAACTTGAAGAACAAAAAATTGGCGAATTGTACTGTTTGGATGCTTTGCATATATGTTTCTTATACTATATAGAAGCAACATATACAAATATTTCAACCGTCTACCTGTTCCATTCATTGTTCTACTTGTCGAAAATTACAAATAATTACCGATAAAGGATTAACCATTGGGGCTCATTGTTCACCTAAACTTGAAGAACAAAAAATTGGCGAATGGTACTGTTTGGATGCTTTGCGTACATGTTTCTTAGGCTATATGGAAGCAATATATACAAAGATTTCAACCGTCTACCTGTTCCATTCATTGTTCTACTTGCCGAAAGTTACAAATAATTTCCGATAAAGGATTAGCAATGGGGCTCATTGTTCACTTAAACTTGAAGGACAAAAAATTGGCGAATGGTACTGTTTGGATGCTTTGCGTACATGTTTCATAGACTATATGGAAGCAATATATACAAGGATTTCAACCGTCTACCTGTTCCATTCATTGTTCTACTTGTCGAAAGTTACAAATAATTACCGATTACGGATTAACCATTGGGGCTCATTGTTCACTTAATCTTGAAGGCCAACAAATTGGAGAACGGTACTGTTTGGATGCTTTGCGTACATGTTTCTTAGACTATATGGAAGCAATATATACAAAGATTTCAACCGTCTACGTGTTCCAATCATTGTTCTACTTGTTGAAATTTACAAATAATTTCCTTTAAAGGATTAACATTGGGGCTCGTTGTTCACTTAAACTTGAAGAACAATAAATTGGCGAATTGTACCGTTTGGATGCTTTGCATATGTGTTTCTTAGACTATATAGAAGCAATATATACAAAGATTTCAACCGTCTACCTGTTCCATTCATTGTTCTACTTGCCGAAAGTTACAAATAATTTCCGATAAAGGATTAACCATTGGGGCTCATTGTTCACTTAAACTTGAAGAACAAAAAATTGGCGAACGGTACTGTTTGGATGCTTTGCGTACATGTTTCTTAGACTATATGGAAGCAATATATACAAAGATTTCAACCGTCTACGTGTTCCAATCATTGTTCTACTTGTTGAAATTTACAAATAATTTCCTTTAAAGGATTAACAATGGGGCTCGTTGTTCACTTAAACTTGAAGAACAATAAATTGGCGAATTGTACTGTTTGGATGCTTTGCATATGTGTTTCTTAGACTATATAGAAGCAATATATACAAAGATTTCAACCGTCTACCTGTTCCATTCATTGTTCTACTTGCCGAAAGTTACAAATAATTTCCGATAAAGGATTAACCATTGGGGCTCATTGTTCACTTAAACTTGAAGAACAAAAAATTGGCGAACGGTACTGTTTGGATGCTTTGCGTACATGTTTCTTAGACTATATGGAAGCAATATATACAAAGATTTCAACCGTCTACCTGTTCCATTCATTGTTCTACTTGTCGAAAGTTACAAATAATTTCCGATAAAGGATTAACCATTGGGGCTCATTGTTCACTTAATCTTGAAGGCCAACAAATTGGAGAACGGTACTGTTTGGATGCTTTGCGTACATGTTTCTTAGACTATATGGAAGCAATATATACAAAGATTTCAACCGTCTACGTGTTCCAATCATTGTTCTACTTGTTGAAATTTACAAATAATTTCCTTTAAAGGATTAACAATGGGGCTCGTTGTTCACTTAAACTTGAAGAACAATAAATTGGCGAATTGTACTGTTTGGATGCTTTGCATATGTGTTTCTTAGACTATATAGAAGCAATATATACAAAGATTTCAACCGTCTACCTGTTCCATTCATTGTTCTACTTGCCGAAAGTTACAAATAATTTCCGATAAAGGATTAACCATTGGGGCTCATTGTTCACTTAAACTTGAAGAACAAAAAATTGGCGAACGGTACTGTTTGGATGCTTTGCGTACATGTTTCTTAGACTATATGGAAGCAATATATACAAAGATTTCAACCGTCTACGGGTTCCAATCATTGTTCTACTTGTCGAAAGTTACAAATAATTTCCGTTAAGGGATTAACAATGGGGATCGTAGTTTACATAAACTTGAAGAACAAAAAATTGGCGAATTGTACTGTTTGGATGCTTTGCATAGATGTTTCTTAGACCATTTAGAAGCAGCATATACAAAGATTTCAACCGTCTACCTGTTCCATTCATTGTTCTACTTGTCGAAAGTTACAAATAATTTCCGATAAAGGATTAACAATGGGGCTCATTGTTCACTTAAACTTGAAGAACAAAAAATTGGAGAATGGTACTGTTTGGATGCTTTGCATATATGTTTCTTAGTCTATATAGAAGCAATATATACAAAGATTTCAACCGTCTACGTGTTCCATTCATTGTTCTACTTGCCGAAAGTTAGAAATAATTTCCGATAAAGGATTAACAATGGGGCTCATTGTTCACTTAAACTTGAAGATCAAAAAATTGGCGAATGTTACTGTTTAGATGCTTTGCATATAGGTTCCTTAGACTATATAGAAGCAACATATACAAAGATTGCAACCGTCTACCTGTTCTATTTATTGTTCTTCTTGTCGAAAGTTACAAATAATTTCCGTTTCATGATTATCAATGGGCCTCGTTGTTCACTTAAACTTGAAGAACAATAAATTGGCGAATTGTACTGTTTGGATGCTTTGCATATATGTTTCTTAGACTATATGGAAGCAATATATACAAAGATTTCAACCGTCTACGTGTTCCAATCATTGTTCTACTAGTAAAAAGTTACAATTAATTTCCGTTAAAGGATTAACAATGGGGCTCGTAGTTCACTTAAACTTGAAGAACAAAAAATTGGCGAATAGTACTGTTTGGATGCTTTGCATAGATGTTTCTTAGACTATGTAGAAGCAATATATAGAAAGATTTCACCCGTCTACCTGTACTATTCATTGTTCTACTTGTAGAAAGTTACAAATAATTTCCGATAAAGGATTAACAATGGGGCTCATTGTTCACTTAAATTTGAAGAGCAAAAAATTGGCGAATTGTACTGTTTGGACGCTTTGCATATATGTTTCTTAGACTATATGGAAGCAATATATACAAAGATTTCAACCGTCTACGTGTTCCAATCATTGTTCTACTTGTAAAAAGTTACAATTAATTTCCGTTAAAGGATTAACAATGGGGCTCGTAGTTCACTTAAACTTGAAGAACAAAAAATTGGCGAATTGTACTGTTTGGTTGTTTGCATATATGTTTCGTAGGCTATATAGAAGCAATATATACAATGATTTCAACCGTCTACCTGATCCATTCATTGTTCTACTTGTCGAAAATTACAAATAATTTCCGATAAAGGATTAACCATTGGGGCTCACTGTTCACTAAACTTGAACAACAAAAAATTGTCGAATTGTACTGTTTGGATGCTTTGCATATATGCTTCTTAGACTATATAGAAGCAATATATACAATGATTTCAACCGTCTACCTGTTTCATTCATTGTTCTACTTGTCGAAAGTTACAAATAATTTCCGTTAAGGGATTAACAATGGGGATCGTAGTTCACTTAAACTTGAAGAGCAAAAAATTGGCGAATTGTACTGTTTGGACGCTTTGCATATATGTTTCTTGGACTATATGGAAGCAATATATACAATGATTTGAACAGTCTACCTGTTCCATTCATTGTTCTACTTGTCGGAAGTTACAAATAATTTCCGTTAAAGTATTAACAATGGGGCTCGTAGTTTACTTAAACTTGAAGAACAAAAAATTGGCGAATTGTACTGTTTGGATGCTTTGCATATATGTTTCTTAGACTATATAGAAGCAATATATACATTGATTTCAACCGTCTACCTGTTCCATTCATTGTTCTACTTGTCGGAAGTTACAAATAATTTCCGTTAAAGTATTAACAATGGGGCTCGTAGTTCACTTAAACATGAAGATGAAATAATTGGCGAATTGTACTGTTTGGATGCTTTGCGTATATGTTTCTTAGACTATTTAGAAGCAATATATAGAAAGATTTCACCCGTCTACCTGTACTATTCATTGTTCTACTTGTAGAAAGTTACAAATAATTTCCATTTCATGATTATCAATGGGGCTCGCTGTGCACTTAAACTTGAAGATCAAAAAATTGGCGATTGTTACTGTTTAGATGCTTTGCATATAGGTTTCTTAGACTATATAGAAGCAATATATACATTGATTTCAACCGTCTACCTGTTCCATTCATTGTTCTACTTGTCGACAATTACAAATAATTTCCGTTTCATGATTATCAATGGGGCTCGTTGTTCACGTAAATTTGAAGAACAAAAAATTGGCGAATGGTACTGTTTGGATGCTTTGCGTATATGTTTCTTAGACTACATAGTAGCAATATATACAAAGATTTCAACCGGCTACGTGTTCCAATCATTGTCCTACTTTTAGAAAGTTACAATTAATTTCCGTTAAAGCATTAACAATGGGGCTCGTAGTTCACTTAAACTTGAAGAACAAAAAATTGGCGATTGTTACTGTTTAGATGCTTTGCATATATGTTTCTTAGATTATATAGAAGCAATATATACAAAGATTTCAACCGTCTACCTGTTCCGTTCATTGTTCTACTTGCCGAAATTTACAAATAATTTCCTTTTAAGGATTAACAATGGGGCTCATAGTTCACTTAAACTTGAAGAGCAAAAAATTAGCGTATTGTACTGTTTGGACGCTTTGCATATATGTTTCTTAGATTATATGGAAGCAATATATAAAAAGATTTCAACCGTCTACGTGTTCCAATCATTGTTCTACTAGTAGAAAGTTACAATTAATTTCCGTTAAAGGATTAACAAAGGGGCTCGTAGTTCACTTAAACTTGAAGATCAAAAAATTGGCGAATGTTACTGTTTAGATGCTTTGCATATATATTTCTTAGATTATATAGAAGCAATAGATACAAAGATTTCAACCGTCTACCTGTTCCATTCATTGTTCTACTTGTCGAAAATTACAAATAATTTCCGATAAAGGATTATCCATTGGGGCTCATTGTTCACTTAAACTTGAAAAACAAAAAATTGGCGAATTGTACTGTTTGGATGCTTTGCATATATGTTTCTTAGACTATATAGAAGCAATATATACAATGATTTCAACCGTCTACCTATTCCATTCATTGTTCTACTTGTCGAAATTTACAAATAATTTCCTTTAAAGGATTAACAATGGGGCTCGTTGTACACTTATACTTGAAGAACAATAAATTGGCGAATTGTACTGTTTGGATGCTTTGCATATATGTTTCGTAGACTATATAGAAGCAATATATACAAAGATTTCAACCGTCTACCTGTTCCATTCATTGTTCTACTTGTCGAAAGTTACAAACAATTTCCGATAAAGGATTAACCATTGGGGCTCATTGTTCACTTAAACTTGAAGAACAAAAAATTTGCGAATTGTATTGTTTGGATGCTTTGCATATATGTTTCTTAGACTATATAGAAGCAATATATACAAAGATTTCAACCGTCTACCTGTTCCATTCATTGTTCTACTTGTCGAAAGTTACAAATAATTTCCGTTAAGGGATTAACAATGGAGATCATAGTTTACTTAAACTTGAAGAACAAAAAATTGGCGAATTGTACTGTTTGGATGCTTTGCATATACGTTTCTTAGACTATATGGAAGAAATATATAAAAAGATTTCAACCGTCTACGTGTTCCAATCATTGTTCTACTTGTAGAATGTTACAATTAATTTCCGCTAAAGGATTAACAATGGGGCTCGTAGTTCACTTAAACTTGAAGAACAAAAAATTGGCGAATTGTACTGTTTGGATGCTTTGCATATATGTTTCGTAGACTATATAGAAGCAATATATACAATGATTTCAACCGTCTACATCATCCATTCATTGTTCTACTTGTCGAAATTTACAAATAATTTCCTTTAAAGGATTAACAATGGGGCTCGTAGTTCACTTAAACTTGAAGAACAAAAAATTGGCGAATTGTACTGTTTGGATGTTTTGCATATATGTTTCTTAGGCTATTTAGAACCAATATATAGAAAGATTTCACCCGTCTACCTGTACTATTCATTGTCCTACTTGTAGAATGTTACAAATAATTTCCATTTCATGATTATCAATGGGGCTCGCTGTTCACTTAAACTTGAAGATCAAAAAATTGGCGATTGTTACTGTTTAGATGCTTTGCATATAGGTTTCGTAGACTATATAGAAGCAACATATACAAAGATTTCAACCGTCTACCTGTTCTATTCATTGTTCTACTTGTAGAAAGTTACAAATAATTTCCGTTTCATGATTATCAATGGGGCTCGTTGTTCACTTAAACTTGAAGAACAAAAAATTGGCGAATGGTACTGTTTGGATGCTTTGCATATATGTTTCTTAGATTATATAGAAGCAATATATAAAATGATTTAAACCGTCTACCAGTTCCATTCATTGTTCTACTTGTCGAAAGTTACAAATAATTACCGATAAAGGATTAACCATTGGGGCTCATTGTTCACTTAAACTTGAAGAACAAAAAATTGGCGAATTGTTCTGTTTGGATGCTTTGCATATATGTTTCTTAGACTATATAGAAGCAATATATACAAAGATTTCAACCGTCTACCTGTTCCATTCATTGTTCTACTTGTCGAAAGTTACAAATAATTTCCGATAAAGGATTAACAATGGGGCTCATTGTTCACTTAAACTTGAAGGACAAAAAATTGGCGAATGGTACTGTTTGGATGCTTTGCGTACATGTTTCTTAGACTATATGGAAGCAATATATACAAGGATTTCAACCGTCTACCTGTTCCATTCATTGTTCTACTTGTCGAAAGTTACAAATAATTACCGATAAAGGATTAACCATTGGGGCTCATTGTTCACTTAAACTTGAAGAACAAAAAATTGGCGAATTGTACTGTTTGGATGCTTTGCATATATGTTTCTTAGACTATATAGAACCAATATATACAATGATTTCAACCGTCTACCTGTTCCATTCGTTGTTCTACTTGTCGAAAGTTACAAATAATTTCCGTTAAGGGATTAACAATGGGGATCGTAGTTTACTTAAACTTGAAGAACAAAAAATTGGCGAATTGTACTTTTTGGATGCTTTGCATAGATGTTTCTTAGACTATTTAGAAGCAATATATAGAAAGATTTCACCCGTCTACCTGTACTATTCATTGTTCTACTTGTAGAAAGTTACAAATAGTTTCCATTTCATGATTATCAATGGGGCTCGCTGTTCACTTAAACTTGAAGATCAAAAAATTGGCGATTGTTACTGTTTAGATGCTTTGCATATATGTTTCTTAGATTATATAGAAGCAATATATACAAAGATTTCAACCGTCTACCAGTTCCATTCATTGTTCTACTTGTCGAAAGTTACAAATAATTACCGATAAAGGATTAACCATTGGGGCTCATTGTTCACTTAAACTTGAAGAACAATAAATTGGCGAATTGTACTGTTTGGATGCTTTGCATATATGTTTCGTAGACTATATAGAAGCAATATATACAAAGATTTCAACCGTCTACCTGTTCCATTCATTGTTCTACTTGTCGAAAGTTACAAACAATTTCCGATAAAGGATGAACCATTGGGGCTCAACATTCTCTTAAACTTGAAGAACAAAAAATTGGCGATTTGTACTGTTTGGATGCTTTGCATAGATGTTTCTTAGGCTATTTAGAAGCAATATATAGAAAGATTTCACCCGTCTACCTGTACTATTCATTATTCTACTTGTCGAAAGTTACAAATAATTTCCGATAAAGGATTAACAATGGGGCTCATTGTTCACTTAAACTTGAAGGACAAAAAATTGGCGAATGGTACTGTTTGGATGCTTTGCATATATGTTTCTTAGACTATATGGAAGCAATATATACAAAGATTTCAACCGTCTACCTATTCCAATCATTGTTCTACTTGTAGAAAGTTACAATTAATTTCCATTAAAGGATTAACAATGGGGCTCGTAGTTCACTTAAACTTGAAGAACAAAAAATTGGCGAATTGTACTGTTTGGATGCTTTGCATATATGTTTCTTAGACTATATAGAAGCAATATATACATTGATTTCAACCGTCTACCTGTTCCATTCATTGTTCTACTTGTCGGAAGTTACAAATAATTTCCGTTAAAGTATTAACAATGGGGCTCGTAGTTCACTTAAACATGAAGATGAAATAATTGGCGAATTGTACTGTTTGGATGCTTTGCGTATATGTTTCTTAGACTATTTAGAAGTAATATATAGAAAGATTTCACCCGTCTACCTGTACTATTCATTGTTCTACTTGTAGAAAGTTACAAATAATTTCCATTTCATGATTATCAATGGGGCTCGCTGTGCACTTAAACTTGAAGATCAAAAAATTGGCGATTGTTACTGTTTAAATGCTTTGCATATAGGTTTCTTAGACTATATAGAAGCAATATATACATTGATTTCAACCGTCTACCTGTTCCATTCATTGTTCTACTTGTCGAAATTTACAAATAATTGCCTTTAAAGGATTAACAATGGGGCTCGTAGTTCACTTAAACTTGAAGAACAAAAAATTGGCGAATGGTACTGTTTGGATGCTTTGCATATATGTTTCTTAGACTATATAGACGCAATATATACAACGATTTCAACCGTCTACCTGTTCCATTCATTGTTCTACTTGTCGAAAGTTACAAATAATTTCCGACAAAGGATTAACCATTGGGGCTCGTTGTTCACTTAAACTTGAAGAACAAAAAATTGGCGAATGGTACTGTTTGGATGCTTTGCATATATGTTTCTTAGACTATATAGAAGCAATATATACAAAGATTTCAACCGTCTACCTGTTCCATTCATTGTTCTACTTGTCGAAATTTACAAATAATTTCCGATAAAGGATTAACAATGGGGCTCATTGTTCACTTAAACTTGAAGAACAAAAAATTGGCGAATGGTACAGTTTGGATGCTTTGCATATATGTTTCTTAGACTATATGGAAGCAATATATACAAAGATTTCAACCGTCTACGTGTTCCAATCATTGTTCTACTTGTAGAAAGTTACAATTAATTTCCATTAAAGGATTAACAATGGGGCTCGTAGTTCACTTAAACTTGAAGAACAAAAAATTGGCGAATTGTACTGTTTGGATGCTTTGCATATATGTTTCTTAGACTATATGGAAGCAATATATACAAAGATTTCAACCGTCTACGTGTTCCAATCATTGTTCTACTTGTAGAAAGTTACAATTAATTTCCATTAAAGGATTAACAATGGGGCTCGTAGTTCACTTAAACTTGAAGAACAAAAAATTGGCGAATTGTACTGTTTGGATGTTTGCATATATGTTTCGTAGACTATATAGAAGCAATATATACAATGATTTCAACCGTCTACATGATCCATTCATTGTTCTACTTGTCGAAATTTACAAATAATTTCCTTTAAAGGATTAACAATGGGGCTCGTAGCTCACTTAAACTTGAAGAACAAAAAATTGGCGAATTGTACTGTTTGGATGCTTTGCATAGATGTTTCGTAGGCTATATAGAAGCAATATATACAATGATTTCAACCGTCTACCTGATCCATTCATTGTTCTACTTGTCGAAAATTACAAATAATTTCCGATTAAGGATTAACCATTGGGGCTCACTGTTCACTAAACTTGAACAACAAAAAATTGTCGAATTGTACTGTTTGGATGCTTTGCATATATGCTTCTTAGACTATATAGAAGCAATATATATAATGATTTCAACCGTCTACCTGTTTCATTCATTGTTCTACTTGTCGAAAGTTACAAATAATTTCCGTTAAGGGATTAACAATGGGGATCGTAGTTCACTTAAACTTGAAGAGCAAAAAATTGGCGAATTGTACTGTTTGGACGCTTTGCATATATGTTTCTTGGACTATATGGAAGCAATATATACAATGATTTGAACAGTCTACCTGTTCCATTCATTGTTCTACTTGTCGGAAGTTACAAATAATTTCCGTTAAAGTATTAACAATGGGGCTCGTAGTTTACTTAAACTTGAAGAACAAAAAATTGGCGAATTGTACTGTTTGGATGCTTTGCATATATGTTTCTTAGACTATATAGAAGCAATATATACATTGATTTCAACCGTCTACCTGTTCCATTCATTGTTCTACTTGTCGGAAGTTACAAATAATTTCCGTTAAAGTATTAACAATGGGGCTCGTAGTTCACTTAACCATGAAGGTGAAATAATTGGCGAATTGTACTGTTTGGATGCTTTGCATAGATGTTTCTTAGACTATTTAGAAGCAATATATAGAAAGATTTCACCCGTCTACCTGTACTATTCATTGTTCTACTTGTAGAAAGTTACAAATAGTTTCCATTTCATGATTATCAATGGGGCTCGCTGTTCACTTAAACTTGAAGATCAAAAAATTGGCGATTGTTACTGTTTAGATGCTTTGCATATATGTTTCTTAGATTATATAGAAGCAATATATACAAAGATTTCAACCGTCTACCAGTTCCATTCATTGTTCTACTTGTCGAAAGTTACAAATAATTACCGATAAAGGATTAACCATTGGGGCTCATTGTTCACTTAAACTTGAAGAACAATAAATTGGCGAATTGTACTGTTTGGATGCTTTGCATATATGTTTCGTAGACTATATAGAAGCAATATATACAAAGATTTCAACCGTCTACCTGTTCCATTCATTGTTCTACTTGTCGAAAGTTACAAACAATTTCCGATAAAGGATGAACCATTGGGGCTCAACATTCTCTTAAACTTGAAGAACAAAAAATTGGCGATTTGTACTGTTTGGATGCTTTGCATAGATGTTTCTTAGGCTATTTAGAAGCAATATATAGAAAGATTTCACCCGTCTACCTGTACTATTCATTATTCTACTTGTCGAAAGTTACAAATAATTTCCGATAAAGGATTAACAATGGGGCTCATTGTTCACTTAAACTTGAAGGACAAAAAATTGGCGAATGGTACTGTTTGGATGCTTTGCATATATGTTTCTTAGACTATATGGAAGCAATATATACAAAGATTTCAACCGTCTACCTATTCCAATCATTGTTCTACTTGTAGAAAGTTACAATTAATTTCCATTAAAGGATTAACAATGGGGCTCGTAGTTCACTTAAACTTGAAGAACAAAAAATTGGCGAATTGTACTGTTTGGATGCTTTGCATATATGTTTCTTAGACTATATAGAAGCAATATATACATTGATTTCAACCGTCTACCTGTTCCATTCATTGTTCTACTTGTCGGAAGTTACAAATAATTTCCGTTAAAGTATTAACAATGGGGCTCGTAGTTCACTTAAACATGAAGATGAAATAATTGGCGAATTGTACTGTTTGGATGCTTTGCGTATATGTTTCTTAGACTATTTAGAAGTAATATATAGAAAGATTTCACCCGTCTACCTGTACTATTCATTGTTCTACTTGTAGAAAGTTACAAATAATTTCCATTTCATGATTATCAATGGGGCTCGCTGTGCACTTAAACTTGAAGATCAAAAAATTGGCGATTGTTACTGTTTAAATGCTTTGCATATAGGTTTCTTAGACTATATAGAAGCAATATATACATTGATTTCAACCGTCTACCTGTTCCATTCATTGTTCTACTTGTCGAAATTTACAAATAATTGCCTTTAAAGGATTAACAATGGGGCTCGTAGTTCACTTAAACTTGAAGAACAAAAAATTGGCGAATGGTACTGTTTGGATGCTTTGCATATATGTTTCTTAGACTATATAGACGCAATATATACAACGATTTCAACCGTCTACCTGTTCCATTCATTGTTCTACTTGTCGAAAGTTACAAATAATTTCCGACAAAGGATTAACCATTGGGGCTCGTTGTTCACTTAAACTTGAAGAACAAAAAATTGGCGAATGGTACTGTTTGGATGCTTTGCATATATGTTTCTTAGACTATATAGAAGCAATATATACAAAGATTTCAACCGTCTACCTGTTCCATTCATTGTTCTACTTGTCGAAATTTACAAATAATTTCCGATAAAGGATTAACAATGGGGCTCATTGTTCACTTAAACTTGAAGAACAAAAAATTGGCGAATGGTACAGTTTGGATGCTTTGCATATATGTTTCTTAGACTATATGGAAGCAATATATACAAAGATTTCAACCGTCTACGTGTTCCAATCATTGTTCTACTTGTAGAAAGTTACAATTAATTTCCATTAAAGGATTAACAATGGGGCTCGTAGTTCACTTAAACTTGAAGAACAAAAAATTGGCGAATTGTACTGTTTGGATGCTTTGCATATATGTTTCTTAGACTATATGGAAGCAATATATACAAAGATTTCAACCGTCTACGTGTTCCAATCATTGTTCTACTTGTAGAAAGTTACAATTAATTTCCATTAAAGGATTAACAATGGGGCTCGTAGTTCACTTAAACTTGAAGAACAAAAAATTGGCGAATTGTACTGTTTGGATGTTTGCATATATGTTTCGTAGACTATATAGAAGCAATATATACAATGATTTCAACCGTCTACATGATCCATTCATTGTTCTACTTGTCGAAATTTACAAATAATTTCCTTTAAAGGATTAACAATGGGGCTCGTAGCTCACTTAAACTTGAAGAACAAAAAATTGGCGAATTGTACTGTTTGGATGCTTTGCATAGATGTTTCGTAGGCTATATAGAAGCAATATATACAATGATTTCAACCGTCTACCTGATCCATTCATTGTTCTACTTGTCGAAAATTACAAATAATTTCCGATTAAGGATTAACCATTGGGGCTCACTGTTCACTAAACTTGAACAACAAAAAATTGTCGAATTGTACTGTTTGGATGCTTTGCATATATGCTTCTTAGACTATATAGAAGCAATATATATAATGATTTCAACCGTCTACCTGTTTCATTCATTGTTCTACTTGTCGAAAGTTACAAATAATTTCCGTTAAGGGATTAACAATGGGGATCGTAGTTCACTTAAACTTGAAGAGCAAAAAATTGGCGAATTGTACTGTTTGGACGCTTTGCATATATGTTTCTTGGACTATATGGAAGCAATATATACAATGATTTGAACAGTCTACCTGTTCCATTCATTGTTCTACTTGTCGGAAGTTACAAATAATTTCCGTTAAAGTATTAACAATGGGGCTCGTAGTTTACTTAAACTTGAAGAACAAAAAATTGGCGAATTGTACTGTTTGGATGCTTTGCATATATGTTTCTTAGACTATATAGAAGCAATATATACATTGATTTCAACCGTCTACCTGTTCCATTCATTGTTCTACTTGTCGGAAGTTACAAATAATTTCCGTTAAAGTATTAACAATGGGGCTCGTAGTTCACTTAAACATGAAGGTGAAATAATTGGCGAATTGTACTGTTTGGATGCTTTGCATATATGTTTCTTAGACTATATAGAAGCAATATATACAATGATTTCAACCGTCTACCTATTCCATTCATTGTTCTACTTGTCGAAATTTACAAATAATTTCCTTTAAAGGATTAACAATGGGGCTCGTTGTACACTTATACTTGAAGAACAATAAATTGGCGAATTGTACTGTTTGGATGCTTTGCATATATGTTTCGTAGACTATATAGAAGCAATATATACAAAGATTTCAACCGTCTACCTGTTCCATTCATTGTTCTACTTGTCGAAAGTTACAAACAATTTCCGATAAAGGATGAACCATTGGGGCTCAACATTCTCTTAAACTTGAAGAACAAAAAATTGGCGATTTGTACTGTTTGGACGCTATGCATATATGTTTCTTAGACTATATAGAAGCAATATATACAAAGATTTCAACCGTCTACCTGTTCCATTCATTGTTCTACTTGTCGAAAATTACAAGTAATTTCCGATAAAGGATTAACCATTGGGGCTCATTGTTCACTTAAACTTGAAAAACAAAAAATTGGCGAATTGTACTGTTTGGATGCTTTGCATATATGTTTCTTAGACTATATAGAAGCAATATATACAATGATTTCAACCGTCTACCTATTCCATTCATTGTTCTACTTGTCGAAATTTACAAATAATTTCCTTTAAAGGATTAACAATGGGGCTCGTAGTTCACTTAAACTTGAAGAACAAAAAATTGGCGAATTGTACTGTTTGGATTCTTTGCATATATGTTTCTTAGACTATATAGAAGAAATATATAGAAAGATTTCACCCGTCTACCTGTACTATTCATTGATCTACTTGTAGAAAGTTACAAATAATTTCCATTTCATGATTATCAATCGGGTTCGTTGTTCACTTAAACTTGAAGGTCAAAAAATTGGCGAATGTTACTGTTTAGATGCTTTGCATATAGGTTTCTTAGACTATATAGAAGCAATATCTACAATGATTTCAACTGTCTACCTGTTCCATTCATAGTTCTACTTGTCGACAATTACAAATAATTTCCGTTTCATGATTATCAATGGGGCTCGTTGTTCACGTAAATTTGAAGAACAAAAAATTGGCGAATGGTACTTTTTGGATGCTTTGCATATATGTTTCTCAGACTATATAGAAGCAATATATACAAAGATTTCAACCGTCTACCTGTTCCATTCATTGTTCTAATTGTCGAAAATTACAAATAATTTCCGATAAAGTATTAACCATTGGGGCTCATTGTTCACTTAATCTTGAAGAACAAAAAATTGGCGAATGGGACTGTTTGGATGCTTTGCATATATGTTTCGTAGACTATATAGAAGCAATATATACAAAGATTTCAACCGTCTACCTGTTCCATTCATTGTTCTACTTGTCGAAAGTTACAAACAATTTCCGATAAAGGATTAACCATTGGGGCTCATTGTTCACTTAAACTTGAAGAACAAAAAATTGGCGAATGGTACTGTTTGGATGCTTTGCGTACATGTTTCTTAGACTATATGGAAGCAATATATACAAAGATTCCAACCGTCTACGTGTTCCAATCATTGTTCTACTTGTCGAAATTTACAAATAATTTCCTTTAAAGTATTAACAATGGGGCTCGTTGTTCCCTTAAACTTGAAGAACAATAAATTGGGGAATCGTACTGTTTGGATGCTTTGCATATATGTTTCTTAGACTATATAGAAGCAATACATACAAAGATTTCAACCGTCTACCTGTTCCATCCATTGTTCTACTTGTCGAAAGTTACAAATAATTTCCGATAAAGGATTATCAATGGGGCTCGCTGTTCACTTAAACTTGAAGATCAAAAAATTGGCGAATGTTACTGTTTAGATGCTTTGCATATAGGTTTCTTAGACTATATAGAAGCAACATATACAAAGATTTCAACCGTCTACCTGTTCTATTCATTGTTCTTCTTGTCGAAAGTTACAAATAATTTCCGTTTCATGATTATCAATGGGCCTCGTTGTTCACTTAAACTTGATGAACAAAAAATTGGCGACTGGTACTGTTTGGATGCTTTACATATATGTTTCTTAGACTATATAGAAGCAATATATAAAAAGATTTCAACCGTCTACCAGTTCCAGTCATTGTTCTACTTGTCGAAAGTTACAAATAATTTCCTTTAGAGGATTAACAATGGGGCTCATTGTTCACTTAAACTTGAAGAACAAAAAATTGGCGAATGGCACTGTTTGGATGCTTTGCATATATGTTTCTTAGACTATATAGAAGCAATATATACATTGATTTCAACCGTCTACCTGTTCCACTCATTGTTCTACTTGTAGAAAGTTACAATTAATTTCCGTTAAAGGATTAACAATGGGGCTCGTAGTTCACTTAAATTTGAAGAACAAAAAATTGGCGAATTGTACTGTTTGGATGCTTTGCATATATGTTTCGTAGACTATATAGAAGCAATATATACAATGATTTCAACCGTCTACATGATCCATTCATTGTTCTACTTGTCGAAAGTTACAAATAATTTCCGATAAAGGATTATCAATGGGGCTCGCTGTTCACTTAAACTTGAAGAACAAAAAATTGGCGAATGGTACTGTTTGGATGCTTTGCATATATGTTTCTTAGACTATATAGAAGCAATATATACAAAGATTTCAAACGTCTACCTGTTCCATTCATTGTTCTACTTGTCGAAAGTTACAAACAATTTCCGATAAAGGATGAACCATTGGGGCTCAACATTCTCTTAAACTTGAAGAACAAAAAATTGGCGATTTGTACTGTTTGGATGCTTTGCATAGATGTTTCTTAGGCTATTTAGAAGCAATATATAGAAAGATTTCACCCGTCTACCTGTACTATTCATCGTTCTACGTGTAGAAAGTTACAAATAATTTCCATTTCATGATTATCAATGGGGCTCGCTGTTCACTTAAACTTGAAGATCAAAAAACTGGCGATTGTTACTGTTTAGATGCTTTACATATAGGTTTCGTAGACTATATAGAAGCAACATATACAAAGATTTCAACCGTCTACCTGTTCTATTCATTGTTCTACTTGTAGAAAGTTACAAATAATTTCCGTTTCATGATTATCAATGGGGCTCGTTGTTCACTTAAACTTGAAGAACCAAAAATTGGCGAATGGTACTGTTTGGATGCTTTGCATATATGTTTCGTAGACTATATAGAAGCAATATATACAATGATTTCAACCGTCTACATGATCCATTCATTGTTCTACTTGTCGAAAGTTACAAATAATTTCCGATAAAGGATTATCAATGGGGCTCGCTGTTCACTTAAACTTGAAGATCAAAAAATTGGCGAATGTTACTGTTTAGATGCTTTGCATATAGGTTTGTTAGACTATATTGAAGCAACATATACAAATATTTCAACCGTCTACCTGTTCTATTCATTGTTCTACTTGTAGAAAGTTACAAATAATTTCCGTTTCATGATTAACAATGGGGCTCGTAGTTTACTTAAACTTGAAGAACAAAAAATTGGCGAATAATACTGTTTGGATGCTTTGCATATATGTTTCTTAGGGTATTTAGAAGCAATATATAGAAAGATTTCAACCGTCTACCTGTTCCATTCATTGTTCTACTTGTCGAAAGTTACAAATAATTTCCGATAAAGGATTAACCA
This sequence comes from Cerceris ruficornis, assembly GCA_963989415.1. Taxonomy (NCBI): domain Eukaryota; kingdom Metazoa; phylum Arthropoda; class Insecta; order Hymenoptera; family Crabronidae; genus Cerceris; species Cerceris ruficornis. Next base: position 312,380 of record CAXDIW010000313.1, on the reverse strand, counting down.
TTGGGGCTCATTGTTCACTTAAACTTGAAGAACAAAAAATTTGCGAATTGTATTGTTTGGATGCTTTGCATATATGTTTCTTAGACTATATAGAAGCAATATATACAAAGATTTCAACCGTCTACCTGTTCCATTCATTGTTCTACTTGTCGAAAGTTACAAATAATTTCCGTTAAGGGATTAACAATGGAGATCATAGTTTACTTAAACTTGAAGAACAAAAAATTGGCGAATTGTACTGTTTGGATGCTTTGCATATATGTTTCTTAGACTATATAGAAGCAATATATACAAAGATTTCAACCGTCTACCTGTTCCATTCATTGTTCTACTTGTCGAAAGTTACAAATAATTTCCGATAAAGGATTAACAATGGGGCTCATTGTTCACTTAAACTTGAAGGACAAGAAATTGGCGAATGGTACTGTTTGGATGCTTTGCGTACATGTTTCTTAGACTATATGGAAGCAATATATACAAGGATTTCAACCGTCTACCTGTTCCATTCATTGTTCTACTTGTCGAAAGTTACAAATAATTACCGATAAAGGATTAACCATTGGGGCTCATTGTTCACTTAAACTTGAAGAACAAAAAATTGGCGAATTGTACTGTTTGGATGCTTTGCATATATGTTTCTTAGACTATATAGAAGCAATATATACAATGATTTCAACCGTCTACCTGTTCCATTCGTTGTTCTACTTGTCGAAAGTTACAAATAATTTCCGTTAAGGGATTAACAATGGGGATCGTAGTTTACTTAAACTTGAAGAACAAAAAATTGGCGAATTGTACTGTTTGGATGCTTTGCATAGATGTTTCTTAGACTATTTAGAAGCAATATATAGAAAGATTTCACCCGTCTACCTGTACTATTCATTGTTCTACTTGTAGAAAGTTACAAATAGTTTCCATTTCATGATTATCAATGGGGCTCGCTGTTCACTTAAACTTGAAGATCAAAAAATTGGCGATTGTTACTGTTTAGATGCTTTGCATATATGTTTCTTAGATTATATAGAAGCAATATATACAAAGATTTCAACCGTCTACCAGTTCCATTCATTGTTCTACTTGTCGAAAGTTACAAATAATTACCGATAAAGGATTAACCATTGGGGCTCATTGTTCACTTAAACTTGAAGAACAAAAAATTGGCGAATTGTACTGTTTGGATGCTTTGCATATATGTTTCTTAGACTATATAGAAGCAATATATACAAAGATTTCAACCGTCTACCTGTTCAATTCATTATTCTACTTGTCGAAATTTACAAATAATTTCCTTTAAACGATTAACAATGGGGCTCGTAGTTCACTTAAACTTGAAGGACAAAAAATTGGCGAATGGTACTGTTTGGATGCTTTGCGTACATGTTTCTTAGACTATATGGAAGCAATATATACAAGGATTTCAACCGTCTACCTGTTCCATTCATTGTTCTACTTGTCGAAAGTTACAAATAATTACCGATAAAGGATTAACCATTGGGGCTCATTGTTCACTTAAACTTGAAGAACAAAAAATTGGCGAATTGTACTGTTTGGATGCTTTGCATATATGTTTCTTAGACTATATAGAAGCAATATATACAAAGATTTCAACCGTCTACCTGTTCAATTCATTATTCTACTTGTCGAAAGTTACAAATAATTTCCGATAAAGGATTAACAATGGGGCTCATTGTTCACTTAAACTTGAAGGACAAAAAATTGGCGAATGGTACTGTTTGGATGCTTTGCGTACATGTTTCTTAGACTATATGGAAGCAATATATACAAGGATTTCAACTGTCTACCTGTTCCATTCATTGTTCTACTTGTCGAAAGTTACAAATAATTACCGATAAAGGATTAACCATTGGGGCTCATTGTTCACTTAAACTTGAAGAACAAAAAATTGGCGGATTGTACTGTTTGGATGCTTTGCATATATGTTTCTTAGACTATATAGAAGCAATATATACAATGATTTCAACAGTCTACCTGTTCCATTCATTGTTCTACTTGTCGAAATTTACAAATAATTTCCTTTAAAGGATTAACAATGGGGCTCGCAGTTCACTTAAACTTGAAGAACAAAAAATTGGCGAATGGTACTGTTTGGATGCTTTGCATATATGTTTCTTATACTATATAGAAGCAATATATACAAAGATTTCAACCGTCTACCTGTTCCATTCACTGTTCTACTTGTCGAAAGTTACAATTAATTTCCGTTAAGGGATAAACAATGGGGCTCGTAGTTCACTTAAACTTGAAGAACAAAAAATTGGCGAATTGTACTGTTTGGATGCTTTGCATATATGTTTCTTAGACTATATAGAAGCAATATATACATTGATTTCAACCGGCTACCTGTTCCATTCATTGTTCTACTTGTCGAAATTTACAAATAATTTCCGATAAAGGATTAACCATTGGGGCTCATTGTTCACTTAAACTTGAAGAACAAAAAATTGGCGAATTGTACTGTTTGGATGCTTTGCATATATGTTTCTTAGACTATATAGAAGCAATATATACAAAGATTTCAACCGTCTACCTGTTCCATTCATTGTTCTACTTGTCGAAAGTTACAAATAATTTCCTTTAAAGGATTAACAATGGGGCTCGTTGTTCACTTAAACTTGAAGAACAATAAATTGGCGAATTTTACTGTTTGGATGCTTTGCATATATGTTTCTTAGACTATATAGAAGCAATATATACAAGGATTTCAACCGTCTACCTGTTCCATTCATTGTTCTACTTGTCGAAAGTTACAATTAATTTCCGTTAAAGGATTAACAATGGGGCTCGTAGTTCAATTAAACTTGAAGTACAAAAAATTGGCGAATTGTACTGTTTGGATGCTTTGCATATATGTTTCGTAGACTATATAGAAGCAATATATACAATTTTTTCAACCGTCTACCTGTTTCATTCATTGTTCTACTTGTCGAAAGTTACAAATAATTTCCTTTAAAGGATTAACAATGGGGCTCGTAGTTCACTTAAACTTGAAGAACAAAAGATTGGCGAATTGTACTGTTTGGATGCTTTGCATAGATGTTTCTTAGACTATTTAGAAGCAATATATAGAAAGATTTCACCCGTCTACCTGTACTATTCATTGTTCTACTTGTCGAAATTTACAAATAATTTCCGATAAAGGATTAACCATTGGGGCTCATTGTTCACTTAAACTTGAAGAACAAAAAATTGGCGAATTGTACTGTTTGGATGCTTTACATATATGTTTCTTAGACTATATAGAAGCAATATATACAAAGATTTCAACCGTCTACCTGTTCCATTCATTGTTCTACTTGTCGAAAGTTACAATTAATTTCCGTTAAAGGATTAACAATGGGGCTCGTAGTTCACTTAAACTTGAAGTACAAAAAATTGGCGAATTGTACTGTTTGGATGCTTTGCATATATGTTTCGTAGACTATATAGAAGCAATATATACAATTTTTTCAACCGTCTACATGATCCATTCATTGTTCTACTTGTCGAAATTTACAAATAATTTCCGATAATGGATTAACCATTGGGGCTCATTGTTCACTTAAACTTGAAGAACAAAAAATTGGCGAATTGTACTGTTTGGATGCTTAGCATATATGTTTCTTAGACTATATAGAAGCAATATATACAAAGATTTCAACCGTCTACCTGTTCCATTCATTGTTCTACTTGTCGAAAGTTACAAATAATTTCCTTTAAAGGATTAACAATGGGGCTCGTTGTTCACTTAAACTTGAAGAACAATAAATTGGCGAATTGTACTGTTTGGATGCTTTGCATATATGTTTCTTAGACTATATTGAAGCAACATATACAAATATTTCAACCGTCTACCTGTTCTATTTATTGTTCTACTTGTAGAAAGTTACAAATAATTTCCGTTTCATGATTAACAATGGGGCTCGTAGTTTACTTAAACTTGAAGAACAAAAAATTGGCGAATAATACTGTTTGGATGCTTTGCATATATGTTTCTTAGGGTATTTAGAAACAATATATAGAAAGATTTCAACCGTCTACCTGTTCCATTCATTGTTCTACTTGTCGAAATTTACAAATAATTTCCGATAATGGATTAACCATTGGGGCTCATTGTTCACTTAAACCTGAAGAACAAAAAATTGGCGAATTGTACTGTTTGGATGCTTAGCATATATGTTTCTTAGACTATATAGAAGCAATATATACAAAGATTTCAACCGTCTACCTGTTCCATTCATTGTTCTACTTGTCGAAAGTTACAAATAATTTCCTTTAAAGGATTAACAATGGGGCTCGTTGTTCACTTAAACTTGAAGAACAATAAATTGGCGAATTGTACTGTTTGGATGCTTTGCATATATGTTTCTTAGACTATATTGAAGCAACATATACAAATATTTCAACCGTCTACCTGTTCTATTTATTGTTCTACTTGTAGAAAGTTACAAATAATTTCCGTTTCATGATTAACAATGGGGCTCGTAGTTTACTTAAACTTGAAGAACAAAAAATTGGCGAATAATACTGTTTGGATGCTTTGCATATATGTTTCTTAGGGTATTTAGAAACAATATATAGAAAGATTTCAACCGTCTACCTGTTCCATTCATTGTTCTACTTGTCGAAATTTACAAATAATTTCCGATAATGGATTAACCATTGGGGCTCATTGTTCACTTAAACCTGAAGAACAAAAAATTGGCGAATTGTACTGTTTGGATGCTTAGCATATATGTTTCTTAGACTATATAGAAGCAATATATACAAAGATTTCAACCGTCTACCTGTTCCATTCATTGTTCTACTTGTCGAAAGTTACAAATAATTTCCGATAAAGGATTAACCATTGGGGCTCATTGTTCACTTAAACTTGAGGAACAAAAAATTGGCGAATAATACTGTTTGGATGCTTTGCATATATGTTTCTTATACTATATAGAAGCAATAGATACAAAGATTTCAACCGTCTACCTGTTCCATTCATTGTTCTACTTGTCGAAAGTTACAAATAATTTCCGTTAAGGGATTAACAATGGAGATCATAGTTTACTTAAACTTGAAGAACAAAAAATTGGCGAATTGTACTGTTTGGATGCTTTGCATATACGTTTCTTAGACTATATGGAAGAAATATATACAAAGATTTCAACCGTCTACGTGTTCCAATCATTGTTCTACTTGTCGAAATTTACAAATAATTTCCTTTAAAGGATTAACAATGGGGCTCGTAGTTCACTTAAACTTGAAGAACAAAAAATTGGCGAATTGTACTGTTTGGATGTTTTGCATATATGTTTCTTAGGCTATTTAGAAGCAATATATAGAAAGATTTCACCCGTCTACCTGTACTATTCATTGTCCTACTTGTAGAATGTTACAAATAATTTCCATTTCATGATTATCAATGGGGCTCGCTGTTCACTTAAACTTGAAGATCAAAAAATTGGCGATTGTTACTGTTTAGATGCTTTGCATATAGGTTTCGTAGACTATATAGAAGCAACATATACAAAGATTTCAACCGTCTACCTGTTCTATTCATTGTTCTACTTGTAGAAAGTTACAAATAATTTCCGTTTCATGATTATCAATGGGGCTCATTGTTCACTTAAACTTGAAGAACAAAAAATTGGCGAATTGTACTGTTTGGATGCTTTGCATATATGTTTCTTAGACTATATAGAAGCAATATATACAATGATTTCAACCGTCTACCTGTTCCATTCGTTGTTCTACTTGTCGAAAGTTACAAATAATTTCCGTTAAGGGATTAACAATGGGGATCGTAGTTTACTTAAACTTGAAGAACAAAAAATTGGCGAATTGTACTGTTTGGATGCTTTGCATAGATGTTTCTTAGATTATATAGAAGCAATATATACAAAGATTTCAACCGTCTACCAGTTCCATTCATTGTTCTACTTGTCGAAAGTTACAAATAATTACCGATAAAGGATTAACCATTGGGGCTCATTGTTCACTTAAACTTGAAGAACAAAAAATTGGCGAATTGTACTGTTTGGATGCTTTGCATATATGTTTCTTAGACTATATAGAAGCAATATATACAAAGATTTCAACCGTCTACCTGTTCAATTCATTATTCTACTTGTCGAAATTTACAAATAATTTCCTTTAAACGATTAACAATGGGGCTCGTAGTTCACTTAAACTTGAAGGACAAAAAATTGGCGAATGGTACTGTTTGGATGCTTTGCGTACATGTTTCTTAGACTATATGGAAGCAATATATACAAGGATTTCAACCGTCTACCTGTTCCATTCATTGTTCTACTTGTCGAAAGTTACAAATAATTACCGATAAAGGATTAACCATTGGGGCTCATTGTTCACTTAAACTTGAAGAACAAAAAATTGGCGAATTGTACTGTTTGGATGCTTTGCATATATGTTTCTTAGACTATATAGAAGCAATATATACAAAGATTTCAACCGTCTACCTGTTCAATTCATTATTCTACTTGTCGAAAGTTACAAATAATTTCCGATAAAGGATTAACAATGGGGCTCATTGTTCACTTAAACTTGAAGGACAAAAAATTGGCGAATGGTACTGTTTGGATGCTTTGCGTACATGTTTCTTAGACTATATGGAAGCAATATATACAAGGATTTCAACTGTCTACCTGTTCCATTCATTGTTCTACTTGTCGAAAGTTACAAATAATTACCGATAAAGGATTAACCATTGGGGCTCATTGTTCACTTAAACTTGAAGAACAAAAAATTGGCGGATTGTACTGTTTGGATGCTTTGCATATATGTTTCTTAGACTATATAGAAGCAATATATACAATGATTTCAACAGTCTACCTGTTCCATTCATTGTTCTACTTGTCGAAATTTACAAATAATTTCCTTTAAAGGATTAACAATGGGGCTCGCAGTTCACTTAAACTTGAAGAACAAAAAATTGGCGAATGGTACTGTTTGGATGCTTTGCATATATGTTTCTTATACTATATAGAAGCAATATATACAAAGATTTCAACCGTCTACCTGTTCCATTCACTGTTCTACTTGTCGAAAGTTACAATTAATTTCCGTTAAGGGATAAACAATGGGGCTCGTAGTTCACTTAAACTTGAAGAACAAAAAATTGGCGAATTGTACTGTTTGGATGCTTTGCATATATGTTTCTTAGACTATATAGAAGCAATTTATACATTGATTTCAACCGGCTACCTGTTCCATTCATTGTTCTACTTGTCGAAATTTACAAATAATTTCCGATAATGGATTAACCATTGGGGCTCATTGTTCACTTAAACTTGAAGAACAAAAAATTGGCGAATTGTACTGTTTGGATGCTTAGCATATATGTTTCTTAGACTATATAGAAGCAATATATACAAAGATTTCAACCGTCTACCTGTTCCATTCATTGTTCTACTTGTCGAAAGTTACAAATAATTTCCTTTAAAGGATTAACAATGGGGCTCGTTGTTCACTTAAACTTGAAGAACAATAAATTGGCGAATTGTACTGTTTGGATGCTTTGCATATATGTTTCTTAGACTATATTGAAGCAACATATACAAATATTTCAACCGTCTACCTGTTCTATTTATTGTTCTACTTGTAGAAAGTTACAAATAATTTCCGTTTCATGATTAACAATGGGGCTCGTAGTTTACTTAAACTTGAAGAACAAAAAATTGGCGAATAATACTGTTTGGATGCTTTGCATATATGTTTCTTAGGGTATTTAGAAACAATATATAGAAAGATTTCAACCGTCTACCTGTTCCATTCATTGTTCTACTTGTCGAAATTTACAAATAATTTCCGATAATGGATTAACCATTGGGGCTCATTGTTCACTTAAACCTGAAGAACAAAAAATTGGCGAATTGTACTGTTTGGATGCTTAGCATATATGTTTCTTAGACTATATAGAAGCAATATATACAAAGATTTCAACCGTCTACCTGTTCCATTCATTGTTCTACTTGTCGAAAGTTACAAATAATTTCCTTTAAAGGATTAACAATGGGGCTCGTTGTTCACTTAAACTTGAAGAACAATAAATTGGCGAATTGTACTGTTTGGATGCTTTGCATATATGTTTCTTAGACTATATTGAAGCAACATATACAAATATTTCAACCGTCTACCTGTTCTATTTATTGTTCTACTTGTAGAAAGTTACAAATAATTTCCGTTTCATGATTAACAATGGGGCTCGTAGTTTACTTAAACTTGAAGAACAAAAAATTGGCGAATAATACTGTTTGGATGCTTTGCATATATGTTTCTTAGGGTATTTAGAAACAATATATAGAAAGATTTCAACCGTCTACCTGTTCCATTCATTGTTCTACTTGTCGAAATTTACAAATAATTTCCGATAATGGATTAACCATTGGGGCTCATTGTTCACTTAAACCTGAAGAACAAAAAATTGGCGAATTGTACTGTTTGGATGCTTAGCATATATGTTTCTTAGACTATATAGAAGCAATATATACAAAGATTTCAACCGTCTACCTGTTCCATTCATTGTTCTACTTGTCGAAAGTTACAAATAATTTCCGATAAAGGATTAACCATTGGGGCTCATTGTTCACTTAAACTTGAGGAACAAAAAATTGGCGAATAATACTGTTTGGATGCTTTGCATATATGTTTCTTATACTATATAGAAGCAATAGATACAAAGATTTCAACCGTCTACCTGTTCCATTCATTGTTCTACTTGTCGAAAGTTACAAATAATTTCCGTTAAGGGATTAACAATGGAGATCATAGTTTACTTAAACTTGAAGAACAAAAAATTGGCGAATTGTACTGTTTGGATGCTTTGCATATACGTTTCTTAGACTATATGGAAGAAATATATACAAAGATTTCAACCGTCTACGTGTTCCAATCATTGTTCTACTTGTCGAAATTTACAAATAATTTCCTTTAAAGGATTAACAATGGGGCTCGTAGTTCACTTAAACTTGAAGAACAAAAAATTGGCGAATTGTACTGTTTGGATGTTTTGCATATATGTTTCTTAGGCTATTTAGAAGCAATATATAGAAAGATTTCACCCGTCTACCTGTACTATTCATTGTCCTACTTGTAGAATGTTACAAATAATTTCCATTTCATGATTATCAATGGGGCTCGCTGTTCACTTAAACTTGAAGATCAAAAAATTGGCGATTGTTACTGTTTAGATGCTTTGCATATAGGTTTCGTAGACTATATAGAAGCAACATATACAAAGATTTCAACCGTCTACCTGTTCTATTCATTGTTCTACTTGTAGAAAGTTACAAATAATTTCCGTTTCATGATTATCAATGGGGCTCATTGTTCACTTAAACTTGAAGAACAAAAAATTGGCGAATTGTACTGTTTGGATGCTTTGCATATATGTTTCTTAGACTATATAGAAGCAATATATACAATGATTTCAACCGTCTACCTGTTCCATTCGTTGTTCTACTTGTCGAAAGTTACAAATAATTTCCGTTAAGGGATTAACAATGGGGATCGTAGTTTACTTAAACTTGAAGAACAAAAAATTGGCGAATTGTACTGTTTGGATGCTTTGCATAGATGTTTCTTAGATTATATAGAAGCAATATATACAAAGATTTCAACCGTCTACCAGTTCCATTCATTGTTCTACTTGTCGAAAGTTACAAATAATTACCGATAAAGGATTAACCATTGGGGCTCATTGTTCACTTAAACTTGAAGAACAAAAAATTGGCGAATTGTACTGTTTGGATGCTTTGCATATATGTTTCTTAGACTATATAGAAGCAATATATACAAAGATTTCAACCGTCTACCTGTTCAATTCATTATTCTACTTGTCGAAATTTACAAATAATTTCCTTTAAACGATTAACAATGGGGCTCGTAGTTCACTTAAACTTGAAGGACAAAAAATTGGCGAATGGTACTGTTTGGATGCTTTGCGTACATGTTTCTTAGACTATATGGAAGCAATATATACAAGGATTTCAACCGTCTACCTGTTCCATTCATTGTTCTACTTGTCGAAAGTTACAAATAATTACCGATAAAGGATTAACCATTGGGGCTCATTGTTCACTTAAACTTGAAGAACAAAAAATTGGCGAATTGTACTGTTTGGATGCTTTGCATATATGTTTCTTAGACTATATAGAAGCAATATATACAAAGATTTCAACCGTCTACCTGTTCAATTCATTATTCTACTTGTCGAAAGTTACAAATAATTTCCGATAAAGGATTAACAATGGGGCTCATTGTTCACTTAAACTTGAAGGACAAAAAATTGGCGAATGGTACTGTTTGGATGCTTTGCGTACATGTTTCTTAGACTATATGGAAGCAATATATACAAGGATTTCAACTGTCTACCTGTTCCATTCATTGTTCTACTTGTCGAAAGTTACAAATAATTACCGATAAAGGATTAACCATTGGGGCTCATTGTTCACTTAAACTTGAAGAACAAAAAATTGGCGGATTGTACTGTTTGGATGCTTTGCATATATGTTTCTTAGACTATATAGAAGCAATATATACAATGATTTCAACAGTCTACCTGTTCCATTCATTGTTCTACTTGTCGAAATTTACAAATAATTTCCTTTAAAGGATTAACAATGGGGCTCGCAGTTCACTTAAACTTGAAGAACAAAAAATTGGCGAATGGTACTGTTTGGATGCTTTGCATATATGTTTCTTATACTATATAGAAGCAATATATACAAAGATTTCAACCGTCTACCTGTTCCATTCACTGTTCTACTTGTCGAAAGTTACAATTAATTTCCGTTAAGGGATAAACAATGGGGCTCGTAGTTCACTTAAACTTGAAGAACAAAAAATTGGCGAATTGTACTGTTTGGATGCTTTGCATATATGTTTCTTAGACTATATAGAAGCAATTTATACATTGATTTCAACCGGCTACCTGTTCCATTCATTGTTCTACTTGTCGAAATTTACAAATAATTTCCGATAAAGGATTAACCATTGGGGCTCATTGTTCACTTAAACTTGAAGAACAAAAAATTGGCGAATTGTACTGTTTGGATGCTTTGCATATATGTTTCTTAGACTATATAGAAGCAATATATACAAAGATTTCAACCGTCTACCTGTTCCATTCATTGTTCTACTTGTCGAAAGTTACAAATAATTTCCTTTAAAGGATTAACAATGGGGCTCGTTGTTCACTTAAACTTGAAGAACAATAAATTGGCGAATTGTACTGTTTGGATGCTTTGCATATATGTTTCTTAGACTATATAGAAGCAATATATACAAGGATTTCAACCGTCTACCTGTTCCATTCATTGTTCTACTTGTCGAAAGTTACAATTAATTTCCGTTAAAGGATTAACAATGGGGCTCGTAGTTCAATTAAACTTGAAGTACAAAAAATTGGCGAATTGTACTGTTTGGATGCTTTGCATATATGTTTCGTAGACTATATAGAAGCAATATATACAATTTTTTCAACCGTCTACATGATCCATTCATTGTTCTACTTGTCGAAATTTACAAATAATTTCCTTTAAAGGATTAACAATGGGGCTCGTAGTTCACTTAAACTTGAAGAACAAAAGATTGGCGAATTGTACTGTTTGGATGCTTTGCATAGATGTTTCTTAGACTATTTAGAAGCAATATATAGAAAGATTTCACCCGTCTACCTGTACTATTCATTGTTCTACTTGTCGAAATTTACAAATAATTTCCGATAAAGGATTAACCATTGGGGCTCATTGTTCACTTAAACTTGAAGAACAAAAAATTGGCGAATTGTACTGTTTGGATGCTTTACATATATGTTTCTTAGACTATATAGAAGCAATATATACAAAGATTTCAACCGTCTACCTGTTCCATTCATTGTTCTACTTGTCGAAAGTTACAATTAATTTCCGTTAAAGGATTAACAATGGGGCTCGTAGTTCACTTAAACTTGAAGTACAAAAAATTGGCGAATTGTACTGTTTGGATGCTTTGCATATATGTTTCGTAGACTATATAGAAGCAATATATACAATTTTTTCAACCGTCTACATGATCCATTCATTGTTCTACTTGTCGAAATTTACAAATAATTTCCGATAATGGATTAACCATTGGGGCTCATTGTTCACTTAAACTTGAAGAACAAAAAATTGGCGAATTGTACTGTTTGGATGCTTAGCATATATGTTTCTTAGACTATATAGAAGCAATATATACAAAGATTTCAACCGTCTACCTGTTCCATTCATTGTTCTACTTGTCGAAAGTTACAAATAATTTCCTTTAAAGGATTAACAATGGGGCTCGTTGTTCACTTAAACTTGAAGAACAATAAATTGGCGAATTGTACTGTTTGGATGCTTTGCATATATGTTTCTTAGACTATATTGAAGCAACATATACAAATATTTCAACCGTCTACCTGTTCTATTTATTGTTCTACTTGTAGAAAGTTACAAATAATTTCCGTTTCATGATTAACAATGGGGCTCGTAGTTTACTTAAACTTGAAGAACAAAAAATTGGCGAATAATACTGTTTGGATGCTTTGCATATATGTTTCTTAGGGTATTTAGAAACAATATATAGAAAGATTTCAACCGTCTACCTGTTCCATTCATTGTTCTACTTGTCGAAATTTACAAATAATTTCCGATAATGGATTAACCATTGGGGCTCATTGTTCACTTAAACCTGAAGAACAAAAAATTGGCGAATTGTACTGTTTGGATGCTTAGCATATATGTTTCTTAGACTATATAGAAGCAATATATACAAAGATTTCAACCGTCTACCTGTTCCATTCATTGTTCTACTTGTCGAAAGTTACAAATAATTTCCGATAAAGGATTAACCATTGGGGCTCATTGTTCACTTAAACTTGAGGAACAAAAAATTGGCGAATAATACTGTTTGGATGCTTTGCATATATGTTTCTTATACTATATAGAAGCAATAGATACAAAGATTTCAACCGTCTACCTGTTCCATTCATTGTTCTACTTGTCGAAAGTTACAAATAATTTCCGTTAAGGGATTAACAATGGAGATCATAGTTTACTTAAACTTGAAGAACAAAAATTGGCGAATTGTACTGTTTGGATGCTTTGCATATACGTTTCTTAGACTATATGGAAGAAATATATACAAAGATTTCAACCGTCTACGTGTTCCAATCATTGTTCTACTTGTCGAAATTTACAAATAATTTCCTTTAAAGGATTAACAATGGGGCTCGTAGTTCACTTAAACTTGAAGAACAAAAAATTGGCGAATTGTACTGTTTGGATGTTTTGCATATATGTTTCTTAGGCTATTTAGAAGCAATATATAGAAAGATTTCACCCGTCTACCTGTACTATTCATTGTCCTACTTGTAGAATGTTACAAATAATTTCCATTTCATGATTATCAATGGGGCTCGCTGTTCACTTAAACTTGAAGATCAAAAAATTGGCGATTGTTACTGTTTAGATGCTTTGCATATAGGTTTCGTAGACTATATAGAAGCAACATATACAAAGATTTCAACCGTCTACCTGTTCCATTCATTGTTCTACTTGTCGAAAGTTACAAATAATTTCCGTTAAGGGATTAACAATGGAGATCATAGTTTACTTAAACTTGAAGAACAAAAATTGGCGAATTGTACTGTTTGGATGCTTTGCATATACGTTTCTTAGACTATATGGAAGAAATATATACAAAGATTTCAACCGTCTACCTGTTCCATTCATTGTTCTACTTGTCGAAAGTTACAAATAATTTCCTTTAAAGGATTAACAATGGGGCTCGTTGTTCACTTAAACTTGAAGAACAATAAATTGGCGAATTGTACTGTTTGGATGCTTTGCATATATGTTTCTTAGACTATATTGAAGCAACATATACAAATATTTCAACCGTCTACCTGTTCTATTTATTGTTCTACTTGTAGAAAGTTACAAATAATTTCCGTTTCATGATTAACAATGGGGCTCGTAGTTTACTTAAACTTGAAGAACAAAAAATTGGCGAATAATACTGTTTGGATGCTTTGCATATATGTTTCTTAGGGTATTTAGAAACAATATATAGAAAGATTTCAACCGTCTACCTGTTCCATTCATTGTTCTACTTGTCGAAATTTACAAATAATTTCCGATAATGGATTAACCATTGGGGCTCATTGTTCACTTAAACCTGAAGAACAAAAAATTGGCGAATTGTACTGTTTGGATGCTTAGCATATATGTTTCTTAGACTATATAGAAGCAATATATACAAAGATTTCAACCGTCTACCTGTTCCATTCATTGTTCTACTTGTCGAAAGTTACAAATAATTTCCGATAAAGGATTAACCATTGGGGCTCATTGTTCACTTAAACTTGAGGAACAAAAAATTGGCGAATAATACTGTTTGGATGCTTTGCATATATGTTTCTTATACTATATAGAAGCAATAGATACAAAGATTTCAACCGTCTACCTGTTCCATTCATTGTTCTACTTGTCGAAAGTTACAAATAATTTCCGTTAAGGGATTAACAATGGAGATCATAGTTTACTTAAACTTGAAGAACAAAAATTGGCGAATTGTACTGTTTGGATGCTTTGCATATACGTTTCTTAGACTATATGGAAGAAATATATACAAAGATTTCAACCGTCTACGTGTTCCAATCATTGTTCTACTTGTCGAAATTTACAAATAATTTCCTTTAAAGGATTAACAATGGGGCTCGTAGTTCACTTAAACTTGAAGAACAAAAAATTGGCGAATTGTACTGTTTGGATGTTTTGCATATATGTTTCTTAGGCTATTTAGAAGCAATATATAGAAAGATTTCACCCGTCTACCTGTACTATTCATTGTCCTACTTGTAGAATGTTACAAATAATTTCCATTTCATGATTATCAATGGGGCTCGCTGTTCACTTAAACTTGAAGATCAAAAAATTGGCGATTGTTACTGTTTAGATGCTTTGCATATAGGTTTCGTAGACTATATAGAAGCAACATATACAAAGATTTCAACCGTCTACCTGTTCTATTCATTGTTCTACTTGTAGAAAGTTACAAATAATTTCCGTTTCATGATTATCAATGGGGCTCATTGTTCACTTAAACTTGAAGAACAAAAAATTGGCGAATTGTACTGTTTGGATGCTTTGCATATATGTTTCTTAGACTATATAGAAGCAATATATACAATGATTTCAACCGTCTACCTGTTCCATTCGTTGTTCTACTTGTCGAAAGTTACAAATAATTTCCGTTAAGGGATTAACAATGGGGATCGTAGTTTACTTAAACTTGAAGAACAAAAAATTGGCGAATTGTACTGTTTGGATGCTTTGCATAGATGTTTCTTAGACTATTTAGAAGCAATATATAGAAAGATTTCACCCATCTACCTGTACTATTCATTGTTCTACTTGTAGAAAGTTACAAATAGTTTCCATTTCATGATTATCAATGGGGCTCGCTGTTCACTTAAACTTGAAGATCAAAAAATTGGCGATTGTTACTGTTTAGATGATTTGCATATATGTTTCTTAGATTATATAGAAGCAAAATATAAAAAGATTTCAACCGTCTACCAGTTCCATTCATTGTTCTACTTGTCGAAAGTTACAAATAATTACCGATAAAGGATTAACCATTGGGGCTCATTGTTCACTTAAACTTGAAGAACAAAAAATTGGCGAATTGTACTGTTTGGATGCTTTGCATATATGTTTCTTAGACTATATAGAAGCAATATATACAAAGATTTCAACCGTCTACCTGTTCAATTCATTATTCTACTTGTCGAAAGTTACAAATAATTTCCGATAAAGGATTAACAATGGGGCTCATTGTTCACTTAAACTTGAAGGACAAAAAATTGGCGAATGGTACTGTTTGGATGCTTTGCGTACATGTTTCTTAGACTATATGGAAGCAATATATACAAGGATTTCAACCGTCTACCTGTTCCATTCATTGTTCTACTTGTCGAAAGTTACAAATAATTACCGATAAAGGATTAACCATTGGGGCTCATTGTTCACTTAAACTTGAAGAACAAAAAATTGGCGAATTGTACTGTTTGGATGCTTTGCATATATGTTTCTTAGACTATATAGAAGCAATATATACAAAGATTTCAACCGTCTACCTGTTCAATTCATTATTCTACTTGTCGAAAGTTACAAATAATTTCCGATAAAGGATTAACAATGGAGCTCATTGTTCACTTAAACTTGAAGGACAAAAAATTGGCGAATGGTACTGTTTGGATGCTTTGCGTACATGTTTCTTAGACTATATGGAAGCAATATATACAAGGATTTCAACCGTCTACCTGTTCCATTCATTGTTCTACTTGTCGAAAGTTACAAATAATTACCGATAAAGGATTAACCATTGGGGCTCATTGTTCACTTAAACTTGAAGAACAAAAAATTGGCGGATTGTACTGTTTGGATGCTTTGCATATATGTTTCTTAGACTATATAGAAGCAATATATACAATGATTTCAACAGTCTACCTGTTCCATTCATTGTTCTACTTGTCGAAATTTACAAATAATTTCCTTTAAAGGATTAACAATGGGGCTCGCAGTTCACTTAAACTTGAAGAACAAAAAATTGGCGAATGGTACTGTTTGGATGCTTTGCGTACATGTTTCTTAGACTATATGGAAGCAATATATACAAGGATTTCAACCGTCTACCTGTTCCATTCATTGTTCTACTTGTCGAAAGTTACAAATAATTACCGATAAAGGATTAACCATTGGGGCTCATTGTTCACTTAAACTTGAAGAACAAAAAATTGGCGAATTGTACTGTTTGGATGCTTTGCATATATGTTTCTTAGACTATATAGAGGCAATATATACATTGATTTCAACCGGCTACCTGTTCCATTCATTGTTCTACTTGTCGAAATTTACAAATAATTTCCGATAAAGGATTAACAATGGGGCTCGTTGTTCACTTAAACTTGAAGAACAATAAATTGGCGAATTGTACTGTTTGGATGCTTTGCATATATGTTTCTTAGACTATATAGAAGCAATATATACAAGGATTTCAACCGTCTACCTGTTCCATTCATTGTTCTACTTGTCGAAAGTTACAATTAATTTCCGTTAAAGGATTAACAATGGGGCTCGTAGTTCAATTAAACTTGAAGTACAAAAAATTGGCGAATTGTACTGTTTGGATGCTTTGCATATATGTTTCGTAGACTATATAGAAGCAATATATACAATTTTTTCAACCGTCTACATGATCCATTCATTGTTCTACTTGTCGAAATTTACAAATAATTTCCTTTAAAGGATTAACAATGGGGCTCGTAGTTCACTTAAACTTGAAGAACAAAAGATTGGCGAATTGTACTGTTTGGATGCTTTGCATAGATGTTTCTTAGACTATTTAGAAGCAATATATAGAAAGATTTCACCCGTCTACCTGTACTATTCATTGTTCTACTTGTCGAAATTTACAAATAATTTACGATAAAGGATTAACCATTGGGGCTCATTGTTCACTTAAACTTGAAGAACAAAAAATTGGCGAATTGTACTGTTTGGATGCTTTACATATATGTTTCTTAGACTATATAGAAGCAATATATACAAAGATTTCAACCGTCTACCTGTTCCATTCATTGTTCTACTTGTCGAAAGTTACAATTAATTTCCGTTAAAGGATTAACAATGGGGCTCGTAGTTCACTTAAACTTGAAGTACAAAAAATTGGCGAATTGTACTGTTTGGATGCTTTGCATATATGTTTCGTAGACTATATAGAAGCAATATATACAATTTTTTCAACCGTCTACATGATCCATTCATTGTTCTACTTGTCGAAATTTACAAATAATTTCCGATAATGGATTAACCATTGGGGCTCATTGTTCACTTAAACTTGAAGAACAAAAAATTGGCGAATTGTACTGTTTGGATGCTTAGCATATATGTTTCTTAGACTATATAGAAGCAATATATACAAAGATTTCAACCGTCTACCTGTTCCATTCATTGTTCTACTTGTCGAAAGTTACAAATAATTTCCTTTAAAGGATTAACAATGGGGCTCGTTGTTCACTTAAACTTGAAGAACAATAAATTGGCGAATTGTACTGTTTGGATGCTTTGCATATATGTTTCTTAGACTATATTGAAGCAACATATACAAATATTTCAACCGTCTACCTGTTCTATTTATTGTTCTACTTGTAGAAAGTTACAAATAATTTCCGTTTCATGATTAACAATGGGGCTCGTAGTTTACTTAAACTTGAAGAACAAAAAATTGGCGAATAATACTGTTTGGATGCTTTGCATATATGTTTCTTAGGGTATTTAGAAACAATATATAGAAAGATTTCAACCGTCTACCTGTTCCATTCATTGTTCTACTTGTCGAAATTTACAAATAATTTCCGATAATGGATTAACCATTGGGGCTCATTGTTCACTTAAACTTGAAGAACAAAAAATTGGCGAATTGTACTGTTTGGATGCTTTGCATATATGTTTCTTAGACTATATAGAAGCAATATATACAAGGATTTCAGCCGTCTACCTGTTCCATTCATTGTTCTACATGTCGAAAGTTACAAATAATTACCGATAAAGGATTAACCATTGGGGCTCATTGTTCACTTAAACTTGAAGAACAAAAAATTGGCGAATTGTACTGTTTGGATGCTTTGCATATATGTTTCTTAGACTATATAGAAGCAATATATACAATGATTTCAACCGTCTACCTGTTCCATTCGTTGTTCTACTTGTCGAAAGTTACAAATAATTTCCGTTAAGGGATTAACAATGGGGATCGTAGTTTACTTAAACTTGAAGAACAAAAAATTGGCGAATTGTACTGTTTGGATGCTTTGCATAGATGTTTCTTAGACTATTTAGA
The DNA here is from genome assembly GCA_963989415.1 of Cerceris ruficornis. NCBI lineage: Eukaryota > Metazoa > Arthropoda > Insecta > Hymenoptera > Crabronidae > Cerceris > Cerceris ruficornis. The sequence goes on along the minus strand of CAXDIW010000313.1, from coordinate 293,468 downwards.
AGCAATATATAGAAAGATTTCACCCATCTACCTGTACTATTCATTGTTCTACTTGTAGAAGGTTACAAATAGTTTCCATTTCATGATTATCAATGGGGCTCGCTGTTCACTTAAACTTGAAGATCAAAAAATTGGCGATTGTTACTGTTTAGATGATTTGCATATATGTTTCTTAGATTATATAGAAGCAAAATATAAAAAGATTTCAACCGTCTACCAGTTCCATTCATTGTTCTACTTGTCGAAAGTTACAAATAATTACCGATAAAGGATTAACCATTGGGGCTCATTGTTCACTTAAACTTGAAGAACAAAAAATTGGCGAATTGTACTGTTTGGATGCTTTGCATATATGTTTCTTAGACTATATAGAAGCAATATATACAAAGAAGTCAGCCGTCTACCTGTTCAATTCATTATTCTACTTGTCGAAAGTTACAAATAATTTCCGATAAAGGATTAACAATGGGGCTCATTGTTCACTTAAACTTGAAGGACAAAAAATTGGCGAATGGTACTGTTTGGATGCTTTGCGTACATGTTTCTTAGACTATATGGAAGCAATATATACAAGGATTTCAACCGTCTACCTGTTCCATTCATTGTTCTACTTGTCGAAAGTTACAAATAATTACCGATAAAGGATTAACCATTGGGGCTCATTGTTCACTTAAACTTGAAGAACAAAAAATTGGCGAATTGTACTGTTTGGATGCTTTGCATATATGTTTCTTAGACTATATAGAAGCAATATATACAAAGATTTCAACCGTCTACCTGTTCAATTCATTATTCTACTTGTCGAAAGTTACAAATAATTTCCGATAAAGGATTAACAATGGGGCTCATTGTTCACTTAAACTTGAAGGACAAAAAATTGGCGAATGGTACTGTTTGGATGCTTTGCGTACATGTTTCTTAGACTATATGGAAGCAATATATACAAGGATTTCAACCGTCTACCTGTTCCATTCATTGTTCTACTTGTCGAAAGTTACAAATAATTACCGATAAAGGATTAACCATTGGGGCTCATTGTTCACTTAAACTTGAAGAACAAAAAATTGGCGGATTGTACTGTTTGGATGCTTTGCATATATGTTTCTTAGACTATATAGAAGCAATATATACAATGATTTCAACAGTCTACCTGTTCCATTCATTGTTCTACTTGTCGAAATTTACAAATAATTTCCTTTAAAGGATTAACAATGGGGCTCGCAGTTCACTTAAACTTGAAGTACAAAAAATTGGCGAATTGTACTGTTTGGATGCTTTGCATATATGTTTCGTAGACTATATAGAAGCAATATATACAATTTTTTCAACCGTCTACATGATCCATTCATTGTTCTACTTGTCGAAAGTTACAATTAATTTCCGTTAAAGGATTAACAATGGGGCTCGTAGTTCACTTAAACTTGAAGTACAAAAAATTGGCGAATTGTACTGTTTGGATGCTTTGCATATATGTTTCGTAGACAATATAGAAGCAATATATACAATTTTTTCAACCGTCTACATGATCCATTCATTGTTCTACTTGTCGAAATTTACAAATAATTTCCGATAATGGATTAACCATTGGGGCTCGTTGTTCACTTAAACTTGAAGAACAATAAATTGGCGAATTGTACTGTTTGGATGCTTTGCATATATGTTTCTTAGACTATATAGAAGCAATATATACAAAGATTTCAACCGTCTACCTGTTCCATTCATTGTTCTACTTGTCGAAAGTTACAATTAATTTCCGTTAAAGGATTAACAATGGGGCTCGTAGTTCACTTAAACTTGAAGTACAAAAAATTGGCGAATTGTACTGTTTAGATGCTTTGCATATATGTTTCGTAGACTATATAGAAGCAATATATACAATTTTTTCAACCGTCTACATGATCCATTTAATGTTCTACTTGTCGAAATTTACAAATAATTTCCTTTAAAGGATTAACAATGGGGCTCGTAGTTCACTTAAACTTGAAGAACAAAAAATTGGCGAATTGTACTGTTTGGATGCTTTGCATAGAAGTTTCTTAGACTATTTAGAAGCAATATATAGAAAGATTTCACCCGTCTACCTGTACTATTCATTGTTCTACTTGTAGAAAGTTACAAATAATTTCCATTTCATGATTATCAATGGGGCTCGCTGTTCACTTAAACTTGAAGATCAAAAAATTGGCGATTGTTAGTGTTTAGATGCTATGCTTATATGTTTCTTAGATTATATAGAAGCAATATATACAAATATTTCAACCGTCTAACTGTTCCATTCATTGTTCTACTTGTCGAAAGTTACAAATAATTTCCGATAATGGATTAACCATTGGGGCTCATTGTTCACTTAAACTTGAAGAACAAAAAATTGGCGAATGGTACTGTTTGGATGCTTTGCATATATGTTTCTTAGACTATATAGAAGCAATATATACAAAGATTTCAACCGTCTACCTGTTCGATTCATTGTTCTACTTGTCGAAAGTTACAAATAATTACCGATAAAGGATTAACCATTGGGGCTCATTGTTCACTTAAACTTGAAGAACAAAAAATTGGCGGATTGTACTGTTTGGATGCTTTGCATATATGTTTCTTAGACTATATAGAAGCAATATATACAATAATTTCAACAGTCTACCTGTTCCATTCATTGTTCTACTTGTCGAAATTTACAAATAATTTCCTTTAAAGGATTAACAATGGGGCTCGCAGTTCACTTAAACTTGAAGAACAAAAAATTGGCGAATGGTACTGTTTGGATGCTTTGCATATATGTTTCTTATACTATAAAGAAGCAATATATACAAAGATTTCAACCGTCTACCTGTTCCATTCACTGTTCTACTTGTCGAAAGTTACAATTAATTTCCGTTAAGGGATTAACAATGGGGCTCGTAGTTCACTTAAACTTGAAGAACAAAAAATTGGCGAATTGTACTGTTTGGATGCTTTGCATATATGTTTCTTAGACTATATAGAAGCAATATATACATTGATTTCAACCGGCTACCTGTTCCATTCATTGTTCTACTTGTCGAAATTTACAAATAATTTCCGATAAAGGATTAACCATTGGGGCTCATTGTTCACTTAAACTTGAAGAACAATAAATTGGCGAATTGTACTGTTTGGATGCTTTGCATATATGTTTCTTAGACTATATAGAAGCAATATATACAAGGATTTCAACCGTCTACCTGTTCCATTCATTGTTCTACTTGTCGAAAGTTACAATTAATTTCCGTTAAAGGATTAACAATGGGGCTCGTAGTTCACTTAAACTTGAAGTACAAAAAATTGGCGAATTGTACTGTTTGGATGCTTTGCATATATGTTTCGTAGACTATATAGAAGCAATATATACAATTTTTTCAACCGTCTACATGATCCATTCATTGTTCTACTTGTCGAAATTTACAAATAATTTCCGATAATGGATTAACCATTGGGGCTCATTGTTCACTTAAACTTGAAGAACAAAAAATTGGCGAATTGTACTGTTTGGATGCTTAGCATATATGTTTCTTAGACTATATAGAAGCAATATATACAAAGATTTCAAGCGTCTACCTGTTCCATTCATTGTTCTACTTGTCGAAAGATACAAATAATTTCCTTTAAAGGATTAACAATGGGGCTCGTTGTTCACTTAAACTTGAAGAACAATAAATTGGCGAATTGTACTGTTTGGATGCTTTGCATATATGTTTCTTAGACTATATAGAAGCAATATATACAAAGATTTCAACCGTCTACCTGTTCCATTCATTGTTCTACTTGTCGAAAGTTACAATTAATTTCCGTTAAAGGATTAACAATGGGGCTCGTAGTTCACTTAAACTTGAAGTACAAAAAATTGGCGAATTGTACTGTTTGGATGCTTTGCATAGATGTTTCTTAGACTATATAGAAGCAATCTATACAAAGATTTCAACCGTCTACCTGTTCCATTCATTGTTCTACTTGTCGAAAGTTACAATTAATTTCCGTTAAAGGATTAACAATGGGGCTCGTAGTTCACTTAAACTTGAAGTACAAAAAATTGGCGAATTGTACTGTTTGGATGCTTTGCATATATGTTTCGTAGACTATATAGAAGCAATATATACAATTTTTTCAACCGTCTACATGATCCATTCATTGTTCTACTTGTCGAAATTTACAAATAATTTCCGATAATGGATTAACCATTGGGGCTCATTGTTCACTTAAACTTGAAGAACAAAATATTGGCGAATTGTACTGTTTGGATGCTTTGCATATATGTTTCTTAGACTATATAGAAGCAATATATACAATTTTTTCAACCGTCTACATGATCCATTTAATGTTCTACTTGTCGAAAGTTACAAATAATTTCCTTTAAGGGATTAACAATGGGGCTCGTAGTTCACTTAAACTTGAAGAACAAAAAATTGGCGAATTGTACTGTTTGGATGCTTTGCATAGATGTTTCTTAGACTATTTAGAAGCAATATATAGAAAGATTTCACCCGTCTACCTGTACTATTCATTGTTCTACTTGTAGAAAGTTACAAATAATTTCCATTTCATGATTATCAATGGGGCTCGCTGTTCACTTAAACTTGAAGATCAAAAAATTGGCGATTGTTACTGTTTAGATGCTTTGCTTATATGTTTCTTAGATTATATAGAAGCAATATATACAAATATTTCAACCGTCGAACTGTTCCATTCATTGTTCTACTTGTCGAAAGTTACAAATAATTTCCGATAAAGGATTAACCATTGGGGCTCATTGTTCACTTAAACTTGAAGAACAAAAAATTGGCGAATGGTACTGTTTGGATTCTTTGCATATATGTTTCTTAGACTATATAGAAGCAATATATAGAAAGATTTCACCCGTCTACCTGTACTATTCATTGATCTACTTGTCGAAAGTTACAAATAATTTCCTTTAAAGGATTAACAATGGGGCTCGTAGTTCACTTAAACTTGAAGAACAAAAAATTGTCGAATGGTACTGTTTGGATGCTTTGCATATATGTTTCTTATACTATATAGAAGCAATAGATACAAAAATTTAAACCGTCTACCTGTTCCATTCAATGTTCTACTTGTCGAAAGTTACAAACCATTTCCGATAAAGGCTTAACAATGGGGCTCATTGTTCACTTAAACTGGATGAACAAAAAATTGGCGAATGGTACTGTTTGGATGCTTTGCATATATGCTTCTTTGACTATATAGAAGCAATATATACAAAGATTTCAACCGTCTACCTGTTCGATTCATTGTTCTACTTGTCGAAAGTTACAAATAATTACCGATAAAGGATTAACCATTGGGGCTCATTGTTCACTTAAACTTGAAGAACAAAAAATTGGCGGATTGTACTGTTTGGATGCTTTGCATATATGTTTCTTAGACTATATAGAAGCAATATATACAATGATTTCAACAGTCTACCTGTTCCATTCATTGTTCTACTTGTCGAAATTTACAAATAATTTCCTTTAAAGGATTAACAATTGGGCTCGCAGTTCACTTAAACTTGAAGAACAAAAAATTGGCGAATGGTACTGTTTGGATGCTTTGCATATATGTTTCTTATACTATATAGAAGCAATATATACAAAGATTTCAACCGTCTACCTGTTCCATTCACTGTTCTACTTGTCGAAAGTTACAATTAATTTCCGTTAAGGGATTAACAATGGGGCTCGTAGTTCACTTAAACTTGAAGAACAAAAAATTGGCGAATTGTACTGTTTGGATGCTTTGCATATATGTTTCTTAGACTATATAGAAGCAATATATACATTGATTTCAACCGGCTACCTGTTTCATTCATTGTTCTACTTGTCGAAATTTACAAATAATTTCCGATAAAGGATTAACCATTGGGGCTCATTGTTCACTTAAACTTGAAGAACAATAAATTGGCGAATTGTACTGTTTGGATGCTTTGCATATATGTTTCTTAGACTATATAGAAGCAATATATACAAGGATTTCAACCGTCTACCTGTTCCATTCATTGTTCTACTTGTCGAAAGTTACAATTAATTTCCGTTAAAGGATTAACAATGGGGCTCGTAGTTCACTTAAACTTGAAGTACAAAAAATTGGCGAATTGTACTGTTTGGATGCTTTGCATATATGTTTCGTAGACTATATAGAAGCAATATATACAATTTTTTCAACCGTCTACATGATCCATTCATTGTTCTACTTGTCGAAATTTACAAATAATTTCCGATAATGGATTAACCATTGGGGCTCATTGTTCACTTAAACTTGAAGAACAAAAAATTGGCGAATTGTACTGTTTGGATGCTTAGCATATATGTTTCTTAGACTATATAGAAGCAATATATACAAAGATTTCAACCGTCTACCTGTTCCATTCATTGTTCTACTTGTCGAAAGTTACAAATAATTTCCTTTAAATGATTAACAATGGGGCTCGTTGTTCACTTAAACTTGAAGAACAATAAATTGGCGAATTGTACTGTTTGGATGCTTTGCATAGATGTTTCTTAGACTATTTAGAAGCAATATATAGAAAGATTTCACCCGTCTACCTGTACTATTCATTGTTCTACTTGTAGAAAGTTACAAATAATTTCCATTTCATGATTATCAATGGGGCTCGCTGTTCACTTAAACTTGAAGTACAAAAAATTGGCGAATTGTACTGTTTGGATGCTTTGCATATATGTTTCGTAGACTATATAGAAGCAATATATACAATTTTTTCAACCGACTACATGATCCATTCATTGTTCTACTTGTCGAAATTTACAAATAATTTCCGATAATGGATTAACCATTGGGGCTCATTGTTCACTTAAACTTGAAGAACAAAAAATTGGCGAATTGTACTGTTTGGATGCTTAGCATATATGTTTCTTAGACTATATACAAGCAATATATACAAAGATTTCAACCGTCTACCTGTTCCATTCATTGTTCTACTTGTCGAAAGTTACAAATAATTTCCTTTAAAGGATTAACAATGGGGCTCGTTGTTCACTTAAACTTGAAGAACAATAAATTGGCGAATTGTACTGTTTGGATGCTTTGCATATATGTTTCTTAGACTATATAGAAGCAATATATACAAAGATTTCAACCGTCTACCTGTTCCATTCATTGTTCTACTTGTCGAAAGTTACAATTAATTTCCGTTAAAGGATTAACAATGGGGCTCGTAGTTCACTTAAACTTGAAGAACAAAAAATTGGCGAATTGTACTGTTTGGATGCTTTGCATATATGTTTCTTAGACTATATAGAAGCAATATATACATTGATTTCAACCGGCTACCTGTTTCATTCATTGTTCTACTTGTCGAAATTTACAAATAATTTCCGATAAAGGATTAACCATTGGGGCTCATTGTTCACTTAAACTTGAAGAACAATAAATTGGCGAATTGTACTGTTTGGATGCTTTGCATATATGTTTCTTAGACTATATAGAAGCAATATATACAAGGATTTCAACCGTCTACCTGTTCCATTCATTGTTCTACTTGTCGAAAGTTACAATTAATTTCCGTTAAAGGATTAACAATGGGGCTCGTAGTTCACTTAAACTTGAAGTACAAAAAATTGGCGAATTGTACTGTTTGGATGCTTTGCATATATGTTTCGTAGACTATATAGAAGCAATATATACAATTTTTTCAACCGTCTACATGATCCATTCATTGTTCTACTTGTCGAAATTTACAAATAATTTCCGATAATGGATTAACCATTGGGGCTCATTGTTCACTTAAACTTGAAGAACAAAAAATTGGCGAATTGTACTGTTTGGATGCTTAGCATATATGTTTCTTAGACTATATAGAAGCAATATATACAAAGATTTCAACCGTCTACCTGTTCCATTCATTGTTCTACTTGTCGAAAGTTACAAATAATTTCCTTTAAATGATTAACAATGGGGCTCGTTGTTCACTTAAACTTGAAGAACAATAAATTGGCGAATTGTACTGTTTGGATGCTTTGCATATATGTTTCTTAGACAATATAGAAGCAATATATACAAAGATTTCAACCGTCTACCTGTTCCATTCATTGTTCTACTTGTCGAAAGTTACAATTAATTTCCGTTAAAGGATTAACAATGGGGCTCGTAGTTCACTTAAACTTGAAGTACAAAAAATTGGCGAATTGTACTGTTTGGATGCTTTGTATAGATGTTTCTTAGACTATATAGAAGCAATCTATACAAAGATTTCAACCGTCTACCTGTTCCATTCATTGTTCTACTTGTCGAAAGTTACAATTAATTTCCGTTAAAGGATTAACAATGGGGCTCGTAGTTCACTTAAACTTGAAGTACAAAAAATTGGCGAATTGTACTGTTTGGATGCTTTGCATATATCTTTCGTAGACTATATAGAAGCAATATATACAATTTTTTCAACCGTCTACATGATCCATTCATTGTTCTACTTGTCGAAATTTACAAATAATTTCCGATAATGGATTAACCATTGGGGCTCATTGTTCACTTAAACTTGAAGAACAAAAAATTGGCGAATTGTACTGTTTGGATGCTTAGCATATATGTTTCTTAGACTATATAGAAGCAATATATACAATTTTTTCAACCGTCTACATGATCCATTTAATGTTCTACTTGTCGAAAGTTACAAATAATTTCCTTTAAAGGATTAACAATGGGGCTCGTTGTTTACTTAAACTTGAAGAACAATAAATTGGCGAATTGTACTGTTTGGATGCTTTGCATAGATGTTTCTTAGACTATTTAGAAGCAATATATAGAAAGATTTCACCCGTCTACCTGTACTATTCATTGTTCTACTTGTAGAAAGTTACATATAATTTCCATTTCATGATTAACAATGGAGCTCGCAGTTCACTTAAACTTGAAGAACAAAAAATTGGCGAATGGTACTGTTTGGATGCTTTGCATATATATTTCATATACTATATAGAAGCAATAGATACAAAGATTTCAACCGTCTACCTGTTCCATTCAATGTTCTACTTTTCAAAAATTACATATAATTTCCTTTAAAGGATTAACAATGGGGCTCGTTGTTCACTTAAACTTGAAGAACAAAAAATTGGCGAATGGTACTGTCTGGATACTCTGCATATATGTTTCTTAGACTATATAGAAGCAATATATACAATGATTTCAACAGTCTACCTGTTCCATTCATTGTTCTACTTGTCGAAAGTTACAAATAATTTCCGATAAGGGATTAACAATGGGGCTCATTGTTCACTTAAACTTGAAGGACAAAAAATTGGCGAATTGTACTGTGTGGATGCTTTGCATATATGTTTCTTATACTATATAGAAGCAATATATAGAAAGATTTCACCCGTCTACCTGTACTATTCATTGATCTACTTGTCGAAAGTTACAAATAATTTCCTTTAAAGGATTAACAATGGGGCTCGTTGTTCACTTAAACTTGAAGAACAATAAATTGGCGAATTGTACTGTTTGGATGCTTTGCATATATGTTTCTTAGACTATATAGAAGCAATATATACAAAGATTTCAACCGTCTACCTGTTCCATTCATTGTTCTACTTGTCGAAAGTTACAATTAATTTCCGTTAAAGGATTAACAATGGGGCTCGTAGTTCACTTAAACTTGAAGAACAAAAAATTGGCGAATTGTACTGTTTGGATGCTTTGCATATATGTTTCTTAGACTATATAGAAGCAATATATACATTGATTTCAACCGGCTACCTGTTTCATTCATTGTTCTACTTGTCGAAATTTACAAATAATTTCCGATAAAGGATTAACCATTGGGGCTCATTGTTCACTTAAACTTGAAGAACAATAAATTGGCGAATTGTACTGTTTGGATGCTTTGCATATATGTTTCTTAGACTATATAGAAGCAATATATACAAGGATTTCAACCGTCTACCTGTTCCATTCATTGTTCTACTTGTCGAAAGTTACAATTAATTTCCGTTAAAGGATTAACAATGGGGCTCGTAGTTCACTTAAACTTGAAGGACAAAAAATTGGCGAATGGTACTGTTTGGATGCTTTGCGTACATGTTTCTTAGACTATATGGAAGCAATATATACAAGGATTTCAACCGTCTACCTGTTCCATTCATTGTTCTACTTGTCGAAAGTTACAAATATTTTCCGATAAAGGATTAACAATGGGGCTCATTATTCACTTAAACTTGAAGGACAAAAAATTGGCGAATGGTACTGTTTGGATGCTTTGCGTACATGTTTCTTAGACTATATGGAAGCAATATATACAAGGATTTCAACCGTCTACCTGTTCGATTCATTGTTCTACTTGTCGAAAGTTACAAATAATTTCCGATAAAGGATTAACAATGGGGCTCATTGTTCACTTAAACTTGAAGGACAAAAAATTGGCGAATGGTACTGTTTGGATGCTTTGCATAAATGTTTCTTAGACTATATAGAAGCAATATATACAATGTTTTCAACAGTCTACCTGTTCCATTCATTGTTCTACTTGTCGAAAGTTACAAATAATTTCCTTTAAAGGATTAACAATGGAGCTCGCAGTTCACTTAAACTTGAAGAACAAAAAATTGGCGAATGGTACTGTTTGGATGCTTTGCATATATATTTCATATACTATATAGAAGCAATAGATACAAAGATTTCAACCGTCTACCTGTTCCATTCAATGTTCTACTTTTCAAAAATTACATATAATTTCCTTTAAAGGATTAACAATGGGGCTCGTTGTTCACTTAAACTTGAAGAACAAAAAATTGGCGAATGGTACTGTCTGGATACTCTGCATATATGTTTCTTAGACTATATAGAAGCAATATATACAATGATTTCAACAGTCTACCTGTTCCATTCATTGTTCTACTTGTCGAAAGTTACAAATAATTTCCGATAAGGGATTAACAATGGGGCTCATTGTTCACTTAAACTTGAAGGACAAAAAATTGGCGAATTGTACTGTGTGGATGCTTTGCATATATGTTTCTTATACTATATAGAAGCAATATATAGAAAGATTTCACCCGTCTACCTGTACTATTCATTGATCTACTTGTCGAAAGTTACAAATAATTTCCTTTAAAGGATTAACAATGGGGCTCGTAGTTCACTTAAACTTGAAGAACAAAAAATTGTCGAATGGTACTGTTTGGATGCTTTGCATATATGTTTCTTATACTATATAGAAGCAATAGATACAAAGATTTCAACCGTCTACCTGTTCCATTCAATGTTCTACTTGTCGAAAGTTACAAACCATTTCCGATAAAGGATTAACAATGGGGCTCATTGTTCACTTAAACTGGATGAACAAAAAATTGGCGAATGGTACTGTTTGGATGCTTTGCATATATGTTTCTTAGACTATATAGAAGCAATATATACAAAGATTTCAACCGTCTACCTGTTCGATTCATTGTTCTACTTGTCGAAAGTTACAAATAATTTCCGTTAAGGGATTAACAATGGGGATCGTAGTTCACTTAAACTTGAAGTACAAAAAATTGGCGAATTGTACTGTTTGGATGCTTTGCATATATGTTTCGTAGACTATATAGAAGCAATATATACAATTTTTTCAACCGTCTACATGATCCATTCATTGTTCTACTTGTCGAAATTTACAAATAATTTCCTTTAAAGGATTAACAATGGGGCTCGTAGTTCACTTAAACTTGAAGAACAAAAAATTGGCGAATTGTACTGTTTGGATGCTTTGCATATATGTTTGTTAGACTATATAGAAGCAATAGATACAAAGATTTCAACCGTCTACCTGTTCCATTCAATGTTCTACTTGTCGCAAGTTACAAATAATTTCCGTTAAGGGATTAACAATGGGGATCGTAGTTCACTTAAACTTGAAGAACAAAAAATTGGCGAATGGTACTGTTTGGATGCTTTGCATAAATGTTTCTTAGACTATATAGAAGCAATATATACAATGTTTTCAACAGTCTACCTGTTCCATTCATTGTTCTACTTGTCGAAAGTTACAAATAATTTCCTTTAAAGGATTAACAATGGAGCTCGCAGTTCACTTAAACTTGAAGAACAAAAAATTGGCGAATGGTACTGTTTGGATGCTTTGCATATATATTTCATATACTATATAGAAGCAATAGATACAAAGATTTCAACCGTCTACCTGTTCCATTCAATGTTCTACTTTTCAAAAATTACATATAATTTCCTTTAAAGGATTAACAATGGGGCTCGTTGTTCACTTAAACTTGAAGAACAAAAAATTGGCGGATGGTACTGTCTGGATACTCTGCATATATGTTTCTTAGACTATATAGAAGCAATATATACAATGTTTTCAACAGTCTACCTGTTCCATTCATTGATCAACTTGTCGAAAGTTACAAATAATTTCCTTTAAAGGATTAACAATGGAGCTCGCAGTTCACTTAAACTTGAAGAACAAAAAATTGGCGAATGGTACTGTTTGGATGCTTTGCATATGTGTTTCTTATACTATATAGAATCAATAGATACAAAGATTTCAACCGTCTACCTGTTCCATTCAATGTTCTACTTGTCGAAAGTTACAAATAATTTCCGTTAAGGGATTAACAATGGGGATCGTAGTTTACTTAAACTTGAAGAACAAAAAATTGGCGAATTGTACTGTTTGGATGCTTTGCATATATGTTTCTTAGACTATATAGAAGCAATATATACAATGATTTCAACCGTCTACATGTTCCATTCATTGTTCTACTTGTCGAAAGTTACAAATCATTTCCGTTAAGGGATTAACAATGGGGATCGTAGTTTACTTAAACTTGAAGAACAAAAAATTGGCGAATTGTACTGTTTGGATGCTTTGCATATATGTTTCTTAGACTATATAGAAGCAATATATACAAAGATTTCAACCGTCTACGTGTGCCAATCATTGTTCTACCTGTCGAAATTTACAAATAATTTCCTTTAAAGGATTAACAATGGGGCTCGTAGTTCACTTAAACTTGAAGAGCAAAAAATTGGCGAATTGTACTGTTTGGATGCTTTGCATAAATGTTTCTTAGACTATATAGAAGCAATATATACAATGTTTTCAACAGTCTACCTGTTCCATTCATTGATCAACTTGTCGAAAGTTACAAATAATTTCCTTTAAAGGATTAACAATGGAGCTCGCAGTTCACTTAAACTTGAAGAACAAAAAATTGGCGAATGGTACTGTTTGGATGCTTTGCATATGTGTTTCTTATACTATATAGAATCAATAGATACAAAGATTTCAACCGTCTACCTGTTCCATTCAATGTTCTACTTGTCGAAAGTTACAAATAATTTCCGTTAAGGGATTAACAATGGGGATCGTAGATTACTTAAACTTGAAGAACAAAAAATTGGCGAATTGTACTGTTTGGATGCTTCGCATATAGGTTTCTTAGACTATATAGAAGCAACATATACAAAGATTTCAACCGTCTACCTGTTCTATTCATTGTTCATCTTGTCTAAAGTTACAAATAATTTCCGTTTCATGATTATCAATGGGCCTCGTTGTTCACTTAAACTTGAAGAACAAAAAATTGGCGACTGGTACTGTTTGGATGCTTTGCATATATGTTTATTAGACTATATAGAAGCAATATATAAAAAGATTTCAACCGTCTACCAGTTCCATTCATTGTTCTACTTGTCGAAAGTTACAAATAATTACCGATAAAGGATTAACCATTGGGGCTCATTGTTCACTTAAACTTGAAGAACAAAAAATTGGCGAATTGTACTGTTTGGATGCTTTGCATATATGTTTTTTAGACTATATAGAAGCAATACATACAAAGATTTCAACCGTCTACCTGTTCGATTCATTGTTCTACTTGTCGAAAGTTAGAAATAATTTCCGATAAAGGATTAACAATGGGGCTCATTGTACACTTAAACTTGAAGGATAAAAAATTGGCGAATGGTACTGTTTGGATGCTTTGCGTACATGTTTATTAGACTATATAAAAGCAATATATAAAAAGATTTCAACCGTCTACCAGTTCCATTCATTGTTCTACTTGTCGAAAGTTACAAATAATTTCCGATAAGGGATTAACAATGGGGATCGTAGTTTACTAAAACTTGAAAAACAAAAAATTGGCGAATGGTACTGTTTGGATGCTTTGCATATATGTTTCTTAGACTATATGGAAGCAATATATACAAAGATTTCAACCGTCTACGTGTTCCAATCATTGTTCTACTTGTAGAAAGTTACAATTAATTTCCGTTAAAGGATTAACAATGGGGCTCGTAGTTCACTTAAACTTGAAGAACAAAAAATTGGCGAATTGTACTGTTTGGATGCTTTGCATATATGTTTCTTAGACTATATAGAAGCAATATATACAAAGATTTCAACCGTCTACCTGTTCCATTCATTGTTCTACTTGTCGAAAGTTACAAATAATTTCCGATAAAGGATTAACAATGGGGCTCATTGTTCACTTAAACTTGAAGGACAAAAAATTGGCGAATGGTACTGTTTGGATGCTTTGCGTACATGTTTCTTAGACTATATGGAAGCAATATATACAAGGATTTCAACCGTCTACCTGTTCCATTCATTGTTCTACTTGTCGAAAGTTACAAATATTTTCCGATAAAGGATTAACAATGGGGCTCATTATTCACTTAAACTTGAAGGACAAAAAATTGGCGAATGGTACTGTTTGGATGCTTTGCGTACATGTTTCTTAGACTATATGGAAGCAAGATATACAAGGATTTCAACCGTCTACCTGTTCGATTCATTGTTCTACTTGTCGAAAGTTACAAATAATTTCCGATAAAGGATTAACAATGGGGCTCATTGTTCACTTAAACTTGAAGGACAAAAAATTGGCGAATGGTACTGTTTGGATGCTTTGCATAAATGTTTCTTAGACTATATAGAAGCAATATATACAATGTTTTCAACAGTCTACCTGTTCCATTCATTGTTCTACTTGTCGAAAGTTACAAATAATTTCCTTTAAAGGATTAACAATGGAGCTCGCAGTTCACTTAAACTTGAAGAACAAAAAATTGGCGAATGGTACTGTTTGGATGCTTTGCATATATATTTCATATACTATATAGAAGCAATAGATACAAAGATTTCAACCGTCTACCTGTTCCATTCAATGTTCTACTTTTCAAAAATTACATATAATTTCCTTTAAAGGATTAACAATGGGGCTCGTTGTTCACTTAAACTTGAAGAACAAAAAATTGGCGGATGGTACTGTCTGGATACTCTGCATATATGTTTCTTAGACTATATAGAAGCAATATATACAATGATTTCAACAGTCTACCTGTTCCATTCATTGTTCTACTTGTCGAAAGTTACAAATAATTTCCGATAAGGGATTAACAATGGGGATCGTAGTTTACTAAAACTTGAAGAACAAAAAATTGGCGAATTGTACTGTTTGGATGCTTTGCATATATGTTTCTTAGACTATATAGACGCAATATATACAAGGATTTCAACCGTCTACCTGTTCCATTCATTGTTCTACTTGTCGAAAGTTACAAATAATTACCGATAAAGGATTAACCATTGGGGCTCATTGTTCACTTAAACTTGAAGAACATAAAATTGGCGAATTGTACTGTTTGGATGCTTTGCATATATGTTTCTTAGACTATTTAGAAGCAATATATATAAAGATTTCAACCATCTACCTGTTCGATTCATTGTTCTACTTGTCGAAAGTTAGAAATAATTTCCGATAAAGGATTAACAATGGGGCTCATTGTTCACTTAAACTTGAAGGACAAAAAATTGGCGAATGGTACTGTTTGGATGCTTTGCGTACATGTTTCTTAGACTATATGGAAGCAATATATACAAGGATTTCAACCGTCTACCTGTTCCATTCATTGTTCTACTTGTCGAAAGTTACAAATAATTTCCGATAAAGGATTAACAATGGGGCTCATTGTTCACTTAACCTTGAAGAACAAAAAATTGGCGAATGGTACTGTTTGGATGCTTTGCATATATGTTTCATAGACTATATGGAAGCAATATATACAAATATTTCAACCGTCTACGTGTGCCAATCATTGTTCTACCTGTCGAAATTTACAAATAATTTCCTTTAAAGGATTAACAATGGGGCTCGTAGTTCACTTAAACTTGAAGAGCAAAAAATTGGCGAATTGTACTGTTTGGATGCTTTACATATATGTTTCTTAGACTATATAGAAGCAATATATATAATGATTTCAACCGTCTACCTGTTCCATTCATTGTTCTACATGTCGAAAGTTACAAATAATTTCCGTTTCATGATTATCAATGGGGCTCGTTGTTCACTTAAACTTGAAGAACAAAAAATTGGCGAATGGTACTGTTTGGATGCTTTGCATATATGTTTCTTAGACTATATAGAAGCAATATATACAATGATTTCAACAGTCTACCTGTTCCATTTATTGTTCTACTTGTCGAAATTTACAAATAATTTCCTTTACAGGATTAACAATGGGGCTCGTAGTTCACTTAAACTTGAAGAACAATGAATTGGCGACTTGTACTGTTTGGATGCTTTGCATATATGTTTCTTAGGCTATACTGAAGCATTATATACAATGATTTCAACCGTCTACCTGTTCCATTCATTGTTCTACTTGTCGAAATTTACAAATAATATCCTTTAAAGGATTAACAATGGGGCTCGTAGTTCACTTAAACTTGAAGAACAAAAAATTGGCGAATGGTACTGTTTGGATGCTTTGCATATATGTTTTTCAGACTATATAGAAGCAATATATACAAAGATTTCAACCGTCTACCTGTTCCATTCATTGTTCTACTTGTCGAAAGTTACAAATAATTTCCGTTAAAGGATTAACAATGGGGCTTGTAGTTCACTTAAACTTGTAGATCAAAAAATTGGCGAATTGTACTGTTTGGATGCATTGCATATATGTTTCTTAGACTATATAGAAGCAATATATACAAAGATTTCAACCGTCTACCTGTTCGATTCATTGTTCTACTTGTCGAAAGTTACAAATAATTTCCGATAAAGGATTAACAATGGGGCTCATTGTTCACTTAAACTTGAAGGACAAAAAATTGGCGAATTGTACTGTGTGGATGCTTTGCATATATGTTTCTTATACTATATAGAAGCAATATATACAAAGATTTCAACCGTCTACCTGTTCCATTCACTGTTCTACTTGTCGAAAGTTACAAATAATTTCCGTTAAGGGATTAACAATGGGGCTCATTATTCACTTAAACTTGAAGGACAAAAAATTGGCGAATGGTACTGTTTGGATGCTTTGCGTACATGTTTCTTAGACTATATGGAAGCAATATATACAAGGATTTCAACCGTCTACCTGTTCGATTCATTGTTCTACTTGTCGAAAGTTACAAATAATTTCCGATAAAGGATTAACAATGGGGCTCATTGTTCACTTAAACTTGAAGGGCAAAAAATTGGCGAATGGTACTGTTTGGATGCTTTGCATAAATGTTTCTTAGACTATATAGAAGCAATAGATACAAAGATTTCAACCGTCTACCTGTTCCATTCAATGTTCTACTTGTCGAAAGTTACAAACCATTTCCGATAAAGGATTAACAATGGGGCTCATTGTTCACTTAAACTGGATGAACAAAAAATTGGCGAATGGTACTGTTTGGATGCTTTGCATATATGTTTCTTAGACTATATAGAAGCAATATATACAAAGATTTCAACCGTCTACCTGTTCGATTCATTGTTCTACTTGTCGAAAGTTACAAATAATTTCCGATAAAGGATTAACAATGGGGCTCATTGTTCACTTAAACTTGAAGGACAAAAAATTGGCGAATTGTACTGTGTGGATGCTTTGCATATATGTTTCTTATACTATATAGAAGCAATATATACAAAGATTTCAACCGTCTACCTGTTCCATTCACTGTTCTACTTGTCGAAAGTTACAAATAATTTCCGTTATGGGATTAACAATGGGGATCGTAGTTTACTTAAACTTGAAGAACAAAAAATTGGCGAATTGTACTGTTTGGATGCTTTGCATAAATGTTTCTTAGACTATATAGAAGCAATATATACAATGTTTTCAACAGTCTACCTGTTCCATTCATTGATCAACTTGTCGAAAGTTACAAATAATTTCCTTTAAAGGATTAACAATGGAGCTCGCAGTTCACTTAAACTTGAAGAACAAAAAATTGGCGAATGGTACTGTTTGGATGCTTTGCATATGTGTTTCTTATACTATATAGAATCAATAGATACAAAGATTTCAACCGTCTACCTGTTCCATTCAATGTTCTACTTGTCGAAAGTTACAAATAATTTCCGTTAAGGGATTAACAATGGGGATCGTAGTTTACTTAAACTTGAAGAACAAAAAATTGGCGAATTGTACTGTTTGGATGCTTTGCATATATGTTTCTTAGACTATATAGAAGCAATATATACAATGATTTCAACCGTCTACATGTTCCATTCATTGTTCTACTTGTCGAAAGTTACAAATCATTTCCGTTAAGGGATTAACAATGGGGATCGTAGTTTACTTAAACTTGAAGAACAAAAAATTGGCGAATTGTACTGTTTGGATGCTTTGCATATATGTTTCTTAGACTATATAGAAGCAATATATACAAAGATTTCAACCGTCTACGTGTGCCAATCATTGTTCTACCTGTCGAAATTTACAAATAATTTCCTTTAAAGGATTAACAATGGGGCTCGTAGTTCACTTAAACTTGAAGAGCAAAAAATTGGCGAATTGTACTGTTTGGATGCTTTGCATAAATGTTTCTTAGACTATATAGAAGCAATATATACAATGTTTTCAACAGTCTACCTGTTCCATTCATTGATCAACTTGTCGAAAGTTACAAATAATTTCCTTTAAAGGATTAACAATGGAGCTCGCAGTTCACTTAAACTTGAAGAACAAAAAATTGGCGAATGGTACTGTTTGGATGCTTTGCATATGTGTTTCTTATACTATATAGAATAAATAGATACAAAGATTTCAACCGTCTACCTGTTCCATTCAATGTTCTACTTGTCGAAAGTTACAAATAATTTCCGTTAAGGGATTAACAATGGGGATCGTAGATTACTTAAACTTGAAGAACAAAAAATTGGCGAATTGTACTGTTTGGATGCTTCGCATATAGGTTTCTTAGACTATATAGAAGCAACATATACAAAGATTTCAACCGTCTACCTGTTCTATTCATTGTTCATCTTGTCTAAAGTTACAAATAATTTCCGTTTCATGATTATCAATGGGCCTCGTTGTTCACTTAAACTTGAAGAACAAAAAATTGGCGACTGGTACTGTTTGGATGCTTTGCATATATGTTTATTAGACTATATAGAAGCAATATATAAAAAGATTTCAACCGTCTACCAGTTCCATTCATTGTTCTACTTGTCGAAAGTTACAAATAATTACCGATAAAGGATTAACCATTGGGGCTCATTGTTCACTTAAACTTGAAGAACAAAAAATTGGCGAATTGTACTGTTTGGATGCTTTGCATATATGTTTTTTAGACTATTTAGAAGCAATATATATAAAGATTTCAACCATCTACCTGTTCGATTCATTGTTCTACTTGTCGAAAGTTAGAAATAATTTCCGATAAAGGATTAACAATGGGGCTCATTGTTCACTTAAACTTGAAGGACAAAAAATTGGCGAATGGTACTGTTTGGATGCTTTGCGTACATGTTTCTTAGACTATATGGAAGCAATATATACAAGGATTTCAACCGTCTACCTGTTCCATTCATTGTTCTACTTGTCGAAAGTTACAAATAATTTCCGATAAAGGATTAACAATGGGGCTCATTGTTCACTTAACCTTGAAGAACAAAAAATTGGCGAATGGTACTGTTTGGATGCTTTGCATATATGTTTCATAGACTATATGGAAGCAATATATACAAATATTTCAACCGTCTACGTGTGCCAATCATTGTTCTACCTGTCGAAATTTACAAATAATTTCCTTTAAAGGATTAACAATGGGGCTCGTAGTTCACTTAAACTTGAAGAGCAAAAAATTGGCGAATTGTACTGTTTGGATGCTTTACATATATGTTTCTTAGACTATATAGAAGCAATATATATAATGATTTCAACCGTCTACCTGTTCCATTCATTGTTCTACATGTCGAAAGTTACAAATAATTTCCGTTTCATGATTATCAATGGGGCTCGTTGTTCACTTAAACTTGAAGAACAAAAAATTGGCGAATGGTACTGTTTGGATGCTTTGCATATATGTTTCTTAGACTATATAGAAGCAATATATACAATGATTTCAACAGTCTACCTGTTCCATTTATTGTTCTACTTGTCGAAATTTACAAATAATTTCCTTTACAGGATTAACAATGGGGCTCGTAGTTCACTTAAACTTGAAGAACAATGAATTGGCGACTTGTACTGTTTGGATGCTTTGCATATATGTTTCTTAGGCTATACTGAAGCATTATATACAATGATTTCAACCGTCTACCTGTTCCATTCATTGTTCTACTTGTCGAAATTTACAAATAATATCCTTTAAAGGATTAACAATGGGGCTCGTAGTTCACTTAAACTTGAAGAACAAAAAATTGGCGAATGGTACTGTTTGGATGCTTTGCATATATGTTTTTCAGACTATATAGAAGCAATATATACAAAGATTTCAACCGTCTACCTGTTCCATTCATTGTTCTACTTGTCGAAAGTTACAAATAATTTCCGTTAAAGGATTAACAATGGGGCTTGTAGTTCACTTAAACTTGTAGATCAAAAAATTGGCGAATTGTACTGTTTGGATGCATTGCATATATGTTTCTTAGACTATATAGAAGCAATATATACAAAGATTTCAACCGTCTACCTGTTCCATTCATTGTTCTACTTGTCGAAAATTACAAATAATTTCCGATAAAGGATTAACCATTGGGGCTCATTGTTCACTTAAACTTGAAGAACAAAAAATTGGCGAATGGTACTGTTTGGATGCTTTGCATATATGTTTCTTAGACTATATAGAAGCAATATATACATTGATTTCAACCGTCTACCTGTTCCATTCATTGTTCTACTTGTCGAAATTTACAAATAATTTCCTTTAAAGGATTAACAATGGGGCTCGTAGTTCACTTAAACTTGAAGAACAAAAAATTGGCGAATGGTACTGTTTGGATGCTTTGCATATATGTTTCTTAGACTATATAGACGCAATATATACAAAGATTTCAACAGTCTACCTGTACCAGTCACTGTTGTACATGTCGAAAGTTACAAATAATTTCCGTTTAATGATTATCAATGGGGCTCGGTGTTCACTTAAACTTGAAGAACAAAAAATTGGCGAATGGTACTGTTTGGATGCTTTGCATATATGTTTCTTAGACTATATAGAAGCAATATATACAAATATTTCAACCGTCTACGTATGCCAATCATTGTTCTACTCGTCGAAATTTACAAATAATTTCCTTTAAAGGATTAACAATGGGGCTCATTGTTCACTTAAACTTGAAGAACAAAAAATTGGCGAATTGTACTGTTTGGATGCTTTGCATATATGTTTTTCAGACTATATAGAAGCAAAATATACAAAGATTTCAATTGTCTACCTGTTCCATTCATTGTTCTACTTGTCGAATGTTACAAATAATTTCCGATAAAGGATTAACAATGGGGCTCATTGTTCACTTAACCTTGAAGAACAAAAAATTGGCGAATGGTACTGTTTGGATGCTTTGCATATATGTTTCATAGACTATATGGAAGCAATATATACAAATATTTCAACCGTCTACGTGTGCCAATCATTGTTCTACCAGTCGAAATTTACAAATAATTTCCTTTAAAGGATTAACAATGGGGCTCGTAGTTCACTTAAACTTGAAGAGCAAAAAATTGGCGAATTGTACTGTTTGGATGCTTTACATATATGTTTCTTAGACTATATAGAAGCAGTATATGTAATGATTTCAACCGTCTACCTGTTCCATTCATTGTTCTACATGTCGAAAGTTACAAATAATTTCCGTTTCATGATTATCAATGGGGCTCGTTGTTCACTTAAACTTGAAGAACAAAAAATTGGCGAATGGTACTGTTTGGATGCTTTGCATATATGTTTCTTAGACTATATAGAAGCAATATATACAATGATTTCAACAGTCTACCTGTTCCATTCATTGTTCTACTTGTCGAAATTTACAAATAATTTCCTTTACAGGATTAACAATGGGGCTCGTAGTTCACTTAAACTTGAAGAACAATGAATTGGCGACTTGTACTGTTTGGATGCTTTGCATATATGTTTCTTAGGCTATACTGAAGCATTATATACAATGATTTCAACCGTCTACCTGTTCCATTCATTGTTCTACTTGTCGAAATTTACAAATAATATCCTTTAAAGGATTAACAATGGGGCTCGTAGTTCACTTAAACTTGAAGAACAAAAAATTGGCGAATGGTACTGTTTGGATGCTTTGCATATATGTTTTTCAGACTATATAGAAGCAATATATACAAAGATTTCAACCGTCTACCTGTTCCATTCATTGTTCTACTTGTCGAAAGTTACAAATAATTTCCGTTAAAGGATTAACAATGGGGCTTGTAGTTCACTTAAACTTGTAGATCAAAAAATTGGCGAATTGTACTGTTTGGATGCTTTGCATATATGTTTCTTAGACTATATAGAAGCAATATATACAATGATTTCAACCGTCCACATATTCCATTCATTGTTCTACTTGCCGAAATTTACAAATAATTTCCTTTAAAGGATTAACAATGGGGCTCGTAGTTCACTTAAACTTGAAGAACAAAAAATTGGCGAATGGTACTGTTTGGATGCTTTGCATATATGTTTCTTAGACTATATGGAAGCAATATATAATAATATTTCAACCGTCTGCGTGTTCCATTCCTTGTTCTACTTGTCGAAAGTTACAAATAATTGCCTTTAAAGGATTAACAATGGGGCTCGTTGTTCACTTAAACTTGAAGAACAAGAAATTGGCGACTGGTACTGTTTGAATGCTTTGCATATATGTTTCTTAGACTATATAGAAGCAATATATACAAAGATTTCAACCGTCTACCTGTTCCAGTCATTGTTCTACTTGTCGAAATTTACAAATAGTTTCCATTAAAGGATTAACAATGGGGCTCGTAGTTCACTTAAACTTGAAGAACAATAAATTGGCGAATTGTACTGTTTGGATGCATAGCATATATGTTTCTTAGACTATATAGAAGCAATATATACAAAGATTTCAACCGTCTACCTGTTCCATTCATTGTTCTACTTGTCGAAAATTACAAATAATTTCCGATAAAGGATTAACCATTGGGGCTCATTGTTCACTTAAACTTGAAGAACAAAAAATTGGCGAATGGTACTGTTTGGATGCTTTGCATATATGTTTCTTAGACTATATAGAAGCAATATATACATTGATTTCAACCGTCTACCTGTTCCATTCATTGTTCTACTTGTCGAAATTTACAAATAATTTCCTTTAAAGGATTAACAATGGGGCACGTAGTTCACTTAAACTTGAAGAACAAAAAATTGGCGAATGGTACTGTTTGGATGCTTTGCATATATGTTTCTTAGACTATATAGACGCAATATATACAAAGATTTCAACAGTCTACCTGTTCCAGTCACTGTTGTACTTGTCGAAATATACAAATAATTTCCTTTAAAGGATTAACAATGCGGCTCGTTGTTCACTTAAACTTGAAGAACAATAAATTGGCGAATTGAACAGCTTGGATGCTTTGCAATATGTTTCTTAGACAATATAGAAGCAATATATACAGAAATTTCAACCGTCTACCTGTTCCATTCATTGTTCTACTTGTCGAAAATTACAAATAATTTCCGATAAAGGATTAACCATTGGGGCTCATTGTTCACTTATACTTGAAGAACAAAAAATTGGCGAATTGTACTGTTTGGATGCTTTGCATATATGTTTCTTAGACTATATAGAAGCAATATATACATTGATTTTAACCGTCTACCTGTTCCATTCATTGTTCTACTTGTCGAAATTTACAAATAATTTCCTTTAAAGGATTAACAATGGGGCTCGTAGTTCAATTAAACTTGAAGAACAAAAATTTGGCGAATGGTACTGTTTGGATGCTTTGCATATATGTTTCTTAGACTATATAGAAGCAATATATATAATGATTTCAACCGACTACCTGTTCCATTCATTGTTCTACATGTCGAAATTTACAAATAATTTCCGTTTCATGATTATCAATGGGGCTCGTTGTTCACTTAAACTTGAAGAACAAAAAATTGATGAATGGTACTGTTTGGATGCTTTGCATATATGTTTCTTAGACTATATAGAAGCAATATATACATTGATTTCAACCGACTACCTGTTCCATTCATTGTTCTACTTGTCGAAAGTTACAAATAATTTCCGATAATGGATTAACCATTGGGGCTCATTGTTCACTTAAACTTGAAGAACAAAAAATTGGCGAATGGTACTGTTTGGATGCTTTGCATATATGTTTCTTAGACTATATAGAAGCAATATATACAATGATTTCAACCGTCTACCTGTTCGATTCATTGTTCTACTTGTCGAAAGTTACAAATAATTACCGATAAAGGATTAACCATTGGGGCTCATTGTTCACTTAAACTTGAAGAACAAAAAATTGGCGGATTGTACTGTTTGGATGCTTTGCATATATGTTTCTTAGACTATATAGAAGCAATATATACAATGATTTCAACAGTCTACCTGTTCCATTCATTGTTCTACTTGTCGAAATTTACAAATAATTTCCTTTAAAGGATTAACAATGGGGCTCGCAGTTCACTTAAACTTGAAGAACAAAAAATTGGCGAATGGTACTGTTTGGATGCTTTGCATATATGTTTCTTATACTATATAGAAGCAATATATACAAAGATTTCAACCGTCTACCTGTTCCATTCACTGTTCTACTTGTCGAAAGTTACAATTAATTTCCGTTAAGGGATTAACAATGGGGCTCGTAGTTCACTTAAACTTGAAGAACAAAAAATTGGCGAATTGTACTGTTTGGATGCTTTGCATATATGTTTCTTAGACTATATAGAAGCAATATATACATTGATTTCAACCGGCTACCTGTTTCATTCATTGTTCTACTTGTCGAAATTTACAAATAATTTCCGATAAAGGATTAACCATTGGGGCTCATTGTTCACTTAAACTTGAAGAACAACAAATTGGTGAATTGTACTGTTTGGATGCTTTGCATATATGTTTCTTAGACTATATAGAAGCAATATATACAAGGATTTCAACCGTCTACCTGTTCCATTCATTGTTCTACTTGTCGAAAGTTACAAATAATTTCCTTTAAAGGATTAACAATGGGGCTCGTTGTTCACTTAAACTTGAAGAACAATAAATTGGCGAATTGTACTGTTTGGATGCTTTGCATAGATGTTTCTTAGACTATTTAGAAGCAATATATAGAAAGATTTCACCCGTCTACCTGTACTATTCATTGTTCTACTTGTAGAAAGTTACAAATAATTTCCATTTCATGATTATCAATGGGGCTCGCTGTTCACTTAAACTTGAAGTACAAAAAATTGGCGAATTGTACTGTTTGGATGCTTTGCATATATGTTTCGTAGACTATATAGAAGCAATATATACAATTTTTTCAACCGTCTACATGATCCATTCATTGTTCTACTTGTCGAAATTTACAAATAATTTCCGATAATGGATTAACCATTGGGGCTCATTGTTCACTTAAACTTGAAGAACAAAAAATTGTCGAATGGTACTGTTTGGATGCTTTGCATATATGTTTCTTATACTATATAGAAGCAATATATACAAAGATTTCAACCGTCTACTTGTTCCATTCACTGTTCTACTTGTCGAAAGTTACAAATAATTTCCGTTAAGGGAATAACAATGGGGATCGTAGTTTACTTAAACTTGAAGAACAAAAAATTGGCGAATTGTACTGTTTGTATGCTTTGCATAAATGTTTCTTAGACTATATAGAAGCAATATATACAATGATTTCAACAGTCTACCTGTTCCATTCATTGTTCTACTTGTCGAAGGTTACAAATAATTTCCTTTAAAGGATTAACAATGGAGCTCGCAGTTCACTTAAACTTGAAGAACAAAAAATTGGCGAATGGTACTGTTTGGATGCTTTGCATATATGTTTCTTATACTATATAGAAGCAATAGATTCAAAGATTTCAACCGTCTACCTGTTCCATTCAATGTTCTACTTGTCGAAAGTTACAAATAATTTCCTTTAAAGGATTAACAATGGAGCTCGCAGTTCACTTAAACTTGAAGAACAAAAAATTGGCGAATGGTACTGTTTGGATGCTTTGCATATATGTTTCTTAGACTATATGGAAGCAATATATACAAAGATTTCAACCGTCTACGTGTTCCAATCATTGTTCTACTTGTCGAAATTTACAAATAATTTCCTTTAAAGGATTAACAATGGGGCTCGTTGTTCACTTAAACTTGAAGAACAAAAAATTGGCGAATGGTACTGTTTGGATGCTTTGCACATATGTTTCTTAGACTATATAGGAGCAATATATACAAAGATTTCAACCGTCTACGGGTTCCAATCATTGTTCTACTTGTAGAAAGTTACAAATAATTTCCGATAAAGGATTAACCATTGGGGCTCATTGTTCACTTAAACTTGAAGAACAAAAAATTGGCGAATTGTACTGTTTGGATGCTTTGCACATATGTTTCTTATACTATATAGAAGCAATATATACAAAGATTTCAACCGTCTGCGTGTTCCAATCATTGTTCTACTTGTAGAAAGTTACAATTAATTTCCGTCAAAGGATTAACAATGGGGCTCGTAGTTCACTTAAACTTGAAGAGCAAAAAATTGGCGAATTGTTCTGTTTGGACGCTTTGCATATATGTTTCTTGGACTATATAGAAGCAATATATACAATGATTTCAACAGTCTACCTGTTCCATTCATTGTTCTACTTGTCGAAATTTACAAATAATTTCCTTTAAAGGATTAACCGTTAGGCTCATTGTTCACTTAAACTTGAAGAACAAAAAATTAGCGAATTGTACTGTTTGGATGCTTTGCATATATGTTTCTTATACTATATAGAAGCAATATATACAATTATTTCAACCGTTTACCTGTTCCATTCATTGTTCTACATGTCGAAAGTTACAAATAATTTCCGTTTCATGATTATCAATGGGGATCGTAGTTTACTTAAACTTGAAGAACAAAAAATTGGCGAATTGTACTGTTTGGATGCTTTGCATAAATGTTTCTTGGACTATATAGAAGCAATATATACAATGTTTTCAACAGTCTACCTGTTCCATTCATTGATCAACTTGTCGAAAGTTACAAATAATTTCCTTTAAAGGATTAACAGTGGAGCTCGCAGTTCACTTAAACTTGAAGAACAAAAAATTGGCGAATGGTACTGTTTGGATGCTTTGCATATGTGTTTCTTATACTATATAGAAGCAATAGATACAAAGATTTCAACCGTCTACCTGTTCCATTCAATGTTCTACTTGTCGAAAGTTACAAATAATTTCCGTTAAGGGATTAACAATGGGGATCGTAGTTTACTTAAACTTGAAGAACAAAAAATTGGCGAATTGTACTGTTTGGATGCTTTGCATATATGTTTCTTAGACTATATAGAAGCAATATATACAATGATTTCAACCGTCTACATGTTCCATTCATTGTTCTACTTGTCGAAAGTTACAAATCATTTCCGTTAAGGGATTAACAATGGGGATCGTAGTTTACTTAAACTTGAAGAACAAAAAATTGGCGAATTGTACTGTTTGGATGCTTTGCATATATGTTTCGTAGGTTATATAGAAGCAATATATACAATGATTTCAACGGTCTACCTGATCCATTCATTGTTCTACTTGTCGAAATTTACAAATAATTTCCTTTAAAGGATTAACAATGGGGCTCGTAGTTCACTTAAACTTGAAGAACAAAAAATTGGGGAATTGTGCTGTTTGGATACTTTGCATATGTGTTTCTTAGACTATTTAGAAGCAATATATAGAAAGATTTCACCTGTCTACCTGTACTATTCATTGTTCTACTTGTAGAAAGTTACAAATAATTTCCATTTCATGATTATCAATGGGGCTCGCTGTTCACTTGAACTTGAAGATCAAAAAATTGGCGATTGTTACTGTTTAGATGCTTTGCATATATGTTTCTTAGATTATATAGAAGCAATATATACAAAGATATCAACCGTCTACCAGTTCCATTCATTGTTCTACTTGTCGAAAATTACAAATAATTTCCGATAAATGATTAACCATTGGGGCTCATTGTTCACTTAAACTTGAAGAACAAAAAATTGGCGAATGGTACTGTTTGGATTCTTTGCATATATGTTTCTTAGACTATATAGAAGCAATATATAGAAAGATTTCACCCGTCTACCTGTACTATTCATTGATCTACTTGTCGAAAGTTACAAATAATTTCCTTTAAAGGATTAACAATGGGGCTCGTAGTTCACTTAAACTTGAAGAACAAAAAATTGTCGAATGGTACTGTTTGGATGCTTTGCATATATGTTTCTTATACTATATAGAAGCAACAGATACAAAGATTTCAACCGTCTACCTGTTCCATTCAATGTTCTACTTGTCGAAAGTTACAAACCATTTCCGATAAAGGATTAACAATGGGGCTCATTGTTCACTTAAACTGGATGAACAAAAAATTGGCGAATGGTACTGTTTGGATGCTTTGCATATATGTTTCTTAGACTATATAGAAGCAATATATACAATGATTTCAACCGTCTACATGTTCCATTCATTGTTCTACTTGTCGAAAGTTACAAATCATTTCCGTTAAGGGATTAACAATGGGGATCGTAGTTTACTTAAACTTGAAGAACAAAAAATTGGCGAATTTTACTGTTTGGATGCTTTGCATATATGTTTCTTAGACTATATAGAAGCAATATATACAAAGATTTCAACCGTCTACGTGTTCCAATCATTGTTCTACTTGTAGAAAGTTACAATTAATTTCCGTTAAAGGATTAACAATGGGGCTCGTAGTTCACTTAAACTTGAAGAACAAAAAATTGGCGAATTGTACTGTTTGGATGCTTTGCATATATATTTCATAGACTATATAGAAGCAAAATATACAAAGATTTCAACCGTCTATCTGTTCCATTCATTGTTCTACTTGTAGAAAGTTACAAATAATTTCCATTTCATGATTATCAATGGGGCTCGCTGTTCACTTAACCTTGAAGATCAAAAAATTGGCGAATGTTACTGTTTAGATGCTTCGCATATAGGTTTCTTAGACTATATAGAAGCAACATATACAAAGATTTCAACCGTCTACCTGTTCTATTCATTGTTCATCTTGCCGAAAGTTACAAATAATTTCCGTTTCATGATTATCAATGGGCCTCGTTGTTCACTTAAACTTGAAGAACAAAAAATTGGCGACTGGTACTGTTTGGATGCTTTGCATATATGTTTATTAGACTATATAGAAGCAATATATAAAAAGATTTCAACCGTCTACCAGTTCCATTCATTGTTCTACTTGTCGAAAGTTACAAATAATTACCGATAAAGGATTAACCATTGGGGCTCATTGTTCACTTAAACTTGAAGAACAAAAAATTGGCGAATTGTACTGTTTGGATGCTTTGCATATATGTTTTTTAGACTATCTAGAAGCAATACATACAAAGATTTCAACCGTCTACCTGTTCGATTCATTGTTCTACTTGTCGAAAGTTAGAAATAATTTCCGATAAAGGATTAACAATGGGGCTCATTGTACACTTAAACTTGAAGGATAAAAAATTGGCGAATGGTACTGTTTGGATGCTTTGCGTACATGTTTATTAGACTATATAGAAGCAATATATAAAAAGATTTCAACCGTCTACCAGTTCCATTCATTGTTCTACTTGTCGAAAGTTACAAATAATTTCCGATAAGGGATTAACAATGGGGATCGTAGTTTACTAAAACTTGAAGAACAAAAAATTGGCGAATTGTACTGTTTGGATGCTTTGCATATATGTTTCTTAGACTATATGGAAGCAATATATACAAGGATTTCAACCGTCTACCTGTTCCATTCATTGTTCTACTTGTCGAAAGTTACAAATAATTTCCGATAAAGGATTAACAATGGGGCTCATTGTTCACTTAAACTTGAAGGACAAAAAATTGGCGAATGGTACTGTTTGGATGCTTTGCGTACATGTTTCTTAGACTATATGGAAGCAATATATACAAGGATTTCAACCGTCTACCTGTTCCATTCATTGTTCTACTTGTCGAAAGTTACAAATATTTTCCGATAAAGGATTAACAATGGGGCTCATTATTCACTTAAACTTGAAGGACAAAAAATTGGCGAATGGTACTGTTTGGATGCTTTGCGTACATGTTTCTTAGACTATATGGAAGCAATATATACAAGGATTTCAACCGTCTACCTGTTCGATTCATTGTTCTATTTGTCGAAAGTTACAAATAATTTCCGATAAAGGATTAACAATGGGGCTCATTGTTCACTTAAACTTAAAGGACAAAAAATTGGCGAATGGTACTGTTTGGATGCTTTGCATAAATGTTTCTTAGACTATATAGAAGCAATATATACAATGTTTTCAACAGTCTACCTGTTCCATTCATTGTTCTACTTGTCGAAAGTTACAAATAATTTCCTTTAAAGGATTAACAATGGAGCTCGCAGTTCACTTAAA
Source organism: Cerceris ruficornis (assembly GCA_963989415.1). Lineage (NCBI taxonomy): Eukaryota > Metazoa > Arthropoda > Insecta > Hymenoptera > Crabronidae > Cerceris > Cerceris ruficornis. Next base: position 262,633 of record CAXDIW010000313.1, on the reverse strand, counting down.
CTTGAAGAACAAAAAATTGGCGAATGGTACTGTTTGGATGCTTTGCATATATATTTCATATACTATATAGAAGCAATAGATACAAAGATATCAACCGTCTACCTGTTCCATTCAATGTTCTACTTTTCAAAAATTACATATAATTTCCTTTAAAGGATTAACAATGGGGCTCGTTGTTCACTTAAACTTGAAGAACAAAAAATTGGCGAATGGTACTCTCTGGATACTCTGCATATATGTTTCTTAGACTATATAGAAGCAATATATACAATGATTTCAACATTCTACCTGTTCCATTCATTGTTCTACTTGTCGAAAGTTACAAATAATTTCCGATAAGGGATTAACAATGGGGATCGTAGTTTACTAAAACTTGAAGAACAAAAAATTGGCGAATTGTACTGTTTGGATGCTTTGCATATATGTTTCTTAGACTATATAGACGCAATATATACAAGGATTTCAACCGTCTACCTGTTCCATTCATTGTTCTACTTGTCGAAAGTTACAAATAATTACCGATAAAGGATTAACCATTGGGGCTCATTGTTCACTTAAACTTGAAGAACAAAAAATTGGCGAATGGTACTCTCTGGATACTCTGCATATATGTTTCTTAGACTATATAGAAGCAATATATACAATGATTTCAACAGTGTACCTGTTCCATTCATTGTTCTACTTGTCGAAAGTTAGAAATAATTTCCGATAAAGGATTAACAATGGGGCTCATTGTTCACTTAAACTTGAAGGACAAAAAATTGGCGAATGGTACTGTTTGGATGCTTTGCGTACATGTTTCTTAGACTATATGGAAGCAATATATACAAGGATTTCAACCGTCTACCTGTTCCATTCATTGTTCTACTTGTCGAAAGTTACAAATAATTTCCGATAAAGGATTAACAATGGGGCTCATTGTTCACTTAACCTTGAAGAACAAAAAATTGGCGAATGGTACTGTTTGGATGCTTTGCATATATGTTTCATAGACTATATGGAAGCAATATATACAAATATTTCAACCGTCTACGTGTGCCAATCATTGTTCTACCTGTCGAAATTTACAAATAATTTCCTTTAAAGGATTAACAATGGGGCTCGTAGTTCACTTAAACTTGAAGAGCAAAAAATTGGCGAATTGTACTGTTTGGATGCTTTACATATATGTTTCTTAGACTATATAGAAGCAATATATATAATGATTTCAACCGTCTACCTGTTCCATTCATTGTTCTACATGTCGAAAGTTACAAATAATTTCCGTTTCATGATTATCAATGGGGCTCGTTGTTCACTTAAACTTGAAGAACAAAAAATTTGCGAATGGTACTGTTTGGATGCTTTGCATATATGTTTCTTAGACTATATAGAAGCAATATATACAATGATTTCAACAGTCTACCTGTTCCATTTATTGTTCTACTTGTCGAAATTTACAAATAATTTCCTTTACAGGATTAACAATGGGGCTCGTAGTTCACTTAAACTTGAAGAACAATGAATTGGCGACTTGTACTGTTTGGATGCTTTGCATATATGTTTCTTAGGCTATACTGAAGCATTATATACAATGATTTCAACCGTCTACCTGTTCCATTCATTGTTCTACTTGTCGAAATTTACAAATAATATCCTTTAAAGGATTAACAATGGGGCTCGTAGTTCACTTAAACTTGAAGAACAAAAAATTGGCGAATGGTACTGTTTGGATGCTTTGCATGTATGTTTTTCAGACTATATAAAAGCAATATATACAAAGATTTCAACCGTCTACCTGTTCCATTCATTGTTCTACTTGCCGAAAGTTACAAATAATTACCGATAAAGGATTAACCATTGGGGCTCATTGTTCACTTAAACTTGAAGAACAAAAAATTGGCGAATGGTACTCTCTGGATACTCTGCATATATGTTTCTTAGACTATATAGAAGCAATATATACAATGATTTCAACAGTGTACCTGTTCCATTCATTGTTCTACTTGTCGAAAGTTAGAAATAATTTCCGATAAAGGATTAACAATGGGGCTCATTGTTCACTTAAACTTGAAGGACAAAAAATTGGCGAATGGTACTGTTTGGATGCTTTGCGTACATGTTTCTTAGACTATATGGAAGCAATATATACAAGGATTTCAACCGTCTACCTGTTCCATTCATTGTTCTACTTGTCGAAAGTTACAAATAATTTCCGATAAAGGATTAACAATGGGGCTCATTGTTCACTTAACCTTGAAGAACAAAAAATTGGCGAATGGTACTGTTTGGATGCTTTGCATATATGTTTCATAGACTATATGGAAGCAATATATACAAATATTTCAACCGTCTACGTGTGCCAATCATTGTTCTACCTGTCGAAATTTACAAATAATTTCCTTTAAAGGATTAACAATGGGGCTCGTAGTTCACTTAAACTTGAAGAGCAAAAAATTGGCGAATTGTACTGTTTGGATGCTTTACATATATGTTTCTTAGACTATATAGAAGCAATATATATAATGATTTCAACCGTCTACCTGTTCCATTCATTGTTCTACATGTCGAAAGTTACAAATAATTTCCGTTTCATGATTATCAATGGGGCTCGTTGTTCACTTAAACTTGAAGAACAAAAAATTTGCGAATGGTACTGTTTGGATGCTTTGCATATATGTTTCTTAGACTATATAGAAGCAATATATACAATGATTTCAACAGTCTACCTGTTCCATTTATTGTTCTACTTGTCGAAATTTACAAATAATTTCCTTTACAGGATTAACAATGGGGCTCGTAGTTCACTTAAACTTGAAGAACAATGAATTGGCGACTTGTACTGTTTGGATGCTTTGCATATATGTTTCTTAGGCTATACTGAAGCATTATATACAATGATTTCAACCGTCTACCTGTTCCATTCATTGTTCTACTTGTCGAAATTTACAAATAATATCCTTTAAAGGATTAACAATGGGGCTCGTAGTTCACTTAAACTTGAAGAACAAAAAATTGGCGAATGGTACTGTTTGGATGCTTTGCATGTATGTTTTTCAGACTATATAAAAGCAATATATACAAAGATTTCAACCGTCTACCTGTTCCATTCATTGTTCTACTTGCCGAAAGTTACAAATAATTTCCGTTAAAGGATTAACAATGGGGCTTGTAGTTCACTTAAACTTGTAGATCAAAAAATTGGCGAATTGTACTGTTTGGATGCATTGCATATATGTTTCTTAGACTATATAGAAGCAATATATACAAAGATTTCAACCGTCTACCTGTTCCATTCATTGTTCTACTTGTCGAAAATTACAAATAATTTCCGATAAAGGATTAACCATTGGGGCTCATTGTTCACTTAAACTTGAAGAACAAAAAATTGGCGATTGTTACTCTTTAGATGCTTTGCATATATGTTTCTTAGACTATATAGAAGCAATATATAAAATGATTTCAACCGTCTACCTGTTCCATTCATTGTTCTACTTGACGAAATTTACAAATAATTTCCTTTAAAGGATTAACAATGGGGCTCGCAGTTCACTTAAACTTGAAGAGCAAAAAATTGGCAAATTGTACTATTTGGACGCTTTGCATATATGTTTCTTAGACTATATAGAAGCAATATATACAAAGAATTCAACCGTCTACCTGTTCCATTCATTGTTCTACATGTCGAAAGTTACAAATAATTTCCGTTTCATGATTATCAATGGGGCTCGTTGTTCACTTAAACTTGAAGAACAAAAAATTGGCGAATGGTACTGTTTGGATGCTTTGCATATATGTTTCTTAGACTATATAGAAGCAATATATACAATGATTTCAACAGTCTACCTGTTCCATTCATTGTTCTACTTGTCGAAATTTACAAATAATTTCCTTTACAGGATTAACAATGGGGCTCGTAGTTCACTTAAACTTGAAGAACAATGAATTGGCGACTTGTACTGTTTGGATGCTTTGCATATATGTTTCTTAGGCTATACTGAAGCATTATATACAATGATTTCAACCGTCTACATGTTCCATTCATTGTTCTACTTGTCGAAAGTTACAAATCATTTCCGTTAAGGGATTAACAATGGGGATCGTAGTTTACTTAAACTTGAAGAACAAAAAATTGGCGAATTGTACTGTTTGGATGCTTTGCATAGATGTTTCTTAGACTATTTAGAAGCAATATATAGAAAGATTTCACCCGTCTACCTGTACTATTCATTGATCTACTTGTAGAAAGTTACAAATAATTTCCATTTCATGATTATCAATGGGGCTCGCTGTTCACTTATACTTGAAGATCAAAAAATTGGCGATTGTTACTGTTTAGATGCTTTGCATATATGTTCCTTAGACTATATGGAAGCAATATATACAAAGATTTCAACCGTCTGCGTGTTCCAATCATTGTTCTACTTGTAGAAAGTTACAATTAATTTCCGTCAAAGGATTAACAATGGGGCTCGTAGTTCACTTAAACTTGAAGAACAAAAAATTGGCGAATTGTACTGTTTGGATGCTTTGCATATATGTTTCGTAGGTTATATAGAAGCAATATAAACAATGATTTCAACCGTCTACCTGATCCATTCATTGTTCTACTTGTCGAAATTTACAAATAATTTCCTTTAAAGGATTAACAATGGGGCTCGTAGTTCACTTAAACTTGAAGAACAAAAAATTGGCGAATTGTGCTGTTTGGATACTTTGCATATGTGTTTCTTAGACTATTTAGAAGCAATATATAGAAAGATTTCACCTGTCTACCTGTACTATTCATTGTTCTACTTGTAGAAAGTTACAAATAATTTCCATTTCATGATTATCAATGGGGCTCGCTGTTCACTTGAACTTGAAGATCAAAAAATTGGCGATTGTTACTGTTTAGATGCTTTGCATATATGTTTCTTAGATTATATAGAAGCAATATATACAAAGATATCAACCGTCTACCAGTTCCATTCATTGTTCTACTTGTCGAAAATTACAAATAATTTCCGATAAATGATTAACCATTGGGGCTCATTGTTCACTTAAACTGGAAGAACAAAAAATTGGCGAATGGTACTGTTTGGATGCTTTGCATATATGTTTCTTATACTATATAGAAGCAATAGATACAAAGATTTCAACCGTCTACCTGTTCCATTCAATGTTCTACTTGTCGAAAGTTACAAACCATTTCCGATAAAGGATTAACAATGGGGCTCATTGTTCACTTAAACTGGATGAACAAAAAATTGGCGAATGGTACTGTTTGGATGCTTTGCATATATGTTTCTTAGACTATATAGAAGCAATATATACAAAGATTTCAACCGTCTACGTGTTCCAATCATTGTTCTACTTGTAGAAAGTTACAATTAATTTCCGTTAAAGGATTAACAATGGGGCTCGTAGTTCACTTAAACTTGAAGAACAAAAAATTGGCGAATTGTACTGTTTGGATGCTTTGCATATATATTTCATAGACTATATAGAAGCAAAATATACAAAGATTTCAACCGTCTATCTGTTCCATTCATTGTTCTACTTGTAGAAAGTTACAAATAATTTCCATTTCATGATTATCAATGGGGCTCGCTGTTCACTTAACCTTGAAGATCAAAAAATTGGCGAATGTTACTGTTTAGATGCTTCGCATATAGATTTCTTAGACTATATAGAAGCAACATATACAAAGATTTCAACCGTCTACCTGTTCTATTCATTGTTCATCTTGCCGAAAGTTACAAATAATTTCCGTTTCATGATTATCAATGGGCCTCGTTGTTCACTTAAACTTGAAGAAAAAAAAATTGGCGACTGGTACTGTTTGGATGCTTTGCATATATGTTTATTAGACTATATAGAAGCAATATATAAAAAGATTTCAACCGTCTACCAGTTCCATTCATTGTTCTACTTGTCGAAAGTTACAAATAATTACCGATAAAGGATTAACCATTGGGGCTCATTGTTCACTTAAACTTGAAGAACAAAAAATTGGCGAATTGTACTGTTTGGATGCTTTGCATATATGTTTTTTAGACTATATAGAAGCAATACATACAAAGATTTCAACCGTCTACCTGTTCGATTCATTGTTCTACTTGTCGAAAGTTAGAAATAATTTCCGATAAAGGATTAACAATGGGGCTCGTTGTTCACTTAAACTTGAAGAACAATAAATTGGCGAATTGTACTGTTTGGATGCTTTGCATAGATGTTTCTTAGACTATTTAGAAGCAATATATAGAAAGATTTCACCCGTCTACCTGTACTATTCATTGTTCTACTTGTAGAAAGTTACAAATAATTTCCATTTCATGATTATCAATGGGGCTCGCTGTTCACTTAAACTTGAAGTACAAAAAATTGGCGAATTGTACTGTTTGGATGCTTTGCATATATGTTTCGTAGACTATATAGAAGCAATATATACAATTTTTTCAACCGTCTACATGATCCATTCATTGTTCTACTTGTCGAAATTTACAAATAATTTCCGATAATGGATTAACCATTGGGGCTCATTGTTCACTTAAACTTGAAGAACAAAAAATTGTCGAATGGTACTGTTTGGATGCTTTGCATATATGTTTCTTATACTATATAGAAGCAATATATACAAAGATTTCAACCGTCTACTTGTTCCATTCACTGTTCTACTTGTCGAAAGTTACAAATAATTTCCGTTAAGGGAATAACAATGGGGATCGTAGTTTACTTAAACTTGAAGAACAAAAAATTGGCGAATTGTACTGTTTGTATGCTTTGCATAAATGTTTCTTAGACTATATAGAAGCAATATATACAATGATTTCAACAGTCTACCTGTTCCATTCATTGTTCTACTTGTCGAAGGTTACAAATAATTTCCTTTAAAGGATTAACAATGGAGCTCGCAGTTCACTTAAACTTGAAGAACAAAAAATTGGCGAATGGTACTGTTTGGATGCTTTGCATATATGTTTCTTATACTATATAGAAGCAATAGATTCAAAGATTTCAACCGTCTACCTGTTCCATTCAATGTTCTACTTGTCGAAAGTTACAAATAATTTCCTTTAAAGGATTAACAATGGAGCTCGCAGTTCACTTAAACTTGAAGAACAAAAAATTGGCGAATGGTACTGTTTGGATGCTTTGCATATATGTTTCTTATACTATATAGAAGCAATAGATTCAAAGATTTCAACCGTCTACCTGTTCCATTCAATGTTCTACTTGTCGAAAGTTACAAATAATTTCCGATAAAGGATTAACCATTGGGGCTCATTGTTCACTTAAACTTGAAGAACAAAAAGTTGGCGAATTGTACTGTTTGGATGCTTTGCACATATGTTTCTTATACTATATAGAAGCAATATATACAAAGATTTCAACCGTCTGCGTGTTCCAATCATTGTTCTACTTGTAGAAAGTTACAATTAATTTCCGTCAAAGGATTAACAATGGGGCTCGTAGTTCACTTAAACTTGAAGAGCAAAAAATTGGCGAATTGTTCTGTTTGGACGCTTTGCATATATGTTTCTTGGACTATATAGAAGCAATATATACAATGATTTCAACAGTCTACCTGTTCCATTCATTGTTCTACTTGTCGAAATTTACAAATAATTTCCTTTAAAGGATTAACCGTTAGGCTCATTGTTCACTTAAACTTGAAGAACAAAAAATTAGCGAATTGTACTGTTTGGATGCTTTGCATATATGTTTCTTATACTATATAGAAGCAATATATACAATTATTTCAACCGTTTACCTGTTCCATTCATTGTTCTACATGTCGAAAGTTACAAATAATTTCCGTTTCATGATTATCAATGGGGATCGTAGTTTACTTAAACTTGAAGAACAAAAAATTGGCGAATTGTACTGTTTGGATGCTTTGCATAAATGTTTCTTAGACTATATAGAAGCAATATATACAATGTTTTCAACAGTCTACCTGTTCCATTCATTGATCAACTTGTCGAAAGTTACAAATAATTTCCTTTAAAGGATTAACAGTGGAGCTCGCAGTTCACTTAAACTTGAAGAACAAAAAATTGGCGAATGGTACTGTTTGGATGCTTTGCATATGTGTTTCTTATACTATATAGAAGCAATAGATACAAAGATTTCAACCGTCTACCTGTTCCATTCAATGTTCTACTTGTCGAAAGTTACAAATAATTTCCGTTAAGGGATTAACAATGGGGATCGTAGTTTACTTAAACTTGAAGAACAAAAAATTGGCGAATTGTACTGTTTGGATGCTTTGCATATATGTTTCTTAGACTATATAGAAGCAATATATACAATGATTTCAACCGTCTACATGTTCCATTCATTGTTCTACTTGTCGAAAGTTACAAATCATTTCCGTTAAGGGATTAACAATGGGGATCGTAGTTTACTTAAACTTGAAGAACAAAAAATTGGCGAATTGTACTGTTTGGATGCTTTGCATAGATGTTTCTTAGACTATTTAGAAGCAATATATAGAAAGATTTCACCCGTCTACCTGTACTATTCATTGATCTACTTGTAGAAAGTTACAAATAATTTCCATTTCATGATTATCAATGGGGCTCGCTGTTCACTTATACTTGAAGATCAAAAAATTGGCGATTGTTACTGTTTAGATGCTTTGCATATATGTTCCTTAGACTATATGGAAGCAATATATACAAAGATTTCAACCGTCTGCGTGTTCCAATCATTGTTCTACTTGTAGAAAGTTACAATTAATTTCCGTCAAAGGATTAACAATGGGGCTCGTAGTTCACTTAAACTTGAAGAACAAAAAATTGGCGAATTGTACTGTTTGGATGCTTTGCATATATGTTTCGTAGGTTATATAGAAGCAATATATACAATGATTTCAACCGTCTACCTGATCCATTCATTGTTCTACTTGTCGAAATTTACAAATAATTTCCTTTAAAGGATTAACAATGGGGCTCGTATTTCACTTAAACTTGAAGAACAAAAAATTGGCGAATTGTGCTGTTTGGATACTTTGCATATGTGTTTCTTAGACTATTTAGAAGCAATATATAGAAAGATTTCACCTGTTTACCTGTACTATTCATTGTTCTACTTGTAGAAAGTTACAAATAATTTCCATTTCATGATTATCAATGGGGCTCGCTGTTCACTTGAACTTGAAGATCAAAAAATTGGCGATTGTTACTGTTTAGATGCTTTGCATATATGTTTCTTAGATTATATAGAAGCAATATATACAAAGATATCAACCGTCTACCAGTTCCATTCATTGTTCTACTTGTCGAAAATTACAAATAATTTCCGATAAATGATTAACCATTGGGGCTCATTGTTCACTTAAACTTGAAGAACAAAAAATTGGCGAATGGTACTGTTTGGATTCTTTGCATATATGTTTCTTAGACTATATAGAAGCAATATATAGAAAGATTTCACCCGTCTACCTGTACTATTCATTGATCTACTTGTCGAAAGTTACAAATAATTTCCTTTAAAGGATTAACAATGGGGCTCGTAGTTCACTTAAACTTGAAGAACAAAAAATTGTCGAATGGTACTGTTTGGATGCTTTGCATATATGTTTCTTATACTATATAGAAGCAACAGATACAAAGATTTCAACCGTCTACCTGTTCCATTCAATGTTCTACTTGTCGAAAGTTACAAACCATTTCCGATAAAGGATTAACAATGGGGCTCATTGTTCACTTAAACTGGATGAACAAAAAATTGGCGAATGGTACTGTTTGGATGCTTTGCATATATGTTTCTTAGACTATATAGAAGCAATATATACAATGATTTCAACCGTCTACATGTTCCATTCATTGTTCTACTTGTCGAAAGTTACAAATCATTTCCGTTAAGGGATTAACAATGGGGATCGTAGTTTACTTAAACTTGAAGAACAAAAAATTGGCGAATTTTACTGTTTGGATGCTTTGCATATATGTTTCTTAGACTATATAGAAGCAATATATACAAAGATTTCAACCGTCTACGTGTTCCAATCATTGTTCTACTTGTAGAAAGTTACAATTAATTTCCGTTAAAGGATTAACAATGGGGCTCGTAGTTCACTTAAACTTGAAGAACAAAAAATTGGCGAATTGTACTGTTTGGATGCTTTGCATATATATTTCATAGACTATATAGAAGCAAAATATACAAAGATTTCAACCGTCTATCTGTTCCATTCATTGTTCTACTTGTAGAAAGTTACAAATAATTTCCATTTCATGATTATCAATGGGGCTCGCTGTTCACTTAACCTTGAAGATCAAAAAATTGGCGAATGTTACTGTTTAGATGCTTCGCATATAGGTTTCTTAGACTATATAGAAGCAACATATACAAAGATTTCAACCGTCTACCTGTTCTATTCATTGTTCATCTTGCCGAAAGTTACAAATAATTTCCGTTTCATGATTATCAATGGGCCTCGTTGTTCACTTAAACTTGAAGAACAAAAAATTGGCGACTGGTACTGTTTGGATGCTTTGCATATATGTTTATTAGACTATATAGAAGCAATATATAAAAAGATTTCAACCGTCTACCAGTTCCATTCATTGTTCTACTTGTCGAAAGTTACAAATAATTACCGATAAAGGATTAACCATTGGGGCTCATTGTTCACTTAAACTTGAAGAACAAAAAATTGGCGAATTGTACTGTTTGGATGCTTTGCATATATGTTTTTTAGACTATCTAGAAGCAATACATACAAAGATTTCAACCGTCTACCTGTTCGATTCATTGTTCTACTTGTCGAAAGTTAGAAATAATTTCCGATAAAGGATTAACAATGGGGCTCATTGTACACTTAAACTTGAAGGATAAAAAATTGGCGAATGGTACTGTTTGGATGCTTTGCGTACATGTTTATTAGACTATATAGAAGCAATATATAAAAAGATTTCAACCGTCTACCAGTTCCATTCATTGTTCTACTTGTCGAAAGTTACAAATAATTTCCGATAAGGGATTAACAATGGGGATCGTAGTTTACTAAAACTTGAAGAACAAAAAATTGGCGAATTGTACTGTTTGGATGCTTTGCATATATGTTTCTTAGACTATATGGAAGCAATATATACAAGGATTTCAACCGTCTACCTGTTCGATTCATTGTTCTACTTGTCGAAAGTTACAAATAATTTCCGATAAAGGATTAACAATGGGGCTCATTGTTCACTTAAACTTGAAGAACAAAAAATTGGCGAATGGTACTGTTTGGATGCTTTGCATATATGTTTCTTAGACTATATAGAAGCAATATATACAATGATTTCAACAGTCTACCTGTTCCATTCATTGTTCTACTTGTCGAAATTTACAAATAATTTCCTTTACAGGATTAACAATGGGGCTCGTAGTTCACTTAAACTTGAAGAACAATGAATTGGCGACTTGTACTGTTTGGATGCTTTGCATATATGTTTCTTAGGCTATACTGAAGCATTATATACAATGATTTCAACCGTCTACATGTTCCATTCATTGTTCTACTTGTCGAAAGTTACAAATCATTTCCGTTAAGGGATTAACAATGGGGATCGTAGTTTACTTAAACTTGAAGAACAAAAAATTGGCGAATTGTACTGTTTGGATGCTTTGCATAGATGTTTCTTAGACTATTTAGAAGCAATATATAGAAAGATTTCACCCGTCTACCTGTACTATTCATTGATCTACTTGTAGAAAGTTACAAATAATTTCCATTTCATGATTATCAATGGGGCTCGCTGTTCACTTATACTTGAAGATCAAAAAATTGGCGATTGTTACTGTTTAGATGCTTTGCATATATGTTCCTTAGACTATATGGAAGCAATATATACAAAGATTTCAACCGTCTGCGTGTTCCAATCATTGTTCTACTTGTAGAAAGTTACAATTAATTTCCGTCAAAGGATTAACAATGGGGCTCGTAGTTCACTTAAACTTGAAGAACAAAAAATTGGCGAATTGTACTGTTTGGATGCTTTGCATATATGTTTCGTAGGTTATATAGAAGCAATATATACAATGATTTCAACCGTCTACCTGATCCATTCATTGTTCTACTTGTCGAAATTTACAAATAATTTCCTTTAAAGGATTAACAATGGGGCTCGTAGTTCACTTAAACTTGAAGAACAAAAAATTGGCGAATTGTGCTGTTTGGATACTTTGCATATGTGTTTCTTAGACTATTTAGAAGCAATATATAGAAAGATTTCACCTGTCTACCTGTACTATTCATTGTTCTACTTGTAGAAAGTTACAAATAATTTCCATTTCATGATTATCAATGGGGCTCGCTGTTCACTTGAACTTGAAGATCAAAAAATTGGCGATTGTTACTGTTTAGATGCTTTGCATATATGTTTCTTAGATTATATAGAAGCAATATATACAAAGATATCAACCGTCTACCAGTTCCATTCATTGTTCTACTTGTCGAAAATTACAAATAATTTCCGATAAATGATTAACCATTGGGGCTCATTGTTCACTTAAACTTGAAGAACAAAAAATTGGCGAATGGTACTGTTTGGATGCTTTGCATATATGTTTCTTATACTATATAGAAGCAATAGATACAAAGATTTCAACCGTCTACCTGTTCCATTCAATGTTCTACTTGTCGAAAGTTACAAACCATTTCCGATAAAGGATTAACAATGGGGCTCATTGTTCACTTAAACTGGATGAACAAAAAATTGGCGAATGGTACTGTTTGGATGCTTTGCATATATGTTTCTTAGACTATATAGAAGCAATATATACAATGATTTCAACCGTCTACATGTTCCATTCATTGTTCTACTTGTCGAAAGTTACAAATCATTTCCGTTAAGGGATTAACAATGGGGATCGTAGTTTACTTAAACTTGAAGAACAAAAAATTGGCGAATTGTACTGTTTGGATGCTTTGCATATATGTTTCTTAGACTATATAGAAGCAATATATACAAAGATTTCAACCGTCTACGTGTTCCAATCATTGTTCTACTTGTAGAAAGTTACAATTAATTTCCGTTAAAGGATTAACAATGGGGCTCGTAGTTCACTTAAACTTGAAGAACAAAAAATTGGCGAATTGTACTGTTTGGATGCTTTGCATATATATTTCATAGACTATATAGAAGCAAAATATACAAAGATTTCAACCGTCTATCTGTTCCATTCATTGTTCTACTTGTAGAAAGTTACAAATAATTTCCATTTCATGATTATCAATGGGGCTCGCTGTTCACTTAACCTTGAAGATCAAAAAATTGGCGAATGTTACTGTTTAGATGCTTCGCATATAGATTTCTTAGACTATATAGAAGCAACATATACAAAGATTTCAACCGTCTACCTGTTCTATTCATTGTTCATCTTGCCGAAAGTTACAAATAATTTCCGTTTCATGATTATCAATGGGCCTCGTTGTTCACTTAAACTTGAAGAAAAAAAAATTGGCGACTGGTACTGTTTGGATGCTTTGCATATATGTTTATTAGACTATATAGAAGCAATATATAAAAAGATTTCAACCGTCTACCAGTTCCATTCATTGTTCTACTTGTCGAAAGTTACAAATAATTACCGATAAAGGATTAACCATTGGGGCTCATTGTTCACTTAAACTTGAAGAACAAAAAATTGGCGAATTGTACTGTTTGGATGCTTTGCATATATGTTTTTTAGACTATATAGAAGCAATACATACAAAGATTTCAACCGTCTACCTGTTCGATTCATTGTTCTACTTGTCGAAAGTTAGAAATAATTTCCGATAAAGGATTAACAATGGGGCTCGTTGTTCACTTAAACTTGAAGAACAATAAATTGGCGAATTGTACTGTTTGGATGCTTTGCACATATGTTTCTTATACTATATAGAAGCAATATATACAAAGATTTCAACCGTCTACCTGGTCCAATCATTGTTCTACTTGTCGAAATTTACAAATAATCTCCTTTAAAGGATTAACAATGGTGCTCGTAGTTCACTTAAACTTCAAGAGCAAAAAATTGGCGAATTGTTCTGTTTGGACGCTTTGCATATATGTTTCTTGGACTATATAGAAGCAATATATACAATGATTTCAACAGTCTACCTGTTCCATTCATTGTTCTACTTGTCGAAATTTACAAATAATTTCCTTTAAAGGATTAACCGTTAGGCTCATTGTTCACTTAAACTTGAAGAACAAAAAATTAGCGAATTGTACTGTTTGGATGCTTTGCATATATGTTTCTTATACTATATAGAAGCAATATATACAATTATTTCAACCGTTTACCTGTTCCATTCATTGTTCTACATGTCGAAAGTTACAAATAATTTCCGTTTCATGATTATCAATGGGGATCGTAGTTTACTTAAACTTGAAGAACAAAAAATTGGCGAATTGTACTGTTTGGATGCTTTGCATAAATGTTTCTTAGACTATATAGAAGCAATATATACAATGTTTTCAACAGTCTACCTGTTCCATTCATTGATCAACTTGTCGAAAGTTACAAATAATTTCCTTTAAAGGATTAACAGTGGAGCTCGCAGTTCACTTAAACTTGAAGAACAAAAAATTGGCGAATGGTACTGTTTGGATGCTTTGCATATGTGTTTCTTATACTATATAGAAGCAATAGATACAAAGATTTCAACCGTCTACCTGTTCCATTCAATGTTCTACTTGTCGAAAGTTACAAATAATTTCCGTTAAGGGATTAACAATGGGGATCGTAGTTTACTTAAACTTGAAGAACAAAAAATTGGCGAATTGTACTGTTTGGATGCTTTGCATATATGTTTCTTAGACTATATAGAAGCAATATATACAATGATTTCAACCGTCTACATGTTCCATTCATTGTTCTACTTGTCGAAAGTTACAAATCATTTCCGTTAAGGGATTAACAATGGGGATCGTAGTTTACTTAAACTTGAAGAACAAAAAATTGGCGTATTGTACTGTTTGGATGCTTTGCATAGATGTTTCTTAGACTATTTAGAAGCAATATATAGAAAGATTTCACCCGTCTACCGGTACTATTCATTGATCTACTTGTAGAAAGTTACAAATAATTTCCATTTCATGATTATCAATGGGGCTCGCTGTTCACTTATACTTGAAGATCAAAAAATTGGCGATTGTTACTGTTTAGATGCTTTGCATATATGTTCCTTAGACTATATGGAAGCAATATATACAAAGATTTCAACCGTCTGCGTGTTCCAATCATTGTTCTACTTGTAGAAAGTTACAATTAATTTCCGTCAAAGGATTAACAATGGGGCTCGTAGTTCACTTAAACTTGAAGAACAAAAAATTGGCGAATTGTACTGTTTGGATGCTTTGCATATATGTTTCGTAGGTTATATAGAAGCAATATATACAATGATTTCAACCGTCTACCTGATCCATTCATTGTTCTACTTGTCGAAATTTACAAATAATTTCCTTTAAAGGATTAACAATGGGGCTCGTATTTCACTTAAACTTGAAGAACAAAAAATTGGCGAATTGTGCTGTTTGGATACTTTGCATATGTGTTTCTTAGACTATTTAGAAGCAATATATAGAAAGATTTCACCTGTCTACCTGTACTATTCATTGTTCTACTTGTAGAAAGTTACAAATAATTTCCATTTCATGATTATCAATGGGGCTCGCTGTTCACTTGAACTTGAAGATCAAAAAATTGGCGATTGTTACTGTTTAGATGCTTTGCATATATGTTTCTTAGATTATATAGAAGCAATATATACAAAGATATCAACCGTCTACCAGTTCCATTCATTGTTCTACTTGTCGAAAATTACAAATAATTTCCGATAAATGATTAACCATTGGGGCTCATTGTTCACTTAAACTTGAAGAACAAAAAATTGGCGAATGGTACTGTTTGGATTCTTTGCATATATGTTTCTTAGACTATATAGAAGCAATATATAGAAAGATTTCACCCGTCTACCTGTACTATTCATTGATCTACTTGTCGAAAGTTACAAATAATTTCCTTTAAAGGATTAACAATGGGGCTCGTAGTTCACTTAAACTTGAAGAACAAAAAATTGTCGAATGGTACTGTTTGGATGCTTTGCATATATGTTTCTTATACTATATAGAAGCAATATATACAATGATTTCAACCGTCTACATGTTCCATTCATTGTTCTACTTGTCGAAAGTTACAAATCATTTCCGTTAAGGGATTAACAATGGGGATCGTAGTTTACTTAAACTTGAAGAACAAAAAATTGGCGAATTTTACTGTTTGGATGCTTTGCATATATGTTTCTTAGACTATATAGAAGCAATATATACAAAGATTTCAACCGTCTACGTGTTCCAATCATTGTTCTACTTGTAGAAAGTTACAATTAATTTCCGTTAAAGGATTAACAATGGGGCTCGTAGTTCACTTAAACTTGAAGAACAAAAAATTGGCGAATTGTACTGTTTGGATGCTTTGCATATATATTTCATAGACTATATAGAAGCAAAATATACAAAGATTTCAACCGTCTATCTGTTCCATTCATTGTTCTACTTGTAGAAAGTTACAAATAATTTCCATTTCATGATTATCAATGGGGCTCGCTGTTCACTTAACCTTGAAGATCAAAAAATTGGCGAATGTTACTGTTTAGATGCTTCGCATATAGGTTTCTTAGACTATATAGAAGCAACATATACAAAGATTTCAACCGTCTACCTGTTCTATTCATTGTTCATCTTGCCGAAAGTTACAAATAATTTCCGTTTCATGATTATCAATGGGCCTCGTTGTTCACTTAAACTTGAAGAACAAAAAATTGGCGACTGGTACTGTTTGGATGCTTTGCATATATGTTTATTAGACTATATAGAAGCAATATATAAAAAGATTTCAACCGTCTACCAGTTCCATTCATTGTTCTACTTGTCGAAAGTTACAAATAATTACCGATAAAGGATTAACCATTGGGGCTCATTGTTCACTTAAACTTGAAGAACAAAAAATTGGCGAATTGTACTGTTTGGATGCTTTGCATATATGTTTTTTAGACTATCTAGAAGCAATACATACAAAGATTTCAACCGTCTACCTGTTCGATTCATTGTTCTACTTGTCGAAAGTTAGAAATAATTTCCGATAAAGGATTAACAATGGGGCTCATTGTACACTTAAACTTGAAGGATAAAAAATTGGCGAATGGTACTGTTTGGATGCTTTGCGTACATGTTTATTAGACTATATAGAAGCAATATATAAAAAGATTTCAACCGTCTACCAGTTCCATTCATTGTTCTACTTGTCGAAAGTTACAAATAATTTCCGATAAGGGATTAACAATGGGGATCGTAGTTTACTAAAACTTGAAGAACAAAAAATTGGCGAATTGTACTGTTTGGATGCTTTGCATATATGTTTCTTAGACTATATGGAAGCAATATATACAAGGATTTCAACCGTCTACCTGTTCGATTCATTGTTCTACTTGTCGAAAGTTACAAATAATTTCCGATAAAGGATTAACAATGGGGCTCATTGTTCACTTAAACTTGAAGGACAAAAAATTGGCGAATGGTACTGTTTGGATGCTTTGCATAAATGTTTCTTAGACTATATAGAAGCAATATATACAATGTTTTCAACAGTCTACCTGTTCCATTCATTGTTCTACTTGTCGAAAGTTACAAATAATTTCCTTTAAAGGATTAACAATGGAGCTCGCAGTTCACTTAAACTTGAAGAACAAAAAATTGGCGAATGGTACTGTTTGGATGCTTTGCATATATATTTCATATACTATATAGAAGCAATAGATACAAAGATATCAACCGTCTACCTGTTCCATTCAATGTTCTACTTTTCAAAAATTACATATAATTTCCTTTAAAGGATTAACAATGGGGCTCGTTGTTCACTTAAACTTGAAGAACAAAAAATTGGCGAATGGTACTCTCTGGATACTCTGCATATATGTTTCTTAGACTATATAGAAGCAATATATACAATGATTTCAACATTCTACCTGTTCCATTCATTGTTCTACTTGTCGAAAGTTACAAATAATTTCCGATAAGGGATTAACAATGGGGATCGTAGTTTACTAAAACTTGAAGAACAAAAAATTGGCGAATTGTACTGTTTGGATGCTTTGCATATATGTTTCTTAGACTATATAGACGCAATATATACAAGGATTTCAACCGTCTACCTGTTCCATTCATTGTTCTACTTGTCGAAAGTTACAAATAATTACCGATAAAGGATTAACCATTGGGGCTCATTGTTCACTTAAACTTGAAGAACAAAAAATTGGCGAATGGTACTCTCTGGATACTCTGCATATATGTTTCTTAGACTATATAGAAGCAATATATACAATGATTTCAACAGTCTACCTGTTCCATTCATTGTTCTACTTGTCGAAAGTTAGAAATAATTTCCGATAAAGGATTAACAATGGGGCTCATTGTTCACTTAAACTTGAAGGACAAAAAATTGGCGAATGGTACTGTTTGGATGCTTTGCGTACATGTTTCTTAGACTATATGGAAGCAATATATACAAGGATTTCAACCGTCTACCTGTTCCATTCATTGTTCTACTTGTCGAAAGTTACAAATAATTTCCGATAAAGGATTAACAATGGGGCTCATTGTTCACTTAACCTTGAAGAACAAAAAATTGGCGAATGGTACTGTTTGGATGCTTTGCATATATGTTTCATAGACTATATGGAAGCAATATATACAAATATTTCAACCGTCTACGTGTGCCAATCATTGTTCTACCTGTCGAAATTTACAAATAATTTCCTTTAAAGGATTAACAATGGGGCTCGTAGTTCACTTAAACTTGAAGAGCAAAAAATTGGCGAATTGTACTGTTTGGATGCTTTACATATATGTTTCTTAGACTATATAGAAGCAATATATATAATGATTTCAACCGTCTACCTGTTCCATTCATTGTTCTACATGTCGAAAGTTACAAATAATTTCCGTTTCATGATTATCAATGGGGCTCGTTGTTCACTTAAACTTGAAGAACAAAAAATTTGCGAATGGTACTGTTTGGATGCTTTGCATATATGTTTCTTAGACTATATAGAAGCAATATATACAATGATTTCAACAGTCTACCTGTTCCATTTATTGTTCTACTTGTCGAAATTTACAAATAATTTCCTTTACAGGATTAACAATGGGGCTCGTAGTTCACTTAAACTTGAAGAACAATGAATTGGCGACTTGTACTGTTTGGATGCTTTGCATATATGTTTCTTAGGCTATACTGAAGCATTATATACAATGATTTCAACCGTCTACCTGTTCCATTCATTGTTCTACTTGTCGAAATTTACAAATAATATCCTTTAAAGGATTAACAATGGGGCTCGTAGTTCACTTAAACTTGAAGAACAAAAAATTGGCGAATGGTACTGTTTGGATGCTTTGCATATATGTTTTTCAGACTATATAAAAGCAATATATACAAAGATTTCAACCGTCTACCTGTTCCATTCATTGTTCTACTTGCCGAAAGTTACAAATAATTTCCGTTAAAGGATTAACAATGGGGCTTGTAGTTCACTTAAACTTGTAGATCAAAAAATTGGCGAATTGTACTGTTTGGATGCATTGCATATATGTTTCTTAGACTATATAGAAGCAATATATACAAAGATTTCAACCGTCTACCTGTTCCATTCATTGTTCTACTTGTCGAAAGTTACAAATAATTTCCGATAAAGGATTAACCATTGGGGCTCATTGTTCACTTAAACTTGAAGAACAAAAAATTGGCGATTGTTACTCTTTAGATGCTTTGCATATATGTTTCTTAGACTATATAGAAGCAATATATAAAATGATTTCAACCGTCTACCTGTTCCATTCATTGTTCTACTTGACGAAATTTACAAATAATTTCCTTTAAAGGATTAACAATGGGGCTCGCAGTTCACTTAAACTTGAAGAGCAAAAAATTGGCAAATTGTACTATTTGGACGCTTTGCATATATGTTTCTTAGACTATATAGAAGCAATATATACAAAGAATTCAACCGTCTACCTGTTCCATTCATTGTTCTACATGTCGAAAGTTACAAATAATTTCCGTTTCATGATTATCAATGGGGCTCGTTGTTCACTTAAACTTGAAGAACAAAAAATTGGCGAATGGTACTGTTTGGATGCTTTGCATATATGTTTCTTTGACTATATAGAAGTAATATATACAATGATTTCAACAGTCTACCTGTTCCATTCATTGTTCTACTTGTCGAAATTTACAAATAATTTCCTTTACAGGATTAACAATGGGGCTCGTAGTTCACTTAAACTTGAAGAACAATGAATTGGCGACTTGTACTGTTTGGATGCTTTGCATATATGTTTCTTAGGCTATACTGAAGCATTATATACAATGATTTCAACCGTCTACATGTTCCATTCATTGTTCTACTTGTCGAAAGTTACAAATCATTTCCGTTAAGGGATTAACAATGGGGATCGTAGTTTACTTAAACTTGAAGAACAAAAAATTGGCGAATTGTACTGTTTGGATGCTTTGCATAGATGTTTCTTAGACTATTTAGAAGCAATATATAGAAAGATTTCACCCGTCTACCTGTACTATTCATTGATCTACTTGTAGAAAGTTACAAATAATTTCCATTTCATGATTATCAATGGGGCTCGCTGTTCACTTATACTTGAAGATCAAAAAATTGGCGATTGTTACTGTTTAGATGCTTTGCATATATGTTCCTTAGACTATATGGAAGCAATATATACAAAGATTTCAACCGTCTGCGTGTTCCAATCATTGTTCTACTTGTAGAAAGTTACAATTAATTTCCGTCAAAGGATTAACAATGGGGCTCGTAGTTCACTTAAACTTGAAGAACAAAAAATTGGCGAATTGTACTGTTTGGATGCTTTGCATATATGTTTCGTAGGTTATATAGAAGCAATATATACAATGATTTCAACCGTCTACCTGATCCATTGATTGTTCTACTTGTCGAAATTTACAAATAATTTCCTTTAAAGGATTAACAATGGGGCTCGTAGTTCACTTAAACTTGAAGAACAAAAAATTGGCGAATTGTGCTGTTTGGATACTTTGCATATGTGTTTCTTAGACTATTTAGAAGCAATATATAGAAAGATTTCACCTGTCTACCTGTACTATTCATTGTTCTACTTGTAGAAAGTTACAAATAATTTCCATTTCATGATTATCAATGGGGCTCGCTGTTCACTTGAACTTGAAGATCAAAAAATTGGCGATTGTTACTGTTTAGATGCTTTGCATATATGTTTCTTAGATTATATAGAAGCAATATATACAAAGATATCAACCGTCTACCAGTTCCATTCATTGTTCTACTTGTCGAAAATTACAAATAATTTCCGATAAATGATTAACCATTGGGGCTCATTGTTCACTTAAACTTGAAGAACAAAAAATTGGCGAATGGTACTGTTTGGATGCTTTGCATATATGTTTCTTATACTATATAGAAGCAATAGATACAAAGATTTCAACCGTCTACCTGTTCCATTCAATGTTCTACTTGTCGAAAGTTACAAACCATTTCCGATAAAGGATTAACAATGGGGCTCATTGTTCACTTAAACTGGATGAACAAAAAATTGGCGAATGGTACTGTTTGGATGCTTTGCATATATGTTTCTTAGACTATATAGAAGCAATATATACAATGATTTCAACCGTCTACATGTTCCATTCATTGTTCTACTTGTCGAAAGTTACAAATCATTTCCGTTAAGGGATTAACAATGGGGATCGTAGTTTACTTAAACTTGAAGAACAAAAAATTGGCGAATTGTACTGTTTGGATGCTTTGCATATATGTTTCTTAGACTATATAGAAGCAATATATACAAAGATTTCAACCGTCTACGTGTTCCAATCATTGTTCTACTTGTAGAAAGTTACAATTAATTTCCGTTAAAGGATTAACAATGGGGCTCGTAGTTCACTTAAACTTGAAGAACAAAAAATTGGCGAATTGTACTGTTTGGATGCTTTGCATATATATTTCATAGACTATATAGAAGCAAAATATACAAAGATTTCAACCGTCTATCTGTTCCATTCATTGTTCTACTTGTAGAAAGTTACAAATAATTTCCATTTCATGATTATCAATGGGGCTCGCTGTTCACTTAACCTTGAAGATCAAAAAATTGGCGAATGTTACTGTTTAGATGCTTCGCATATAGATTTCTTAGACTATATAGAAGCAACATATACAAAGATTTCAACCGTCTACCTGTTCTATTCATTGTTCATCTTGCCGAAAGTTACAAATAATTTCCGTTTCATGATTATCAATGGGCCTCGTTGTTCACTTAAACTTGAAGAACAAAAAATTGGCGACTGGTACTGTTTGGATGCTTTGCATATATGTTTATTAGACTATATAGAAGCAATATATAAAAAGATTTCAACCGTCTACCAGTTCCATTCATTGTTCTACTTGTCGAAAGTTACAAATAATTACCGATAAAGGATTAACCATTGGGGCTCATTGTTCACTTAAACTTGAAGAACAAAAAATTGGCGAATTGTACTGTTTGGATGCTTTGCATATATGTTTTTTAGACTATATAGAAGCAATACATACAAAGATTTCAACCGTCTACCTGTTCGATTCATTGTTCTACTTGTCGAAAGTTAGAAATAATTTCCGATAAAGGATTAACAATGGGGCTCATTGTACACTTAAACTTGAAGGATAAAAAATTGGCGAATGGTACTGTTTGGATGCTTTGCGTACATGTTTATTAGACTATATAGAAGCAATATATAAAAAGATTTCAACCGTCTACCAGTTCCATTCATTGTTCTACTTGTCGAAAGTTACAAATAATTTCCGATAAGGGATTAACAATGGGGATCGTAGTTTACTAAAACTTGAAAAACAAAAAATTGGCGAATGGTACTGTTTGGATGCTTTGCATATATGTTTCTTAGACTATACGGAAGCAATATATACAAAGATTTCAACCGTCTACGTGTTCCAATCATTGTTCTACTTGTAGAAAGTTACAATTAATTTCCGTTAAAGGATTAACAATGGGGCTCGTAGTTCACTTAAACTTGAAGAACAAAAAATTGGCGAATTGTACTGTTTGGATGCTTTGCATATATGTTTCTTAGACTATATAGAAGCAATATATACAAAGATTTCAACCGTCTACCTGTTCCATTCATTGTTCTACTTGTCGAAAGTTACAAATAATTTCCGATAAAGGATTAACAATGGGGCTCATTGTTCACTTAAACTTGAAGGACAAAAAATTGGCGAATGGTACTGTTTGGATGCTTTGCGTACATGTTTCTTAGACTATATGGAAGCAATATATACAAGGATTTCAACCGTCTACCTGTTCCATTCATTGTTCTACTTTTCAAAAATTACATATAATTTCCTTTAAAGGATTAACAATGGGGCTCGTTGTTCACTTAAACTTGAAGAACAAAAAATTGGCGAATGGTACTCTCTGGATACTCTGCATATATGTTTCTTAGACTATATAGAAGCAATATATACAATGATTTCATCATTCTACCTGTTCCATTCATTGTTCTACTTGTCGAAAGTTACAAATAATTTCCGATAAGGGATTAACAATGGGGATCGTAGTTTACTAAAACTTGAAGAACAAAAAATTGGCGAATTGTACTGTTTGGATGCTTTGCATATATGTTTCTTAGACTATATAGACGCAATATATACAAGGATTTCAACCGTCTACCTGTTCCATTCATTGTTCTACTTGTCGAAAGTTACAAATAATTACCGATAAAGGATTAACCATTGGGGCTCATTGTTCACTTAAACTTGAAGAACAAAAAATTGGCGAATGGTACTCTCTGGATACTCTGCATATATGTTTCTTAGACTATATAGAAGCAATATATACAATGATTTCAACAGTCTACCTGTTCCATTCATTGTTCTACTTGTCGAAAGTTAGAAATAATTTCCGATAAAGGATTAACAATGGGGCTCATTGTTCACTTAAACTTGAAGGACAAAAAATTGGCGAATGGTACTGTTTGGATGCTTTGCGTACATGTTTCTTAGACTATATGGAAGCAATATATACAAGGATTTCAACCGTCTACCTGTTCCATTCATTGTTCTACTTGTCGAAAGTTACAAATAATTTCCGATAAAGGATTAACAATGGGGCTCATTGTTCACTTAACCTTGAAGAACAAAAAATTGGCGAATGGTACTGTTTGGATGCTTTGCATATATGTTTCATAGACTATATGGAAGCAATATATACAAATATTTCAACCGTCTACGTGTGCCAATCATTGTTCTACCTGTCGAAATTTACAAATAATTTCCTTTAAAGGATTAACAATGGGGCTCGTAGTTCACTTAAACTTGAAGAGCAAAAAATTGGCGAATTGTACTGTTTGGATGCTTTACATATATGTTTCTTAGACTATATAGAAGCAATATATATAATGATTTCAACCGTCTACCTGTTCCATTCATTGTTCTACATGTCGAAAGTTACAAATAATTTCCGTTTCATGATTATCAATGGGGCTCGTTGTTCACTTAAACTTGAAGAACAAAAAATTTGCGAATGGTACTGTTTGGATGCTTTGCATATATGTTTCTTAGACTATATAGAAGCAATATATACAATGATTTCAACAGTCTACCTGTTCCATTTATTGTTCTACTTGTCGAAATTTACAAATAATTTCCTTTACAGGATTAACAATGGGGCTCGTAGTTCACTTAAACTTGAAGAACAATGAATTGGCGACTTGTACTGTTTGGATGCTTTGCATATATGTTTCTTAGGCTATACTGAAGCATTATATACAATGATTTCAACCGTCTACCTGTTCCATTCATTGTTCTACTTGTCGAAATTTACAAATAATATCCTTTAAAGGATTAACAATGGGGCTCGTAGTTCACTTAAACTTGAAGAACAAAAAATTGGCGAATGGTACTGTTTGGATGCTTTGCATATATGTTTTTCAGACTATATAAAAGCAATATATACAAAGATTTCAACCGTCTACCTGTTCCATTCATTGTTCTACTTGTCGAAAGTTACAAATAATTTCCGTTAAAGGATTAACAATGGGGCTTGTAGTTCACTTAAACTTGTAGATCAAAAAATTGGCGAATTGTACTGTTTGGATGCATTGCATATATGTTTCTTAGACTATATAGAAGCAATATATACAAAGATTTCAACCGTCTACCTGTTCCATTCATTGTTCTACTTGTCGAAAATTACAAATAATTTCCGATAAAGGATTAACCATTGGGGCTCATTGTTCACTTAAACTTGAAGAACAAAAAATTGGCAATTGTTACTCTTTAGATGCTTTGCATATATGTTTCTTAGACTATATAGAAGCAATATATAAAATGATTTCAACCGTCTACCTGTTCCATTCATTGTTCTACTTGTCGAAAGTTACAAATAATTTCCGTTAAAGGATTAACAATGGGGCTTGTAGTTCACTTAAACTTGTAGATCAAAAAATTGGCGAATTGTACTGTTTGGATGCTTTGCATATATGTTTCTTAGACTATATAGAAGCAATATATACAATGATTTCAACCGTCCACCTATTCCATTCATTGTTCTACTTGCCGAAATTTACAAATAATTTCCTTTAAAGGATTAACAATGGGGCTCGTAGTTCACTCAAACTTGAAGAACAAAAAATTGGCGAATGGTACTGTTTGGATGCTTTGCATATATGTTTCTTAGACTATATGGAAGCAATATATAATAATATTTCAACCGTCTACGTGTTCCATTCCTTGTTCTACTTGTCGAAAGTTACAAATAATTTCCTTTAAAGGATTAACAATGGGGCTCGTTGTTCACTTAAACTTGAAGAACAAGAAATTGGCGACTGGTACTGTTTGAATGCTTTGCATATATGTTTCTTAGACTATATAGAAGCAATATATACAAAGATTTCAACCGTCTACCTGTTCCAGTCATTGTTCTACTTGTCGAAATTTACAAATAGTTTCCTTTAAAGGATTAACAATGGGGCTCGTAGTTCACTTAAACTTGAAGAACAATAAATTGGCGAATTGTACTGTTTGGATGCATTGCATATATGTTTCTTAGACTATATAGAAGCAATATATACAAAGATTTCAACCGTCTACCTGTTCCATTCATTGTTCTACTTGTCGAAAATTACAAATAATTTCCGATAAAGGATTAACCATTGGGGCTCGTTGTTTACTTAAACTTGAAGAACAAAAAATTGGCGAATGGTACTGTTTGGATGCTTTGCATATATGTTTCTTAGACTATATAGAAGCAATATATACATTGATTTCAACCGTCTACATGTTCCATTCATTGTTCTACTTGTCGAAATTTACAAATAATTTCCTTTAAAGGATTAACAATGGGGCTCGTAGTTCACTTAAACTTGAAGAACAAAAAATTGGCGAATGGTACTGTTTGGATGCTTTGCATATATGTTTCTTAGACTATATAGACGCAATATATACAAAGATTTCAACAGTCTACCTGTTCCAGTCACTGTTGTACTTGTCGAAATTTACAAATAATTTCCTTTAAAGGATTAACAATGGGGCTCGTAGTTCACTTAAACTTGAAGAACAAAAAATTAGCGAATGGTACTGTTTGGATGCTTTGCATATATGTTTCTTAGACTATATAGAAGCAATATATATAATGATTTCAACCGACTACCTGTTCCATTCTTTGTTCTACATGTCGAAAGTTACAAATAATTTCCGTTTCATGATTATCAATGGGGCTCGTTGTTCACTTAAACTTGAAGAACAAAAAATTGATGAATGGTACTGTTTGGATGCTTTGCATATATGTTTCTTAGACTATATAGAAGCAATATATACATTGATTTCAACCGACTACCTGTTCCATTCATTGTTCTACTTGTCGCAAGTTACAAATAATTTCCGATAAAGGATTAACCATTGGGGCTCGTTGTTCACTTAAACATGAAGAACAAAAAATTGGCGAATGGTACTGTTTGGATGCTTTGCATATATGTTTCTTAGACTATATAGAAGCAATATATACATTGATTTCAACCGTCTACCTGTTCCATTCATTGTTCTACTTGTAGAAAGTTACAAATAATTTCCGTTTCATAATTATCAAAGGGGCTCGTTGTTCACTTAAACTTGAAGAACAAAAAATTGGCGAATGGTACTGTTTGGATGCTTTGCATATATGTTTCGTGGACTATATAGAAACAGTATATACAATGACTTCAACCGTCTACATGATCCATTCATTGTTCTACTTGTCGATATTTACAAATAATTTCCTTTAAAGGATTAACAATTGGGCTCGTAGTTCACTTAAATTTAAAGAACAAAAAATTGGCGAATTGTACTGTTTGGATTCTTTGCATATATGTTTCTTAGACTATTTAGAAGCAATATATACATTGATTTCAACCGGCTACCTGTTCCATTCATTGTTCTACTTGTCGCAAGTTACAAATAATTTCCGTTAAAGTATTAACAATGGAGCTCGTAGTTCACTTAAACTTGAAGATCAAATAATTGGCGAATTGTACTGTTTGGACGGTTTGCATATGTCTTTCTTAGACTATATAGAAGCAATATATACAATGATTCCAACAGTCTACCTGTTCCATTCATTGTTCTACTTGTCGAAATTTACAAATAATTTCTTTTAAAGGATTAACAATGGGGCTCGTAGTTCACTTAAACTTGAAGAACAAAAAATTGGCGAATGGTACTGTTTGGATGCTTGGCATATATGTTTCTTAGATTATATAGAAGCAATATATACAAAGATTTCGACCGTCTACCTGTTCCATTCATTGTTCTACTTGTCGAAATTTAGAAATAATTTCCTTTAAAGGATTAACAATGGGGATCGTTGTTCACTTAAACTTGAAGAACAATAAATTGGCGAATTGTACTGTTTGGATACTTTGCATATATGTTTCTTAGACTATATAGAAGCAATATATACAAAGATTTCAACAGTCTACCTGTTCCATTCATTGTTCTACTTGTCGGAAGTTACAAATAATTTCCGATAAAGGATTAACAATGGGGCTCGTTGTTCACTTAAACTTGAAGGACAAAAAATTGGCGAATGGTACTGTTTGGATGCTTTGCGTACATGTTTCTTAGACTATATGGAAGCAATATATACAAGGATTTCAACCGTCTACCTGTTCCATTCATTGTTCTACTAGTCGAAAGTTACAAATAATTTCCTTTAAAGGATTAACAATGGGGCTCATTGTTCACTTAAACTTGAAGAACAAAAAATTGGCGAATTGTACTGTTTGGATGCATTGCATATATGTTTCTTAGACTATTTAGAAGCAATATATAGAAAGATTTCACCCGTCTACCTGTACTATTCATTGTTCTACTTGTAGAAAGTTACAAATAATTTCCATTTCATGATTATCTATGGGGCTCGCTGTCCACTTAAACTTGAAGATCAAAAAATTGGCTATTGTTACTGTTTAGATGCTTTGCATATATGTTTCTTAGATTATATAGAAGCAATATATACAAAGATTTCAACCGTCTACCAGTTCCATTCATTGTTCTACTTGTCGAAAATTACAAATAATTTCCTTTAAAGGATTAACAATGGGGCTCGTTGTTAACTTAAACTTGAAGAACAATAAATTGGCGAATGGTACTGTTTGGATGCTTTGCATATATGTTTCGTAGACTATATGGAAGCAATATATACAAAGATTTCAACCGTCTACGTGTTCCAATCATTGTTCTACTTGTAGAAAGTTACAATTAATTTCCGTTAAAGGATTAATAATGGGGCTCGTAGTTCACTTAAACTTGAAGATCAAATAATTGGCGAATTGTACTGTTTGGATGATTTGCATATATGTTTCTTATACTATATAGAAGCAATATATACAAAGATTTCAACCCTCTACCTGTCCCATTCAATGTTATACTTGTCGAAAGTTACAAATAATTTCCGTTAAAGGATTAACAATGGGGATCGTAGTTTACTTAAACTTGAAGAGCAAAAAATTGGCGAATTGTACTGTTTGGATGCTTTGCATATATGTTTCTTAGACTATATAGAAGCAATATATATAATGATTTCAACCGACTACCTGTTCCATTCATTGTTCTACATGTCGAAAGTTACAAATAATTTCCGTTTCATGATTATCAATGGGGCTCGTTGTTCACTTAAACTTGAAGAACAAAAAATTGGCGAATGGTACTGTTTTGATGCTTTGCATATATGTTTCTTAGACTATATAGAAGCAATATATACAAATATTTCAACCGTCTACGTATGCCAATCATTGTTCTACTCGTCGAAATTTACAAATAATTTCCTTTAAAGGATTAACAATGGGGCTCATTGTTCACTTAAACTTGAAGAACAAAAAATTGGCGAATTGTACTGTTTGGATGCTTTGCATATATGTTTTTCAGACTATATAGAAACAAAATATACAAAGATTTCAATCGTCTACCTGTTCCATTCATTGTTCTACTTGTCGAAAGTTACAAATAATTTCCGATAAAGGATTAACAATGGGGCTCATTGTTCACTTAACCTAGAAGAACAAAAAATTGGCGAATGGTACTGTTTGGATGCTTTGCATATATGTTTCATAGACTATATGGAAGCAATATATACAAATATTTCAACCGTCTACGTGTGCCAATCATTGTTCTACCTGTCGAAATTTACAAATAATTTCCTTTAAAGGATTAACAATGGGGCTCGTTGTTCACTTAAACTTGAAGAACAATAAATTGGCGAATTGTACTGTTTGGATGCTATGCATATATGTTTCTTAGACTATATAGAAGCAATATATACAAAGATTTCAACCGTCTACGTGTGCCAATCATTGTTCTACCTGTCGAAATTTACAAATAATTTCCTTTAAAGGATTAACAATGGGGCTCATTGTTCACTTAAACTTGAAGAACAAAAAATTGGCGAATTGTACTGTTTGGATGCTTTGCATATATGTTTTTCAGACTATATAGAAGCAAAATATACAAAGATTTCAATCGTCTACCTGTTCCATTCATTGTTCTACTTGTCGAAAGTTACAAATAATTTCCGATAAAGGATTAACAATGGGGCTCATTGTTCACTTAACCTTGAAGAACAACAAATTGGCGAATGGTACTGTTTGGATGCTTTGCATATATGTTTCATAGACTATATGGAAGCAATATATAGAAAGATTTCAACCGTCTACGTGTGCCAATCATTGTTCTACTCGTCGAAATTTACAAATAATTTCCTTTAAAGGATTAACAATGGGGCTCATTGTTCACTTAAACTTGAAGAACAAAAAATTGGCGAATTGTACTGTTTGGATGCTTTGCATATATGTTTTTCAGACTACATAGAAGCAATATATACAAAGATTTCAACCGTCTACCTGTTCCATTCATTGTTCTACTTGTCGAAAGTTAGAAATAATTTCCGTTAAAGGATTAACAATGGGGCTCGTAGTTCACTTAAACTTGAAGAACAAAAAATTGGCGAATTGTACTGTTTGGATGCTTTGCATATATGTTTCTTAGACTATTTAGAAGCAATATATAGAAAGATTTCACCCGTCTACCTGTACTATTCATTGTTCTACTTGTAGAAAGTTACAAATAATTTCCATTTCATGATTATCTATGGGGCTCGCTGTCCACTTAAACTTGAAGATCAAAAAATTGGCTATTGTTACTGTTTAGATGCTTTGCATATATGTTTCTTAGATTATATAGAAGCAATATATACAGAGATTTCAACCGTCTATCCGTTCCATTCATTGTTCTACTTGTCGAAATTTACAAATAATTTCCTTTAAAGGATTAACAATGGGGCTCGTTGTTCACTTAAACTTGAAGAAGAAATAATTGGCGAATGGAACTGTTTGGATGCTTTGCATATATGTTTCTTAGACTATTTAGTAGCAATATATACAATGATTTCAACAGTCTACCTGTTCCATTCATTGTTCTACTTGTCGAAATTTACAAATAATTTCCTTTAAAGGATTAACAATGGGGCTCATTGTTCACTTAAACTTGAAGAACAAAAAATTGGCGAATTGTACTGTTTGGATGCTTTGCATATATGTTTCTTAGACTATATAGAAGCAATATATACAATGATTTCAACAGTCTACCTGTTCCATTCATTGTTCTACTTGTCGAAATTTACAAATAATTTCCTTTAAAGGATTAACAATGGGGCTCGTAGTTCACTTAAACTTGAAGAACAAAAAATTGGCGAATGGTACTGTTTGGATGCTTTGCATATATGTTTCTTAGACTATATAGAAGCAATATATACGTTGATTTCAACCGTCTATCCGTTCCATTCATTGTTCTACTTGTCGAAATTTACAAATAATTTCCTTTAAAGGATTAACAATGGGGCTCGTTGTTCACTTAAACTTGAAGAAGAAATAATTGGCGAATGGAACTGTTTGGATGCTTTGCATATATATTTCTTAGACTATATAGAAGCAATATGTACGTTGATTTCAACCGTCTATCCGTTCCATTCATTGTTCTACTTGTCGCAAGTTACAAATAATTTCCGTTAAAGTATTAACAATGGGGCTCGTAGTTCACTTAAACTTGAAGATCAAATAATTGGCGAATGGTACTGTTTGGATGCTTTGCATATATGTTTCGTAGACTATATAAAAACAATATATACAATGACTTCAACCGTCTACATGATCCATTCATTGTTCTACTTGTCGATATTTACAAATAATTTCCTTTAAAGGATTAACAATTGGGCTCGTAGTTCACTTAAACTTAAAGAACAAAAAATTGGCGAATTGTACTGTTTGGATACTTTGCATATATGTTTCTTAGACTATTTAGAAGCAACATATAAAAAGATTTCAACCGTCTACCAGTTCCATTCATTGTTCTACTTGTCGAAAGTTACAAATAATTTCCGATAAAGGATTAACAATGGGGCTCATTGTTCACTTAAACTTGAAGAACAAAAAATTGGCGAATTGTACTGTTTGGATGCTTTGCATATATGTTTCATAGACTATTTAGAAGCAATATATAGAAAGATTTCACCCGTCTACCTGTACTATTCATTGTTCTACTTGTAGAAAGTTACAAATAATTTCCATTTCATGATTATCAATGGGGCTCGCTGTTCACTTAAACTTGAAGATCAAAAAATTGGCGATTGTTACTGTTTAGATGCTTTGCATATATGTTTCTTAGATTATATAGATGCAATATATACAAAGATTTCAACCGTCTACCTGTTCCATTCATTGTTCTACTTGTCTAAAATTACAAATAATTTCCGATAAAGGATTAACCATTGGGGCTCATTGTTCACTTAAACTTGAAGAACAAAAAATTGGCGAATGGTACTGTTTGGATGCTTTGCGTACATGTTTCTTAGACTATATAGAAGCAATATATACAAAGATTTCAACCGTCTACATGTTCCAATCATTGTTCTACTTGTTGAAATTTAGAAATAATTTCCTTTAAAGGATTAACAATGGGGCTCGTAGTTCACTTAAACTTGAAGAACAAAAAATCGGCGAATGGTACTGTTTGGATGCTTTGCATATATGGTTCTTAGACTATATAGACGCAATATATACTAAGATTTCATCCGTCTACCTGTTCCATTCATTGTTCTACTTGTCGAAATTTACAAATAATTTCCTTTAAAGGATTAACAATGGGGCTCGTTGTTCACTTAAACTTGAAGAACAATAACTTGGCGAATTGTACTGTTTGGATGCTTTGCATATATGTTTCTTAGACTATATAGAAGCAATATATACAAAGATTTCAACCGTCTTCCTGTTCCATTCATTGTTCTACTTGTCGAAAGTTACAAATAATTTCCGATAAAGGATTAACAATGGGGCTCGTTGTTCACTTAAACTTGAAGAACAATAACTTGGCGAATTGTACTGTTTGGATGCTTTGCATATATGTTTCTTAGACTATATAGAAGCAATATATACAAAGATTTCAACCGTCTTCCTGTTCCATTCATTGTTCTACTTGTCGAAAGTTACAAATAATTTCCGATAAAGGATTAACAATGGGGCTCATTGTTCACTTAAACTTGAAGGACAAAAAATTGGCGAATGGTACTGTTTGGATGCTTTGCATATATGTTTCTTAGACTATATGGAAGCAATATATACAAAGATTTCAACCGTCTACGTGTTCCAATCATTGTTCTACTTGTAGAAAGTTACAATTAATTTCCGTTAAAGGATTAACAATGGGGCTCGCAGTTCACTTAAACTTGAAGAACAAAAAATTGGCGAATGGTACTGTTTGGATGCTTTGCATATATGTTTCTTAGACTATATAGAAGCAATATATACAAAGATTTCAACCGTCTTCCTGTTCCATTCATTGTTCTACTTGTCGAAAGTTACAAATAATTTCCGATAAAGGAATAACAATGGGGCTCGTTGTTCACTTAAACTTGAAGAACAATAAATTGGCGAATTGTACTGTTTGGATGCTTTGCATATATGTTTCTTAGACTATATAGACGCAATATATACAAGGATTTCAACCGTCTACCTGTTCCATTCATTGTTCTACTTGTCGAAAGTTACAAATAATTACGGATAAAGGATTAACCATTGGGGCTCATTGTTCACTTAAACTTGAAGAACAAAAAATTGGCGAATTGTACTGTTTGGATGCTTTGCATATATGTTTCTTAGACTATATAGAAGCAATATATACAAAGATTTCAACCGTCTTCCTGTTCCATTCATTGTTCTACTTGTCGAAAATTACAAATAATTTCCGATAAAGGAATAACAATGGGGCTCATTGTTCACTTAAATTTGAAGGACAAAAAATTGGCGAATGGTACTGTTTGGATGCTTTGCATATATGTTTCGTAGACTATATAGAAGCAATATATACAATGATTTCAACCGTCTACATGATCCATTCATTGTTCTACTTGTCGAAATTTGCAAATAATTTCCTTTAAAGGATTAACAATTGTGCTCGTAGTTCACATAAACATGAAGAACAAAAAATTGGCGAATTGTACTGTTTGGATGCTTTGCATATATGTTTCTTAGACTATTTAGAAGCAATATATAGAAAGATTTCACCCGTCTACCTGTACTATTCATTGTTCTACTTGTAGAAAGTTACAAATAATTTCCATTTCATGATTATCAATGGGGCTCGCTGTTCACTTAAACTTGAAGATCAAAAAATTGGCGAATGGTACTGTTTGGATGCTTTGCGTACATGTTTCTTAGACTATATGGAAGCAATATATACAAAGATTTCAAAAGTCTACGTGTTACAATCATTGTTCTACTTGTCGAAATTTACAAATAATTTCCTTTAAAGGATTAACAATGGGGCTCGTTGTTCACTTAAACTTGAAGAACAAAAAATTGGCGAATGGTACTGTTTGGATGCTTTGCATATATGTTTCTTACACTATATAGAAGCAATATATACATTGATTTCAACCGTCTACCTGTTCCATTCATTGTTCTACTTGTCGAAATTTACAAATAATTTCCTTTAAAGGATTAACAATGGGGCTGGTAGTTCACTTAAACTTGAAGAACAAAAAAATGGCGAATTGTACTATTTGGATGCTTTGCATATATGTTTCTTAGACAATTTAGAAGCAATATATAGAATGATTTAACCCGTCTACCTGTACTATTCATTGTTCTACTTGTAGAAAGTTACAAATAATTTCCATTTCATGATTATCAATGGGGCTCGCTGTTCACTTAAACTTGAAGATCAAAAAATTGGCGATTGTTACTGTTTAGATGCTTTGCATATAGGTTTCTTAGACTGTATAGAAGCAATATATACAAAGATTTCAACCGTCTACCTGTTCCATTCATTGTTCTACTTGTCGAAAATTACAAATAATTTCCGATAAAGGATTAACCATTGGGGCTCATTGTTCACTTAAACTTGAAGAACAAAAAATTGGCGAATGGTACTGTTTGGATGCTTTGCATATATGTTTCTTAGACTATATAGAAGCAATATATACATTGATTTCAACCGTCTATCTGTTCCATTCATTGTTCTACTTGTAGAAAGTTACAAATAATTTCCGTTTCATAATTATCAATGGGGCTCGTTGTTCACTTAAACTTGAAGAACAAAAAATTGGCGAATGGTACTGTTTGGATGCTTTGCATATATGTTTCATAGACTATATAGAAGCAATATATACAATGACTTCAACCGTCTACATGATCCATTCATTGTTCTACTTGTCGATATTTACAAATAATTTCCTTTAAAGGATTAACAATTGGGCTCGTAGTTTACTTAAACTTAAAGAACAAAAAATTGGCGAATTGTACTGTTTGGATACTTTGCATATATGTTTCTTAGACTATTTAGAAGCAATATATAAAAAGATTTCAACCGTCTACCAGTTCCATTCATTGTTCTACTTGTCGAAAGTTACAAATAATTTCCGATAAAGGATTAACAATGGGGCTCATTGTTCACTTAAACTTGAAGAACAAAAAATTGGTGAATTGTACTGTTTGGATGCTTTGCATATATGTTTCTTAGACTATATAGAAGCAATATATACAAAGATTTCAACCGTCTTCCTGTTCCATTCATTGTTCTACTTGTCGAAAGTTACAAATAATTTCCGATAAAGGAATAACAATGGGGCTCATTGTTCACTTAAATTTGAAGGACAAAAAATTGGCGAATGGTACTGTTTGGATGCTTTGCATATATGTTTCTTAGACTATATGGAAGCAATATATACAAAGATTTCAACCGTCTACGTGTTCCAATCATTGTTCTACTTGTAGAAAGTTACAATTAATTTCCGTTAAAGGATTAACAATGGGGCTCGCAGTTCACTTAAACTTGAAGAACAAAAAATTGCCGAATTGTACTGTTTGGATGCTTTGCATATATGTTTCTTAGACTATATAGAAGCAATATATACAAAGATTTCAACCGTCTTCCTGTTCCATTCATTGTTCTACTTGTCGAAAGTTACAAATAATTTCCGATAAAGGAATAACAATGGGGCTCGTTGTTCACTTAAACTTGAAGAACAATAAATTGGCGAATTGTACTGTTTGGATGCTTTGCATATATGTTTCTTAGACTATATAGACGCAATATATACAAGGATTTCAACCGTCTACCTGTTCCATTCATTGTTCTACTTGTCGAAAGTTACAAATAATTACGGATAAAGGATTAACCATTGGGGCTCATTGTTCACTTAAACTTGAAGAACAAAAAATTGGCGAATTGTACTGTTTGGATGCTTTGCATATATGTTTCTTAGACTATATAGAAGCAATATATACAAAGATTTCAACCGTCTTCCTGTTCCATTCATTGTTCTACTTGTCGAAAATTACAAATAATTTCCGATAAAGGAATAACAATGGGGCTCATTGTTCACTTAAATTTGAAGGACAAAAAATTGGCGAATGGTACTGTTTGGATGCTTTGCATGTATGTTTCGTAGACTATATAGAAGCAATATATACAATGATTTCAACCGTCTACATGATCCATTCATTGTTCTACTTGTCGAAATTTGCAAATAATTTCCTTTAAAGGATTAACAATTGTGCTCGTAGTTCACATAAACATGAAGAACAAAAAATTGGCGAATTGTACTGTTTGGATGCTTTGCATATATGTTTCTTAGACTATTTAGAAGCAATATATAGAAAGATTTCACCCGTCTACCTGTACTATTCATTGTTCTACTTGTAGAAAGTTACAAATAATTTCCATTTCATGATTATCAATGGGGCTCGCTGTTCACTTAAACTTGAAGATCAAAAAATTGGCGAATGGTACTGTTTGGATGCTTTGCGTACATGTTTCTTAGACTATATGGAAGCAATATATACAAAGATTTCAAAAGTCTACGTGTTACAATCATTGTTCTACTTGTCGAAATTTACAAATAATTTCCTTTAAAGGATTAACAATGGGGCTCGTTGTTCACTTAAACTTGAAGAACAAAAAATTGGCGAATGGTACTGTTTGGATGCTTTGCATATATGTTTCTTACACTATATAGAAGCAATATATACATTGATTTCAACCGTCTACCTGTTCCATTCATTGTTCTACTTGTCGAAATTTACAAATAATTTCCTTTAAAGGATTAACAATGGGGCTGGTAGTTCACTTAAACTTGAAGAACAAAAAAATGGCGAATTGTACTATTTGGATGCTTTGCATATATGTTTCTTAGACTATATAGAAGCAATATATACATTGATTTCAACCGTCTATCTGTTCCATTCATTGTTCTACTTGTAGAAAGTTACAAATAATTTCCGTTTCATAATTATCAATGGGGCTCGTTGTTCACTTAAACTTGAAGAACAAAAAATTGGCGAATGGTACTGTTTGGATGCTTTGCATATATGTTTCTTAGACTATATAGAAGCAATATATACAAAGATTTCAACCGTCTTCCTGTTCCATTCATTGTTCTACTTGTCGAAAGTTACAAATAATTTCCGATAAAGGAATAACAATGGGGCTCATTGTTCACTTAAATTTGAAGGACAAAAAATTGGCGAATGGTACTGTTTGGATGCTTTGCATATATGTTTCTTAGACTATATGGAAGCAATATATACAAAGATTTCAACCGTCTACGTGTTCCAA
Source organism: Cerceris ruficornis (assembly GCA_963989415.1). Classification (NCBI taxonomy): domain Eukaryota; kingdom Metazoa; phylum Arthropoda; class Insecta; order Hymenoptera; family Crabronidae; genus Cerceris; species Cerceris ruficornis. The sequence continues at coordinate 224,925 of CAXDIW010000313.1, read as the reverse complement.
TCATTGTTCTACTTGTAGAAAGTTACAATTAATTTCCGTTAAAGGATTAACAATGGGGCTCGCAGTTCACTTAAACTTGAAGAACAAAAAATTGCCGAATTGTACTGTTTGGATGCTTTGCATATATGTTTCGTAGACTATATAGAAGCAATATATACAATGATTTCAACCGTCTACATGATCCATTCATTGTTCTACTTGTCGAAATTAGCAAATAATTTCCTTTAAAGGATTAACAATTGGGGCTCGTTGTTCACTTAAACTTGAAGAACAAAAAATTGGCGAATGGTACTGTTTGGATGCTTTGCATATATGTTTCTTAGACTATATAGAAGCAATATATACATTGATTTCAACCGTCTACCTGTTCCATTCATTGTTCTACTTGTAGAAAGTTACAAATAATTTCCGTTTCATAATTATCAATGGGGCTCGTTGTTCACTTAAACTTGAAGAACAAAAAATTGGCGAATGGTACTGTTTGGATGCTTTGCTGATATGTGTCATAGACTATATAGAAGCAATATATACAAGGATTTCAACCGTCTACCTGTTCCATTCATTGTTCTACTTGTCGAAAGTTACAAATAATTTCCGTTAAAGGAGTAACAATGGGGCTCGTAGTTCACTTAAACTTGAAGAACAAAAAATTGGCGAATGGTACTGTTTGGATGCTTTGCATATATGTTTCTTAGACTATATAGAAGCAATATATACAAAGATTTCAACCGTCTACGTGTTCCAATCATTGTTCTACTTGTAGAAAGTTACAATTAATTTCCGTTAAAGGATTAACAATGGGGCTCGTAGTTCACTTAAACTTGAAGAACAAAAAATTGGCGAATTGTACTGTTTGGATGCTTTGCATATATGTTTCTTAGATTATATAGAAGCAATATATACAAAGATATCAACCGTCTACCTGTTCCATTCATTGTTCTACTTGTCGAAAATTACAAATAATTTCCGATAAAGGATTAACCATTGGGGCTCATTGTTCACTAAACTTGAAGAACAAAAAATTGTCGAATGGTACTGTTTGGATGCTTTGAATATATGTTTCTTAGATTATATAGAAGCAATATATACAAAGATTTCAACCGTCTACCTGTTCCATTCATTGTTCTACTTGTCGAAAATTACAAGTAATTTCCGATAAAGGATTAACCATTGGGGCTCATTGTTCACTTAAACTTGAAGAACAAGAAATTGGCGAATGGTACAGTTTGGATGCTTTGCGTACATGTTTCTTAGACTATATGGAAGCAATATATACAAAGATTTCAACCGTCTACGTGTTCCAATCATTGTTCTACTTGTAGAAAGTTACAATTAATTTCCGTTAAAGGATTAACAATGGGGCTCGTAGTTCACTTAAACTTGAAGAACAAAAAATTGGCGAATTGTACTGTTTGGATGCTTTGCATATATGTTTCGTAGGCTATATAGAAGCAATATATACAATGATTTCAACCGTCTACGTGTTCCAATCGTTGTCCTACTTGTCGAAATTTACAAATAATTTCCTTTAAAGGATTAACAATGGGGCTCGTAGTTCGCTTAAACTTGAAGAACAAAAAAATTGCGAATGGTACTGTTTGGATGCTTTGCATATATGTTTCTTATACTATATAGAAGCAATATATACAAAGATTTCAACCGTATACCTGTTCCATTCACTGTTCTACTTGTCGAAAGTTACAAATAATTTCCGATAAAGGATTAACAATGGGGCTCATTGTTCACTTAAAATTGAAGAACAAAAAATTGGCGAATGGTACTGTTTGGATGCTTTGCATATATGTTTCTTAGACTATATAGAAGCAATATATACAATGATTTCAACCGTCTACCTATTTCATTCATTGTTCTACTAGCCGAAATTTACAAATAATTTCCTTTAAAGGATTAACAATTGGGCTCGTAGTTCACTTAAACTTGAAGAGCAAAAAATTGGCGAATTGTTCTGCTTGGACGCTTTGCATATATGTTTCTTGGACTATATAGAAGCAATATATACAATGATTTCAACAGTCTACCTGTTCCATTCATTGTTCTACTTGTCGAAATTTACAAATAATTTCCTTTAAAGGATTAACCGTTGGGGCTCATTGTTCACTTAAACTTGAAGAACAAATAATTGGCGAATGGTACTGTTTGGATGCTTTGCGTACATGTTTCTTAGACTATATGGAAGCAATATATACAAAGATTTCAACCGTCTACGTGTTCCAATCATTGTTCTACTTGTCGAAATTTACAAATAATTTCCTTTAAAGGATTAACAATGGGGCTCGTTGTTCACTTAAACTTGAAGAACAAAAAATTGGCGAATGGTACTGTTTGGATGCTTTGCACATATGTTTCTTAGACTATATAGGAGCAATATATACAAAGATTTCAACCGTCTACGGGTTCCAATCATTGTTCTACTTGTAGAAATTTACAATTAATTTCCGTTAAAGGATTAACAATGGGGCTCATTGTTCACTTAAACTTGAAGAACAAAAAATTGGCGAATGGTACTGTTTGGATGATTCGCAAATATGTTTCTTAGACTATTTAGGAGCAATATATAGAAAGATTTCACCCGTCTACCTGTACTATTCATTGTTCGACTTGTAGAAAGTCACAAATAATTTCCATTTCATGATTATCAATGGGGCTCGCTGTTCACTTAAACTTGAAGAACAATAAAATGGCGAATTGTACTGTTTGGATGCTATGCATATATGTTTCTTAGACTATATAGAAGCAATATATATATAATGATTTCAACCGTCTACCTGTTCCATTCATTGTTCTACATGTCGAAAGTTACAATTAATTTCCGTTAAAGGATTAAAAATGGGGCTCATTGTTCACTTAAACTTGAAGAACAAAAAATTGGCGAATGGTACTGTTTGGATGCTTTGCATATATGTTTCTTAGACTATATGGAAGCAATATATACAATTATTTCAACCGTTTACCTGTTCCATTCATTGTTCTACATGTCGAAAGTTACAAATAATTTCCGTTTCATGATTATCAATGGGGCTCGTTGTTCACTTAAACTTGAAGAACAAAAAATTGGCGAATGGTACTGTTTCGATGCTTTGCATATATGTTTCTTAGACTATATGGAAGCAATATATACAAAGATTTCAACCGTCTACGTGTTCCAATCATTGTTCTACTTGTCGAAAATTACAAATAATTTCCGATAAAGGATTAACCATTGGGGCTCATTGTTCAATTAAACTTGAAGAACAAAAAATGGCGAATGGTACTGTTTGGATGCTTTGCGTACATGTTTCTTAGACTATATAGAAGCAATATATACAATGATTTCAACCGTCTACCTATTCCATTCATTGTTCTACTAGCCGAAATTTACAAATAATTTCCTTTAAAGTATTAACAATGGAGCTCGTAGTTCACTTAAACTTGAAGAGCAAAAAATTGGCGAATTGTTCTGTTTGGATGCTTTGTATATATGTTTCTTAGACTATATAGAAGCAATATATACAAAGAATTCAACCGTCTACCTGTTCCATTCATTGTTCTACTTGTCGAAAGTTACAAATAATTTCCGATAACGTATTAACCATTTGGGCTCATTGTTCACTTAAACTTGACGAACAAAAAATTGGCGAATTGTACTGTTTGGATGCTTTGCATATATGTTTCTTATACTATATAGAAGCAATATATACAAAGATTTCAACCGTCTACCTGTTCCATTCACTGTTCTACTTGTCGAAAGTTACAAATAATTTCCGATAAAGGATTAACAATGGGGCTCATTGTTCACTTAAAATTGAAGAACAAAAAATTGGCGAATGGTACTGTTTGGATGCTTTGCGTATATGTTTCTTAGACTATATAGAAGCAATATATACAATGATTTCAACCGTCTACCTATTCCATTCATTGTTCTACTAGCCGAAATTTACAAATAATTTCCTTTAAAGGATTAACAATGGGGCTCGTAGTTCACTTAAACTTGAAGAGCAAAAAATTGGCGAATTGTTCTGTTTGGACGCTTTGCATATATGTTTCTTGGACTATATAGAAGCAATATATACAATGATTTCAACAGTCTACCTGTTCCATTCATTGTTCTACTTGTCGAAATTTACAAATAATTTCCTTTAAAGGATTAACCGTTAGGCTCATTGTTCACTTAAACTTGAAGAACAAAAAATTAGCGAATTGTACTGTTTGGATGCTTTGCATATATGTTTCTTATACTATATAGAAGCAATATATACAATTATTTCAACCGTTTACCTGTTCCATTCATTGTTCTACATGTCGAAAGTTACAAATAATTTCCGTTTCATGATTATCAATGGGGCTCGTTGTTCACTTAAACTTGACGAACAAAAAATTGGCGAATTGTACTGTTTGGATGCTTTGCATATATGTTTCTTAGACTATATAGAAGCAATATATACAAAGATTTCAACCGTCTAAGTCTTCCAATCATTGTTCTACTTGTAGAAAGTTACAATTAATTTCCGTTAAAGGATTAACAATGGGGCTCGTAGTTCACTTAAACTTGAAGAACAAAAAATTGGCGAATGGTACTGTTTGGATGCTTTGCGTACATGTTTCTTAGACTATATGGAAGCAATATATACAAAGATTGCAACCGTCTACGTGTTCCAATCATTGTTCTACCTGTAGAAAGTTACAATTAATTTCCGTTAAAGGATTAACAATGGGGCTCGTAGTTCACTTAAACTTGAAGAACAAAAAATTGGCGAATTGTACTGTTTGGATGCTTTGCATATATGTTTCTTAGATTATATAGAAGCAATATATACAAAGATATCAACCGTCTACCTGTTCCATTCATTGTTCTACTTGTCGAAAATTACAAATAATTTCCGATAAAGGATTAACCATTGGGGCTCATTGTTCACTAAACTTGAAGAACAAAAAATTGTCGAATGGTACTGTTTGGATGCATTGAATATATGTTTCTTAGATTATATAGAAGCAATATATACAAAGATTTCAACCGTCTACCTGTTCCATTCATTGTTCTACTTGTCGAAAATTACAAGTAATTTCCGATAAAGGATTAACCATTGGGGCTCATTGTTCACTTAAACTTGAAGAACAAGAAATTGGCGAATGGTACAGTTTGGATGCTTTGCGTACATGTTTCTTAGACTATATGGAAGCAATATATACAAAGATTTCAACCGTCTACGTGTTCCAATCATTGTTCTACTTGTAGAAAGTTACAATTAATTTCCGTTAAAGGATTAACAATGGGGCTCGTAGTTCACTTAAACTTGAAGAACAAAAAATTGGCGAATTGTACTGTTTGGATGCTTTGCATATATGTTTCGTAGGCTATATAGAAGCAATATATACAATGATTTCAACCGTATACGTGTTCCAATCGTTGTCCTACTTGTCGAAATTTACAAATAATTTCCGATAAAGGATTAACCATTGGGGCTCATTGTTCACTTAAACTTGAAGAACAAAAAATTGGCGAATTGTACTGTTTGGATGCTTTGCATATATGTTTCTTAGACTATATAGAAGCAATATATACAATGATTTCAACCGTCTACCTATTCCATTCATTGTTCCACTTGCCGAAATTTACAAATAATTTCCTTTAAAGGATTAACAATGGGGCTCATAGTTCACTTACACCTGAAGAACAAAAAATTGGCGAATTGTACTGTTTGGAGGCTTTGCATATATGTTTCTTAGACTCTTTAGAAGCAATATATAGAAAGATTTCACCCGTCTACCTGTACTATTCATTGTTCTACTTGTAGAAAGTTACAAATAATTACCATTTCATGATTATCAATGGGGCTCGCTGTTCACTTAAACTTGAAGATCAAAAAATTGGCGATGGTTACTGTTTAGATGCTTTGCATATATGTTTCATAGACTATATAGAAGCAGTATATACAATGATTTCAACCGTCTACCTGTACCATTCATTGTTCTACTTGTCGCAAGTTACAAATAATTTCCGTTAAAGGAGTAACAATGGGGCTCGTAGTTCACTTAAACTTGAAGAACAAAAAATTGGCGAATGGTACTGTTTGGCTGCTTTGCATATATGTTTCTTAGACTATATAGAAGCAATATATACAAAGATTTCAACCGTCTACGTGTTCCAATCATTGTTCTACTTGTAGAAAGTTACAATTAATTTCCGTTAAAGGATTAACAATGGGGCTCGTAGTTCACTTAAACTTGAAGAACAAGAAAATGGCGAATGGTACTGTTTGGATGCTTTGCATATATGTTTCTTATACTATATAGAAGCAATATATACAAAGATTTCAACCGTATACCTGTTCCATTCAATGTTCTACTTGTCGAAAGTTACAAATAATTTCCGATAAAGGATTAACAATGGGGCTCATTGTTCACTTAAAATTGAAGAACAAAAAATTGGCGAATGGTACTGTTTGGATGCTTTGCATATATGTTTCTTAGACTATATAGAAGCAATATATACAATGATTTCAACCGTCTACCTATTCCATTCATTGTTCTACTAGCCGAAATTTACAAATAATTTCCTTTAAAGGATTAACAATTGGGCTCGTAGTTCACTTAAACTTGAAGAGCAAAAAATTGGCGAATTGTTCTGCTTGGACGCTTTGCATATATGTTTCTTGGACTATATAGAAGCAATATATACAATGATTTCAACAGTCTACCTGTTCCATTCATTGTTCTACTTGTCGAAATTTACAAATAATTTCCTTTAAAGGATTAACCGTTGGGGCTCATTGTTCACTTAAACTTGAAGAACAAAAAATTGGCGAATGGTACTGTTTGGATGCTTTGCGTACATGTTTCTTAGACTATATGGAAGCAATATATACAAAGATTTCAACCGTCTACGTGTTCCAATCATTGTTCTACTTGTCGAAATTTACAAATAATTTCCTTTAAAGGATTAACAATGGGGCTCGTTGTTCACTTAAACTTGAAGAACAAAAAATTGGCGAATGGTACTGTTTGGATGCTTTGCACATATGTTTCTTAGACTATATAGGAGCAATATATACAAAGATTTCAACCGTCTACGGGTTCCAATCATTGTTCTACTTGTAGAAATTTACAATTAATTTCCGTTAAAGGATTAACAATGGGGCTCATTGTTCACTTAAACTTGAAGAACAAAAAATTGGCGAATGGTACTGTTTGGATGATTCGCAAATATGTTTCTTAGACTATTTAGGAGCAATATATAGAAAGATTTCACCCGTCTACCTGTACTATTCATTGTTCGACTTGTAGAAAGTCACAAATAATTTCCATTTCATGATTATCAATGGGGCTCGCTGTTCACTTAAACTTGAAGAACAATAAAATGGCGAATTGTACTGTTTGGATGCTATGCATATATGTTTCTTAGACTATATAGAAGCAATATATATATAATGATTTCAACCGTCTACCTGTTCCATTCATTGTTCTACATGTCGAAAGTTACAATTAATTTCCGTTAAAGGATTAAAAATGGGGCTCATTGTTCACTTAAACTTGAAGAACAAAAAATTGGCGAATGGTACTGTTTGGATGCTTTGCATATATGTTTCTTAGACTATATGGAAGCAATATATACAATTATTTCAACCGTTTACCTGTTCCATTCATTGTTCTACATGTCGAAAGTTACAAATAATTTCCGTTTCATGATTATCAATGGGGCTCGTTGTTCACTTAAACTTGAAGAACAAAAAATTGGCGAATGGTACTGTTTCGATGCTTTGCATATATGTTTCTTAGACTATATGGAAGCAATATATACAAAGATTTCAACCGTCTACGTGTTCCAATCATTGTTCTACTTGTCGAAAATTACAAATAATTTCCGATAAAGGATTAACCATTGGGGCTCATTGTTCAATTAAACTTGAAGAACAAAAAATGGCGAATGGTACTGTTTGGATGCTTTGCGTACATGTTTCTTAGACTATATGGAAGCAATATATACAAAGATTTCAACCGTCTACGTGTTCCAAACATTGTTCTACTTGTCGAAATTTACAAATAATTTCCTTTAAAGGATTAACAATGGGGCTCGTTGTTCACTTAAACTTGAAGAACAATAAATTGGCGAATTGTACTGTTTGGATGCTTTGCATATATGTTTCTTAGACTATATAGAAGCAATATATACAATGATTTCAACCGTCTACCTATTCCATTCATTGTTCTACTAGCCGAAATTTACAAATAATTTCCTTTAAAGTATTAACAATGGGGCTCGTAGTTCACTTAAACTTGAAGAGCAAAAAATTGGCGAATTGTTCTGTTTGGATGCTTTGTATATATGTTTCTTAGACTATATAGAAGCAATATATACAAAGATTTCAACCGTCTACCTGTTCCATTCATTGTTCTACTTGTCGAAAGTTACAAATAATTTCCGATAACGTATTAACCATTTGGGCTCATTGTTCACTTAAACTTGACGAACAAAAAATTGGCGAATTGTACTGTTTGGATGCTTTGCATATATGTTTCTTATACTATATAGAAGCAATATATACAAAGATTTCAACCGTCTACCTGTTCCATTCACTGTTCTACTTGTCGAAAGTTACAAATAATTTCCGATAAAGGATTAACAATGGGGCTCATTGTTCACTTAAAATTGAAGAACAAAAAATTGGCGAATGGTACTGTTTGGATGCTTTGCGTATATGTTTCTTAGACTATATAGAAGCAATATATACAATGATTTCAACCGTCTACCTATTCCATTCATTGTTCTACTAGCCGAAATTTACAAATAATTTCCTTTAAAGGATTAACAATGGGGCTCGTAGTTCACTTAAACTTGAAGAGCAAAAAATTGGCGAATTGTTCTGTTTGGACGCTTTGCATATATGTTTCTTGGACTATATAGAAGCAATATATACAATGATTTCAACAGTCTACCTGTTCCATTCATTGTTCTAGTTGTCGAAATTTACAAATAATTTCCTTTAAAGGATTAACCGTTAGGCTCATTGTTCACTTAAACTTGAAGAACAAAAAATTAGCGAATTGTACTGTTTGGATGCTTTGCATATATGTTTCTTATACTATATAGAAGCAATATATACAATTATTTCAACCGTTTACCTGTTCCATTCATTGTTCTACATGTCGAAAGTTACAAATAATTTCCGTTTCATGATTATCAATGGGGCTCGTTGTTCACTTAAACTTGGAGAACAAAAAATTGGCGAATGGTACTGTTTCGATGCTTTGCATATATGTTTCTTAGACTATATGGAAGCAATATATACAAAGATTTCAACCGTCTACCTGTTCCATTCATTGTTCTACTTGTCGAAAGTTACAAATAATTTCCGATAACGTATTAACCATTGGGGCTCATTGTTCACTTAAACTTGACGAACAAAAAATTGGCGAATTGTACTGTTTGGATGCTTTGCATATATGTTTCTTATACTATATAGAAGCAATGTATACAAAGATTTCAACCGTCTACCTGTTCCATTCACTGTTCTACTTGTCGAAAGTTACAAATAATTTCCGATAAAGGATTAACAATGGGGCTCATTGTTCACTTAAAATTGAAGAACAAAAAATTGGCGAATGGTACTGTTTGGATGCTTTGCGTATATGTTTCTTAGACTATATAGAAGCAATATATACAATGATTTCAACCGTCTACCTATTCCATTCATTGTTCTACTAGCCGAAATTTACAAATAATTTCCTTTAAAGGATTAACAATGGGGCTCGTAGTTCACTTAAACTTGAAGAGCAAAAAATTGGCGAATTGTTCTGTTTGGACGCTTTGCATATATGTTTCTTGGACTATATAGAAGCAATATATACAATGATTTCAACAGTCTACCTGTTCCATTCATTGTTCTACTTGTCGAAATTTACAAATAATTTCCTTTAAAGGATTAACCGTTAGGCTCATTGTTCACTTAAACTTGAAGAACAAAAAATTAGCGAATGGTACTATTTGAATGCTTTGCATATAAGTTTCTTAGACTATATAGAAGCAATATATATACAAAGATTTCAAACGTCTACCTGTTCCATTCATTGTTTTACTTGTCGAAAGTTAGAAATAATTTCAGTTAAAGGAATAACATTGGGGATCGTAGTTCACTTAAACTTGAAGAACAAAAAATTGGCGAATTGTTCTGTTTGGATGCTTTGCACATATGTTTCTTAGACTATATAGAAGCAATATATACAATGATTTAACAGTCTACCTGTTCCATTCATTGTTCTACTTGTCGAAATTTACAACTAATTTCCTTTAAAGGATTAACAATGGGGCTCGTTGTTCACTTAAACTTGAAGAACAGTGATTTGGCGACTGGTACTGTTTGGATGCTTTGCATATATGTTTCGTAGGCTATACTGAAGCAATATATACAATGATTTCAACCGTCTACCTGTTCCATTCATTGTTTTACTTGTCGAAAGTTACAAAGAATTTCCGTTAAAGGATTAACAATGGGGATCGTAGTTCACTTAAACTTGAAGAACAATAAATTGGCGAATTGTACTGTTTGGATGCTTTGCACATATGTTTCTTAGACTATATAGAAGCAATATATACAATGATTTCAACCGTCTACCTGTTCCATTCCTTGTTCTACTTGTCGAAATTTAAAAATAATTTCCTTTAAAGGATTAACAATGGGGCTCGTTGTTCACTTAAACTTGAAGAACAATGAATTGGCGACTTGTACTGTTTGGATGCTTTGCATATATGTTTCATAGACTATATAGAAGCAGTATATACAATGATTTCAACCGTCTACCTGTACCATTCATTGTTCTACTTGTCGCAAGTTACAAATAATTTCCGTTAAAGGAGTAACAATGGGGCTCGTAGTTCACTTAAACTTGAAGATCAAAAAATTGGCGATTGTAACTGTTTAGACGCTTTGCATATATGTTTCTTAGATTATATAGAAGCAATATATACAAAGATTTCAACCGTCTACCAGTTCCATTCATTGTTCTACTTGTCGAAAATTACAAATAATTTCCGATAAAGGATTAACCATTGTGGCTCATCGTTCACTTAAACTTGAAGAACAAAAAATTGGCGAATGGTACTGTCTGGATGCTTTGCGTACATGTTTCTTAGACTATATGGAAGATATATACAAAGGTTTCAACCGTCTACGTGTTCCAATCGTTGTCCTACTTGTCGAAATTTACAAATAATTTCCTTTAAAGGATTAACAATGGGGCTCGTAGTTCGCTTAAACTTGAAGAACAAGAAAATGGCGAATGGTACTGTTTGGATGCTTTGCATATATGTTTCTTATACTATATAGAAGCAATATATACAAAGATTTCAACCGTATACCTGTTCCATTCAATGTTCTACTTGTCGAAAGTTACAAATAATTTCCGATAAAGGATTAACAATGGGGCTCATTGTTCACTTAAAATTGAAGAACAAAAAATTGGCGAATGGTACTGTTTGGATGCTTTGCATATATGTTTCTTAGACTATATAGAAGCAATATATACAATGATTTCAACCGTCTACCTATTCCATTCATTGTTCTACTAGCCGAAATTTACAAATAATTTCCTTTAAAGGATTAACAATTGGGCTCGTAGTTCACTTAAACTTGAAGAGCAAAAAATTGGCGATTGTTCTGCTTGGACGCTTTGCATATATGTTTCTTGGACTATATAGAAGCAATATATACAATGATTTCAACAGTCTACCTGTTCCATTCATTGTTCTACTTGTCGAAATTTACAAATAATTTCCTTTAAAGGATTAACCGTTGGGGCTCATTGTTCACTTAAACTTGAAGAACAAAAAATTGGCGAATGGTACTGTTTGGATGCTTTGCGTACATGTTTCTTAGACTATATGGAAGCAATATATACAAAGATTTCAACCGTCTACGTGTTCCAATCATTGTTCTACTTGTCGAAATTTACAAATAATTTCCTTTAAAGGATTAACAATGGGGCTCGTTGTTCACTTAAACTTGAAGAACAAAAAATTGGCGAATGGTACTGTTTGGATGCTTTGCACATATGTTTCTTAGACTATATAGGAGCAATATATACAAAGATTTCAACCGTCTACGGGTTCCAATCATTGTTCTACTTGTAGAAATTTACAATTAATTTCCGTTAAAGGATTAACAATGGGGCTCATTGTTCACTTAAACTTGAAGAACAAAAAATTGGCGAATGGTACTGTTTGGATGATTCGCAAATATGTTTCTTAGACTATTTAGGAGCAATATATAGAAAGATTTCACCCGTCTACCTGTACTATTCATTGTTCGACTTGTAGAAAGTCACAAATAATTTCCATTTCATGATTATCAATGGGGCTCGCTGTTCACTTAAACTTGAAGAACAATAAAATGGCGAATTGTACTGTTTGGATGCTATGCATATATGTTTCTTAGACTATATAGAAGCAATATATATATAATGATTTCAACCGTCTACCTGTTCCATTCATTGTTCTACATATCGAAAGTTACAATTAATTTCCGTTAAAGGATTAAAAATGGGGCTCATTGTTCACTTAAACTTGAAGAACAAAAAATTGGCGAATGGTACTGTTTGGATGCTTTGCATATATGTTTCTTAGACTATATGGAAGCAATATATACAATTATTTCAACCGTTTACGTGTTCCAATCATTGTTCTACTTGTAGAAAGTTACAATTAATTTCCGTTAAAGGATTAACAATGGGGCTCGTAGTTCACTTAAACTTGAAGATCAAAAAATTGGCGATTGTTACTGTTTAGACGCTTTGCATATATGTTTCTTAGATTATATAGAAGCAATATATACAAAGATTTCAACCGTCTACCAGTTCCATTCATTGTTCTACTTGTCGAAAATTACAAATAATTTCCGATAAAGGATTAACCATTGTGGCTCATCGTTCACTTAAACTTGAAGAACAAAAAATTGGCGAATGGTACTGTCTGGATGCTTTGCGTACATGTTTCTTAGACTATATGGAAGATATATACAAAGGTTTCAACCGTCTACGTGTTCCAATCGTTGTCCTACTTGTCGAAATTTACAAATAATTTCCTTTAAAGGATTAACAATGGGGCTCGTAGTTCGCTTAAACTTGAAGAACAAGAAAATGGCGAATGGTACTGTTTGGATGCTTTGCATATATGTTTCTTATACTATATAGAAGCAATATATACAAAGATTTCAACCGTATACCTGTTCCATTCAATGTTCTACTTGTCGAAAGTTACAAATAATTTCCGATAAAGGATTAACAATGGGGCTCATTGTTCACTTAAAATTGAAGAACAAAAAATTGGCGAATGGTACTGTTTGGATGCTTTGCATATATGTTTCTTAGACTATATAGAAGCAATATATACAATGATTTCAACCGTCTACCTATTCCATTCATTGTTCTACTAGCCGAAATTTACAAATAATTTCCTTTAAAGGATTAACAATTGGGCTCGTAGTTCACTTAAACTTGAAGAGCAAAAAATTGGCGAATTGTTCTGCTTGGACGCTTTGCATATATGTTTCTTGGACTATATAGAAGCAATATATACAATGATTTCAACAGTCTACCTGTTCCATTCATTGTTCTACTTGTCGAAATTTACAAATAATTTCCTTTAAAGGATTAACCGTTGGGGCTCATTGTTCACTTAAACTTGAAGAACAAAAAATTGGCGAATGGTACTGTTTGGATGCTTTGCGTACATGTTTCTTAGACTATATGGAAGCAATATATACAAAGATTTCAACCGTCTACGTGTTCCAATTATTGTTCTACTTGTCGAAATTTACAAATAATTTCCTTTAAAGGATTAACAATGGGGCTCGTTGTTCACTTAAACTTGAAGAACAAAAAATTGGCGAATGGTACTGTTTGGATGCTTTGCACATATGTTTCTTAGACTATTTAGGAGCAATATATAGAAAGATTTCACCCGTCTACCTGTACTATTCATTGTTCGACTTGTAGAAAGTCACAAATAATTTCCATTTCATGATTATCAATGGGGCTCGCTGTTCACTTAAACTTGAAGAACAATAAAATGGCGAATTGTACTGTTTGGATGCTATGCATATATGTTTCTTAGACTATATAGAAGCAATATATATATAATGATTTCAACCGTCTACCTGTTCCATTCATTGTTCTACATATCGAAAGTTACAATTAATTTCCGTTAAAGGATTAAAAATGGGGCTCATTGTTCACTTAAACTTGAAGAACAAAAAATTGGCGAATGGTACTGTTTGGATGCTTTGCAAATATGTTTCTTAGACTATTTAGGAGCAATATATAGAAAGATTTCACCCGTCTACCTGTACTATTCATTGTTCGACTTGTAGAAAGTCACAAATAATTTCCATTTCATGATTATCAATGGGGCTCGCTGTTCACTTAAACTTGAAGAACAATAAAATGGCGAATTGTACTGTTTGGATGCTATGCATATATGTTTCTTAGACTATATAGAAGCAATATATATATAATGATTTCAACCGTCTACCTGTTCCATTCATTGTTCTACATATCGAAAGTTACAATTAATTTCCGTTAAAGGATTAAAAATGGGGCTCATTGTTCACTTAAACTTGAAGAACAAAAAATTGGCGAATGGTACTGTTTGGATGCTTTGCATATATGTTTCTTAGACTATATGGAAGCAATATATACAATTATTTCAACCGTTTACCTGTTCCATTCATTGTTCTACATGTCGAAAGTTACAAATAATTTCCGTTTCATGATTATCAATGGGGCTCGTTGTTCACTTAAACTTGAAGAACAAAAAATTGGCGAATGGTACTGTTTCGATGCTTTGCATATATGTTTCTTAGACTATATGGAAGCAATATATACAAAGATTTCAACCGTCTACGTGTTCCAATCATTGTTCTACTTGTCGAAAATTACAAATAATTTCCGATAAAGGATTAACCATTGGGGCTCATTGTTCAATTAAACTTGAAGAACAAAAAATGGCGAATGGTACTGTTTGGATGCTTTGCGTACATGTTTCTTAGACTATATGGAAGCAATATATACAAAGATTTCAACCGTCTACGTGTTCCAAACATTGTTCTACTTGTCGAAATTTACAAATAATTTCCTTTAAAGGATTAACAATGGGGCTCGTTGTTCACTTAAACTTGAAGAACAATAAATTGGCGAATTGTACTGTTTGGATGCTTTGCATATATGTTTCTTAGACTATATAGAAGCAATATATACAATGATTTCAACCGTCTACCTATTCCATTCATTGTTCTACTAGCCGAAATTTACAAATAATTTCCTTTAAAGTATTAACAATGGGGCTCGTAGTTCACTTAAACTTGAAGAGCAAAAAATTGGCGAATTGTTCTGTTTGGATGCTTTGTATATATGTTTCTTAGACTATATAGAAGCAATATATACAAAGATTTCAACCGTCTACCTGTTCCATTCATTGTTCTACTTGTCGAAAGTTACAAATAATTTCCGATAACGTATTAACCATTTGGGCTCATTGTTCACTTAAACTTGACGAACAAAAAATTGGCGAATTGTACTGTTTGGATGCTTTGCATATATGTTTCTTATACTATATAGAAGCAATATATACAAAGATTTCAACCGTCTACCTGTTCCATTCACTGTTCTACTTGTCGAAATTTACAAATAATTTCCTTTAAAGGATTAACCGTTAGGCTCATTGTTCACTTAAACTTGAAGAACAAAAAATTAGCGAATTGTACTGTTTGGATGCTTTGCATATATGTTTCTTATACTATATAGAAGCAATATATACAATTATTTCAACCGTTTACCTGTTCCATTCATTGTTCTACATGTCGAAAGTTACAAATAATTTCCGTTTCATGATTATCAATGGGGCTCGTTGTTCACTTAAACTTGAAGAACAAAAAATTGGCAAATGGTACTGTTTCGATGCTTTGCATATATGTTTCTTAGACTATATGGAAGCAATATATACAAAGATTTCAACCGTCTACCTGTTCCATTCATTGTTCTACTTGTCGAAAGTTACAAATAATTTCCGATAACGTATTAACCATTGGGGCTCATTGTTCACTTAAACTTGACGAACAAAAAATTGGCGAATTGTACTGTTTGGATGCTTTGCATATATGTTTCTTATACTATATAGAAGCAATGTATACAATGATTTCAACCGTCTACCTGTTCCATTCACTGTTCTACTTGTCGAAAGTTACAAATAATTTCCGATAAAGGATTAACAATGGGGCTCATTGTTCACTTAAAATTGAAGAACAAAAAATTGGCGAATGGTACTGTTTGGATGCTTTGCGTATATGTTTCTTAGACTATATAGAAGCAATATATACAATGATTTCAACCGTCTACCTATTCCATTCATTGTTCTACTAGCCGAAATTTACAAATAATTTCCTTTAAAGGATTAACAATGGGGCTCGTAGTTCACTTAAACTTGAAGAGCAAAAAATTGGCGAATTGTTCTGTTTGGACGCTTTGCATATATGTTTCTTGGACTATATAGAAGCAATATATACAATGATTTCAACAGTCTACCTGTTCCATTCATTGTTCTACTTGTCGAAATTTACAAATAATTTCCATTAAAGGATTAACCGTTAGGCTCATTGTTCACTTAAACTTGAAGAACAAAAAATTAGCGAATGGTACTATTTGAATGCTTTGCATATAAGTTTCTTAGACTATATAGAAGCAATATATATACAAAGATTTCAAACGTCTACCTGTTCCATTCATTGTTTTACTTGTCGAAAGTTAGAAATAATTTCAGTTAAAGGAATAACATTGGGGATCGTAGTTCACTTAAACTTGAAGAACAAAAAATTGGCGAATTGTTCTGTTTGGATGCTTTGCACATATGTTTCTTAGACTATATAGAAGCAATATATACAATGATTTAACAGTCTACCTGTTCCATTCATTGTTCTACTTGTCGAAATTTACAACTAATTTCCTTTAAAGGATTAACAATGGGGCTCGTTGTTCACTTAAACTTGAAGAACAGTGATTTGGCGACTGGTACTGTTTGGATGCTTTGCATATATGTTTCTTAGGCTATACTGAAGCAATATATACAATGATTTCAACCGTCTACCTGTTCCATTCATTGTTTTACTTGTCGAAAGTTACAAAGAATTTCCGTTAAAGGATTAACAATGGGGATCGTAGTTCACTTAAACTTGAAGAACAATAAATTGGCGAATTGTACTGTTTGGATGCTTTGCATATATGTTTCTTAGACTATATAGAAGCAATATATACAAAGATTTCAACCGGCTACCTGTTCCATTCATTGTTCTACTTGTCGAAATTTACAAATAATTTCCTTTAAAGGATTAACCGTTGGGGCTCATTGTTCACTTAAACTTGAAGAACAAAAAATTGGCGAATGGTACTGTTTGGATGCTTTGCATATATGTTTCTTAGGCTATACTGAAGCAATATATACAATGATTTCAACCGTCTACCTGTTCCATTCATTGTTCTACTTGTCGAAATTTACAACTAATTTCCTTTAAAGAATTAACAATGGGGCTCGTAGTTCACTTAAACTTGAAGAACAAAAAATTGGCGAATTGTACTGTTTGGATCCTTTGCACATATGTTTCCTAGACTATATAGAAGCAATATATACAATGATATCAACGTCTACCTGTTCCATTCACTGTTCTACTTGTCGAAAGTTACAAATAATTTCCGATAAAGGATTACCAATGGGGCTCGTAGTTCACTTAAACTTGAAGAACAAAAAATTGTCCAATGGTACTGTTTGGATGCTTTGCATATATGTTTCTTGGACTATATAGAAGCAATATATACAATGATTTCAACAGTCTACCTGTTCCATTCATTGTTCTACTTGTCGAAATTTACAAATAATTTCCTTTAAAGGATTAACCGTTGGGGCTCATTGTTCACTTAAACTTGAAGAACAAAAAATTGGCGAATGGTACTGTTTGGATGCTTTGCGTACATGTTTCTTAGACTATATGGAAGCAATATATACAAAGATTTCAACCGTCTAAGTCTTCCAATCATTGTTCTACTTGTAGAAAGTTACAATTAATTTCCGTTAAAGGATTAACAATGGGGCTCATTGTTCACTTAAACTTGAAGAACAAAAAATTGGCGAATGGTACTGTTTGGATGCTTTGCATATATGTTTCTTAGACTATATGGAAGCAATATATACAATTATTTCAACCGTTTACCTGTTCCATTCATTGTTCTACATGTCGAAAGTTACAAATAATTTCCGTTTCATGATTATCAATGGGGCTCGTTGTTCACTTAAACTTGAAGAACAAAAAATTGGCGAATGGTACTGTTTCGATGCTTTGCATATATGTTTCTTAGACTATATGGAAGCAATATATACAAAGATTTCAACCGTCTACGTGTTCCAATCATTGTTCTACTTGTCGAAAATTACAAATAATTTCCGATAAAGGATTAACCATTGGGGCTCATTGTTCAATTAAACTTGAAGAACAAAAAATGGCGAATGGTACTGTTTGGATGCTTTGCGTACATGTTTCTTAGACTATATGGAAGCAATATATACAAAGATTTCAACCGTCTACGTGTTCCAAACATTGTTCTACTTGTCGAAATTTACAAATAATTTCCTTTAAAGGATTAACAATGGGGCTCGTTGTTCACTTAAACTTGAAGAACAATAAATTGGCGAATTGTACTGTTTGGATGCTTTGCATATATGTTTCTTAGACTATATAGAAGCAATATATACAATGATTTCAACCGTCTACCTATTCCATTCATTGTTCTACTAGCCGAAATTTACAAATAATTTCCTTTAAAGTATTAACAATGGGGCTCGTAGTTCACTTAAACTTGAAGAGCAAAAAATTGGCGAATTGTTCTGTTTGGATGCTTTGTATATATGTTTCTTAGACTATATAGAAGCAATATATACAAAGATTTCAACCGTCTACCTGTTCCATTCATTGTTCTACTTGTCGAAAGTTACAAATAATTTCCGATAACGTATTAACCATTGGGGCTCATTGTTCACTTAAACTTGACGAACAAAAAATTGGCGAATTGTACTGTTTGGATGCTTTGCATATATGTTTCTTATACTATATAGAAGCAATATATACAATGATTTCAACCGTCTACCTGTTCCATTCATTGTTTTACTTGTCGAAAGTTACAAAGAATTTCCGTTAAAGGATTAACAATGGGGATCGTAGTTCACTTAAACTTGAAGAACAATAAATTGGCGAATTGTACTGTTTGGATGCTTTGCACATATGTTTCTTAGACTATATAGAAGCAATATATACAATGATTTCAACAGTCTACCTGTTCCATTCATTGTTCTACTTGTCGAAATTTACAACTAATTTCCTTTAAAGAATTAACAATGGGGCTCGTAGTTCACTTAAACTTGAAGAACAAAAAATTGGCGAATTGTACTGTTTGGATCCTTTGCACATATGTTTCCTAGACTATATAGAAGCAATATATACAATGATATCAACGTCTACCTGTTCCATTCACTGTTCTACTTGTCGAAAGTTACAAATAATTTCCGATAAAGGATTAACAATGGGGCTCGTAGTTCACTTAAACTTGAAGAGCAAAAAATTGGCGAATTGTTCTGTTTGGACGCTTTGCATATATGTTTCTTGGACTATATAGAAGCAATATATACAATGATTTCAACAGTCTACCTGTTCCATTCATTGTTCTACTTGTCGAAATTTACAAATAATTTCCTTTAAAGGATTAACCGTTAGGCTCATTGTTCACTTAAACTTGAAGAACAAAAAATTAGCGAATGGTACTATTTGAATGCTTTGCATATAAGTTTCTTAGACTATATAGAAGCAATATATATACAAAGATTTCAAACGTCTACCTGTTCCATTCATTGTTTTACTTGTCGAAAGTTAGAAATAATTTCAGTTAAAGGAATAACATTGGGGATCGTAGTTCACTTAAACTTGAAGAACAAAAAATTGGCGAATTGTTCTGTTTGGATGCTTTGCACATATGTTTCTTAGACTATATAGAAGCAATATATACAATGATTTCAACAGTCTACCTGTTCCATTCATTGTTCTACTTGTAGAAACTTACAAATAATTACCGTTTCATGATTGTCAATGGGGCTCGTTGTTCACTTAAACTTTAAGAACAAAAAATTGGCGAATGGTACAGTTTGGATCCTTTGCATATATGTTTCTTAGACTATATAGAAGCAACATATACAAAGATTTCAGCCGCCTACGTGTTCCAATCATTGTTCTACTTGTCGAAATTTACAAATAATTTCCTTTAAAGGATTAACAATGTGGCTCGTTGTTCACTTAAACTTGAAGAACATTAAATTGGCAAATTGTACTGATTTGATGCTTTGCATATATGTTTCTTAGACTATATAGAAGTAATATATACAATGATTTCAACCGTCTACCTGTTCCATTCATTGTTCTACTTGTCGAAATATACAAATAATTTCCTTTAAAGGATTAACAATGGGGCTCGTAGTTCACTTAAACTTGAAGAACAAAAAATTGGCGAATGGTACTGTTTGGATGCTTTGCGTACCTGTTTCTTAGACTATATGGAAGCAATATATACAAAGATTTCAACCGTCTAAGTGTTCCAATCATTGTTCTACTTGTCGAAATTTACAAATAATTTCCTTTAAAGGATTAACAATGGGGCTCGTTGTTCACTTAAACTTGAAGAACAATAAATTGGCGAATGTTACTGTTTAGATGCTTTGCATATATGTTTCTTAGACTATATAGAAGCAATATATACAAAGATCTCAACCGTCTACCTGTATCATTCATTGTTCTACTTGTAGAAAGTTACAAATAATTTCCATTTCATGATTATCAATGGGGTTCGTTGTTCACTTAAACTTGAAGAACAAAAAATTGGCGAATGTTACTGTTTAGATGCTTTGCATATATGTTTCTTAGACTATATAGAAGCAATATATACAAAGTTCTCAACCGTCTACCTGTACCATTCATTGTTCTACTTGTCGAAAGATACAAATAATTTCCGATAAAGGATTAACCATTGGGGCTCATTGTTCACTTATACTTGAAGAACAAAAAATTGGCGAATTGTACTGTTTGGATTCTTTGCATATATGTTTCTTAGACTATATAGAAGCAATATATATAAAGATTTCACCCGTCTACCTGTACTATTCATTGTTCTACTTGTAGAAAGTTACAAATAATTTCCATTTCATGATTATCAATGGGGTTCGTTGTTCACTTAAACTTGAAGATCAAAAAATTGGCGAATGTTACTGTTTAGATGCTTTGCATATAGGTTTCTTAGACTATATAGAAGCAACATATACAAAGATTTCTACCGTCTACCCGTTCTATTCATTGTTCTACTTGTAGAAAGTTAGAAATAATTTCCTTTAAAGGATTAAAAATGGGGCTCGTAGTTCACTTAAACTTGAAGAACAAAAAATTGGCGAATGGTACTGTTTGGATGCTTTGCATATATGTTTCTTAGATTATATAGACGCAATATATACAAAGATTTCAACCGTCTACCTGTTCCATTCATTGTTCTACTTGTCGAAATTTACAAATAATTTCCTTTAAAGGATTAACAATGGGGCTCGTTGTTCACTTAAACTTGAAGAACAAAAAATTAGCGAATGGTACAGTTTGGATGCTTTGCAATATGTTTCTTAGACTATATGGAAGTAATATATTCAAAGATTTCAACCGTCTACGTGTTCCAATCATTGTTCTACTTGTCGAAATTTACAAATAATTTCCTTTAAAGGATTAACAATGCGGCTCGTAGTTCACTTAAACTTGAAGAAAAAAAATTGGCGAATTGTTCTGTTTGGATGCTTTGCGTATATGTTTCTTAGACTATATAGAAGCAATATATAGAAAGATTTCACCCGTCTACCTTTACTATTCATTGTTCTACTTGTAGAAAGTTACAAATAATTTCCATTTCATGATTATCAATGGGTTTCGTTGTTCACTTAAACTTGAAGAACAAAAAATTGGCGAATGTTACTGTTTAGATGCTTTGCATATATGTTTCTTAGACTATATAGAAGCAATATATACAAAGATCTCAACCGTCTACCTGTACCATTCATTGTTCTACTTGTCGAAAGATACAAATAATTTCCGATAAAGGATTAACCATTGGGGCTCATTGTTCACTTATACTTGAAGAAAAAAAAATTGGCGAATTGTACTGTTTGGATTCTTTGCATATATGTTTCTTAGACTATATAGAAGCAATACATAGAAAGATTTCACCCGTCTACCTGTTCTATTCATTGTTCTACTTGTAGAAACTTACAAATAATTACCGTTTCATGATTGTCAATGGGGCTCGTTGTTCACTTAAACTTGAAGAACAAAAAATTGGCGAATGGTACAGTTTGGATACTTTGCGTACATGTTTCTTAGACTATATGGAAGCAATATATACAAAGATTTCAACCGTCTAAGTGTTCCAATCATTGTTCTACTTGTCGAAATTTACAAATAATTTCCTTTAAAGGATTAACAATGGGGCTCGTTGTTCACTTAAACTTGAAGAACAATAAATTGGCGAATGTTACTGTTTAGATGCTTTGCATATATGTTTCTTAGACTATATAGAAGCAATATATACAAAGATCTCAACCGTCTACCTGTACCATTCATTGTTCTACTTGTAGAAAGTTACAAATAATTTCCATTTCATGATTATCAATGGGGTTCGTTGTTCACTTAAACTTGAAGAACAAAAAATTGGCGAATGTTACTGTTTAGATGCTTTGCATATATGTTTCTTAGACTATATAGAAGCAATATATACAAAGTTCTCAACCGTCTACCTGTACCATTCATTGTTCTACTTGTCGAAAGATACAAATAATTTCCGATAAAGGATTAACCATTGGGGCTCATTGTTCACTTATACTTGAAGAACAAAAAATTGGCGAATTGTACTGTTTGGATTCTTTGCATATATGTTTCTTAGACTATATAGAAGCAATATATATAAAGATTTCACCCGTCTACCTGTACTATTCATTGTTCTACTTGTAGAAAGTTACAAATAATTTCCATTTCATGATTATCAATGGGGTTCGTTGTTCACTTAAACTTGAAGATCAAAAAATTGGCGAATGTTACTGTTTAGATGCTTTGCATATAGGTTTCTTAGACTATATAGAAGCAACATATACAAAGATTTCTACCGTCTACCCGTTCTATTCATTGTTCTACTTGTAGAAAGTTAGAAATAATTTCCTTTAAAGGATTAAAAATGGGGCTCGTAGTTCACTTAAACTTGAAGAACAAAAAATTGGCGAATGGTACTGTTTCGATGCTTTGCATATATGTTTCTTAGACTATATGGAAGCAATATATACAAAGATTTCAACCGTCTACGTGTTCCAATCATTGTTCTACTTGTCGAAAATTACAAATAATTTCCGATAAAGGGTTAACCATTGGGGCTCATTGTTCAATTAAACTTGAAGAACAAAAAATGGCGAATGGTACTGTTTGGATGCTTTGCGTACATGTTTCTTAGACTATATGGAAGCAATATATACAAAGATTTCAACCGTCTACGTGTTCCAAACATTGTTCTACTTGTCGAAATTTACAAATAATTTCCTTTAAAGGATTAACAATGGGGCTCGTTGTTCACTTAAAGTTGAAGAACAATAAATTGGCGAATTGTACTGTTTGGATGCTTTGCATATATGTTTCTTAGACTATATAGAAGCAATATATACAATGATTTCAACCGTCTACCTATTCCATTCATTGTTCTACTAGCCGAAATTTACAAATAATTTCCTTTAAAGTATTAACAATGGGGCTCGTAGTTCACTTAAACTTGAAGAGCAAAAAATTGGCGAATTGTTCTGTTTGGATGCTTTGTATATATGTTTCTTAGACTATATAGAAGCAATATATACAAAGATTTCAACCGTCTACCTGTTCCATTCATTGTTCTACTTGTCGAAAGTTACAAATAATTTCCGATAACGTATTAACCATTGGGGCTCATTGTTCACTTAAACTTGACGAACAAAAAATTGGCGAATTGTACTGTTTGGATGCTTTGCATATATGTTTCTTATACTATATAGAAGCAATATATACAATGATTTCAACCGTCTACCTGTTCCATTCATTGTTTTACTTGTCGAAAGTTACAAAGAATTTCCGTTAAAGGATTAACAATGGGGATCGTAGTTCACTTAAACTTGAAGAACAATAAATTGGCGAATTGTACTGTTTGGATGCTTTGCACATATGTTTCTTAGACTATATAGAAGCAATATATACAATGATTTCAACAGTCTACCTGTTCCATTCATTGTTCTACTTGTCGAAATTTACAACTAATTTCCTTTAAAGAATTAACAATGGGGCTCGTAGTTCACTTAAACTTGAAGAACAAAAAATTGGCGAATTGTACTGTTTGGATGCTTTGCACATATGTTTCCTAGACTATATAGAAGCAATATATACAATGATATCAACGTCTACCTGTTCCATTCACTGTTCTACTTGTCGAAAGTTACAAATAATTTCCGATAAAGGATTAACAATGGGGCTCGTAGTTCACTTAAACTTGAAGAGCAAAAAATTGGCGAATTGTTCTGTTTGGACGCTTTGCATATATGTTTCTTGGACTATATAGAAGCAATATATACAATGATTTCAACAGTCTACCTGTTCCATTCATTGTTCTACTTGTCGAAATTTACAAATAATTTCCTTTAAAGGATTAACCGTTAGGCTCATTGTTCACTTAAACTTGAAGAACAAAAAATTAGCGAATGGTACTATTTGAATGCTTTGCATATAAGTTTCTTAGACTATATAGAAGCAATATATATACAAAGATTTCAAACGTCTACCTGTTCCATTCATTGTTTTACTTGTCGAAAGTTAGAAATAATTTCAGTTAAAGGAATAACATTGGGGA
The DNA here is from genome assembly GCA_963989415.1 of Cerceris ruficornis. Taxonomy (NCBI): domain Eukaryota; kingdom Metazoa; phylum Arthropoda; class Insecta; order Hymenoptera; family Crabronidae; genus Cerceris; species Cerceris ruficornis. The sequence continues at coordinate 199,914 of CAXDIW010000313.1, read as the reverse complement.
TCGTAGTTCACTTAAACTTGAAGAACAAAAAATTGGCGAATTGTTCTGTTTGGATGCTTTGCACATATGTTTCTTAGACTATATAGAAGCAATATATACAATGATTTCAACAGTCTACCTGTTCCATTCATTGTTCTACTTGTAGAAACTTACAAATAATTACCGTTTCATGATTGTCAATGGGGCTCGTTGTTCACTTAAACTTGAAGAACAAAAAATTGGCGAATGGTACAGTTTGGATCCTTTGCATATATGTTTCTTAGACTATATAGAAGCAACATATACAAAGATTTCAGCCGCCTACGTGTTCCAATCATTGTTCTACTTGTCGAAATTTACAAATAATTTCCTTTAAAGGATTAACAATGTGGCTCGTTGTTCACTTAAACTTGAAGAACATTAAATTGGCAAATTGTACTGATTTGATGCTTTGCATATATGTTTCTTAGACTATATAGAAGTAATATATACAATGATTTCAACCGTCTACCTGTTCCATTCATTGTTCTACTTGTCGAAATATACAAATAATTTCCTTTAAAGGATTAACAATGGGGCTCGTAGTTCACTTAAACTTGAAGAACAAAAAATTGGCGAATGGTACTGTTTGGATGCTTTGCGTACCTGTTTCTTAGACTATATGGAAGCAATATATACAAAGATTTCAACCGTCTAAGTGTTCCAATCATTGTTCTACTTGTCGAAATTTACAAATAATTTCCTTTAAAGGATTAACAATGGGGCTCGTTGTTCACTTAAACTTGAAGAACAATAAATTGGCGAATGTTACTGTTTAGATGCTTTGCATATATGTTTCTTAGACTATATAGAAGCAATATATACAAAGATCTCAACCGTCTACCTGTATCATTCATTGTTCTACTTGTAGAAAGTTACAAATAATTTCCATTTCATGATTATCAATGGGGTTCGTTGTTCACTTAAACTTGAAGAACAAAAAATTGGCGAATGTTACTGTTTAGATGCTTTGCATATATGTTTCTTAGACTATATAGAAGCAATATATACAAAGATCTCAACCGTCTACCTGTACCATTCATTGTTCTACTTGTCGAAAGATACAAATAATTTCCGATAAAGGATTAACCATTGGGGCTCATTGTTCACTTATACTTGAAGAACAAATAATTGGCGAATTGTACTGTTTGGATGCTTTGCATATATGTTTCTTAGACTATATAGAAGCAATATATACAAAGATTACAACCGTCTACCATTTCCATTCATTGTTCTACTTGTCGAAAATTACAAATAATTTCCGATAAAGGATTAACAATGGGCTCATTGTTCACTTAAACTTGAAGAACGAAAAATTGGCGAATGGTACTGTTTGGATGCTTTGCGTACATGTTTCTTAGACTATATGGAAGCAATATATACAAAGATTACAACCGTCTACCTTTTCCATTCATTGTTCTACTTGTCGAAAATTACAAATAATTTCCTTTAAAGGATTAACAATGTGGCTCGTTGTTCACTTAAACTTGAAGAACAAAAAATTGGCGAATGGTACTGTTTGGATGCTTTGCGTACATGTTTCTTAGACTATATGGAAGCAATATATACAAAGATTTCAACCGTCTACCTGTTCCAATCATTGTTCTACTTGTCGAAATTTACAAATAATTTCCTTTAAATGATTAACAATGTGGCTCGTTGTTCACTTAAACTTGAAGAACAATAAATTGGCAAATTGTACTGATTTGATGCTTTGCATATATGTTTCTTAGACTATATAGAAGCAATATATACAATGATTTCAACCGTCTACCTGTTCCATTCATTGTTCTACTTGTCGAAATATACAAATAATTTCCTTTAAAGGATTAACAATGGGGCTCGTAGTTCACTTAAACTTGAAGAACAAAAAATTGGCGAATGGTACTGTTTGGATACTTTGCGTACATGTTTCTTAGACTATATGGAAGCAATATATACAAAGATTTCAACCGTCTAAGTGTTCCAATCATTGTTCTACTTGTCGAAATTTACAAATAATTTCCTTTAAAGGATTAACAATGGGGCTCGTTGTTCACTTAAACTTGAAGAACAATAAATTGGCGAATGTTACTGTTTAGATGCTTTGCATATATGTTTCTTAGACTATATAGAAGCAATATATACAAAGATCTCAACCGTCTACCTGTACCATTCATTGTTCTACTTGTAGAAAGTTACAAATAATTTCCATTTCATGATTATCAATGGGGTTCGTTGTTCACTTAAACTTGAAGAACAAAAAATTGGCGAATGTTACTGTTTAGATGCTTTGCATATATGTTTCTTAGACTATATAGAAGCAATATATACAAAGTTCTCAACCGTCTACCTGTACCATTCATTGTTCTACTTGTCGAAAGATACAAATAATTTCCGATAAAGGATTAACCATTGGGGCTCATTGTTCACTTATACTTGAAGAACAAAAAATTGGCGAATTGTACTGTTTGGATTCTTTGCATATATGTTTCTTAGACTATATAGAAGCAATATATATAAAGATTTCACCCGTCTACCTGTACTATTCATTGTTCTACTTGTAGAAATTTACAAATAATTTCCATTTCATGATTATCAATGGGGTTCGTTGTTCACTTAAACTTGAAGATCAAAAAATTGGCGAATGTTACTGTTTAGATGCTTTGCATATAGGTTTCTTAGACTATATAGAAGCAACATATACAAAGATTTCTACCGTCTACCCGTTCTATTCATTGTTCTACTTGTAGAAAGTTAGAAATAATTTCCTTTAAAGGATTAAAAATGGGGCTCGTAGTTCACTTAAACTTGAAGAACAAAAAATTGGCGAATGGTACTGTTTGGATGCTTTGCATATATGTTTCTTAGATTATATAGACGCAATATATACAAAGATTTCAACCGTCTACCTGTTCCATTCATTGTTCTACTTGTCGAAATTTACAAATAATTTCCTTTAAAGGATTAACAATGGGGCTCGTTGTTCACTTAAACTTGAAGAACAAAAAATTAGCGAATGGTACAGTTTGGATGCTTTGCAATATGTTTCTTAGACTATATGGAAGTAATATATTCAAAGATTTCAACCGTCTACGTGTTCCAATCATTGTTCTACTTGTCGAAATTTACAAATAATTTCCTTTAAAGGATTAACAATGCGGCTCGTAGTTCACTTAAACTTGAAGAAAAAAAATTGGCGAATTGTTCTGTTTGGATGCTTTGCGTATATGTTTCTTAGACTATATAGAAGCAATATATAGAAAGATTTCACCCGTCTACCTTTACTATTCATTGTTCTACTTGTAGAAAGTTACAAATAATTTCCATTTCATGATTATCAATGGGTTTCGTTGTTCACTTAAACTTGAAGAACAAAAAATTGGCGAATGTTACTGTTTAGATGCTTTGCATATATGTTTCTTAGACTATATAGAAGCAATATATACAAAGATCTCAACCGTCTACCTGTACCATTCATTGTTCTACTTGTCGAAAGATACAAATAATTTCCGATAAAGGATTAACCATTGGGGCTCATTGTTCACTTATACTTGAAGAAAAAAAAATTGGCGAATTGTACTGTTTGGATTCTTTGCATATATGTTTCTTAGACTATATAGAAGCAATACATAGAAAGATTTCACCCGTCTACCTGTTCTATTCATTGTTCTACTTGTAGAAACTTACAAATAATTACCGTTTCATGATTGTCAATGGGGCTCGTTGTTCACTTAAACTTGAAGAACAAAAAATTGGCGAATGGTACAGTTTGGATACTTTGCGTACATGTTTCTTAGACTATATGGAAGCAATATATACAAAGATTTCAACCGTCTAAGTGTTCCAATCATTGTTCTACTTGTCGAAATTTACAAATAATTTCCTTTAAAGGATTAACAATGGGGCTCGTTGTTCACTTAAACTTGAAGAACAATAAATTGGCGAATGTTACTGTTTAGATGCTTTGCATATATGTTTCTTAGACTATATAGAAGCAATATATACAAAGATCTCAACCGTCTACCTGTACCATTCATTGTTCTACTTGTAGAAAGTTACAAATAATTTCCATTTCATGATTATCAATGGGGTTCGTTGTTCACTTAAACTTGAAGAACAAAAAATTGGCGAATGTTACTGTTTAGATGCTTTGCATATATGTTTCTTAGACTATATAGAAGCAATATATACAAAGTTCTCAACCGTCTACCTGTACCATTCATTGTTCTACTTGTCGAAAGATACAAATAATTTCCGATAAAGGATTAACCATTGGGGCTCATTGTTCACTTATACTTGAAGAACAAAAAATTGGCGAATTGTACTGTTTGGATTCTTTGCATATATGTTTCTTAGACTATATAGAAGCAATATATATAAAGATTTCACCCGTCTACCTGTACTATTCATTGTTCTACTTGTAGAAAGTTACAAATAATTTCCATTTCATGATTATCAATGGGGTTCGTTGTTCACTTAAACTTGAAGATCAAAAAATTGGCGAATGTTACTGTTTAGATGCTTTGCATATAGGTTTCTTAGACTATATAGAAGCAACATATACAAAGATTTCTACCGTCTACCCGTTCTATTCATTGTTCTACTTGTAGAAAGTTAGAAATAATTTCCTTTAAAGGATTAAAAATGGGGCTCGTAGTTCACTTAAACTTGAAGAACAAAAAATTGGCGAATGGTACTGTTTGGATGCTTTGCGTACATGTTTGTTAGACTATATGGAAGCAATATATACAAAGATTTCAACCGTCTACGTGTTCCAATCATTGTTCTACTTGTCGAAATTTACAAATAATTTCCTTTAAAGGATTAACAATGGGGCTCGTTGTTCACTTAAACTTGAAGAACAAAAAATTAGCGAATGGTACAGTTTGGATGCTTTGCAATATGTTTCTTAGACTATATGGAAGTAATATATTCAAAGATTTCAACCGTCTACGTGTTCCAATCATTGTTCTACTTGTCGAAATTTACAAATAATTTCCTTTAAAGGATTAACAATGCGGCTCGTAGTTCACTTAAACTTGAAGAAAAAAAATTGGCGAATTGTTCTGTTTGGATGCTTTGCGTATATGTTTCTTAGACTATATAGAAGCAATATATAGAAAGATTTCACCCGTCTACCTTTACTATTCATTGTTCTACTTGTAGAAAGTTACAAATAATTTCCATTTCATGATTATCAATGAGGCTCGTTATTCACTTCAACTTGAAGAAGAACAAATTGGCGAATGGTACTGTGTGGATGCTTTGCATATATGTTTCTTAGACTATATTGAAGCAATATATACAAAGATTTCAACCGTATACCTGTTCCATTCATTGTTCTACTTGTCGAAAATTACAAATAATTTCCGATAAAGGATTAACAATGGGGCTCATTGTTCACTTGAACTTGAAGAACAAAAAATTGGCGAATTGTACTGTTTAGATGCTTTGCATATATGTTTCTTAGATTATATAGACGCAATATATACAAAGATTTCAACCGTCTACCTGTTCCATTCATTGCTCTACTTGTCGAAATTTACAAATAATTTCCTTTAGAGGATTAACAATGGGGCTCGTTGTTCACTTAAACTTGAAGAACAAAAAATTAGCGAATGGTACAGTTTGGATGCTTTGCAATATGTTTCTTAGACTATATAGAAGCAATATATACAATGATTTCAACCGACTACCTGTTCCATTCATTGTTCTACTTGTAGAAAGTTACAAATAATTTCCATTTCATGATTATCAATGGGGTTCGTTGTTCACTTAAACTTGAAGAACAAAAAATTGGCGAATGTTACTGTTTAGATGCTTTGCATATATGTTTCTTAGACTATATAGAAGCAATATATACAAAGATCTCAACCGTCTACCTGTACCATTCATTGTTCTACTTGTAGAAATTTACAAATAATTTCCTTTAAAGGATTAATAATGGGGCTCGTTGTTCACTTAAACTTGAAGAACAATAAATTGGCAAATTGTACTGATTGGATGCTTTGCATATATGTTTCTGAGACTATATAGAAGCAATATATACAATGATTTCAACCGACTACCTGTTCCATTCATTGTTCTACTTGTAGAAAGTTACAAATAATTTCCATTTCATGATTATCAATGGGGTTCGTTGTTCACTTAAACTTGAAGAACAAAAAATTGGCGAATGTTACTGTTTAGATGCTTTGCATATATGTTTCTTAGACTATATAGAAGCAATATATACAAAGATCTCAACCGTCTACCTGTACCATTCATTGTTCTACTTGTCGAAAGTTACAAATAATTTCCATTTCATGATTATCAATGGGGTTCGTTGTTCACTTAAACTTGAAGAACAAAAAATTGGCGAATGTTACTGTTTAGATGCTTTGCATATATGTTTCTTAGACTATATAGAAGCAATATATACAAAGATCTCAACCGTCTACCTGTACCATTCATTGTTCTACTTGTCGAAAGATACAAATAATTTCCGATAAAGGATTAACCATTGGGGCTCATTGTTCACTTATACTTGAAGAACAAATAATTGGCGAATTGTACTGTTTGGATGCTTTGCATATATGTTTCTTAGACTATATAGAAGCAATATATACAAAGATTACAACCGTCTACCATTTCCATTCATTGTTCTACTTGTCGAATATTACAAATAATTTCCGATAAAGGATTAACAATGGGGCTCATTGTTCACTTAAACTTGAAGAACGAAAAATTGGCGAATGGTACTGTTTGGATGCTTTGCGTACATGTTTCTTAGACTATATGGAAGCAATATATACAAAGATTACAACCGTCTACCTTTTCCATTCATTGTTCTACTTGTCGAAAATTACAAATAATTTCCGATAAAGGATTAACAGTGGGGCTCATTGTTCACTTAAATTTGAAGAACAAAAAATTGGCGAATGGTACTGTTTGGATGCTTTGCGTACATGTTTCTTAGACTATATGGAAGCAATATATACAAAGATTTCAACCGTCTACCTGTTCCATTCATTGTTCTACTTGTCGAAAGTTACAAATAATTTCCATTTCATGATTATGAATGGGGTTCGTTGTTCACTTAAACTTGAAGAACAAAAAATTGGCGAATGTTACTGTTTAGATGCTTTGCATATATGTTTCTTAGACTATATAGAAGCAATATATACAAAGTTCTCAACCGTCTACCTGTACCATTCATTGTTCTACTTGTCGAAATTTACAAATAATTTCCTTTAAAGGATTAATAATGGGGCTCGTTGTTCACTTAAACTTGAAGAACAATAAATTGGCAAATTGTACTGATTGGATGCTTTGCATATATGTTTCTGAGACTATATAGAAGCAATATATACAATGATTTCAACCGACTACCTGTTCCATTCATTGTTCTACTTGTAGAAAGTTACAAATAATTTCCATTTCATGATTATCAATGGGGTTCGTTGTTCACTTAAACTTGAAGAACAAAAAATTGGCGAATGTTACTGTTTAGATGCTTTGCATATATGTTTCTTATACTATATAGAAGCAATATATACAAAGATCTCAACCGTCTACCTGTACCATTCATTGTTCTACTTGTCGAAAGATACAAATAATTTCCGATAAAGGATTAACCATTGGGGCTCATTGTTCACTTATACTTGAAGAACAAAAAATTGGCGAATTGTACTGTTTGGATTCTTTGCATATATGTTTCTTAGACTATATAGAAGCAATATATAGATAGATTTCACCCGTCTACCTTTTCCATTCATTGTTCTACTTGTCGAAAATTACAAATAATTTCCGATAAAGGATTAACAATGGGGCTCATTGTTCACTTAAACTTGAAGAACAAAAAATTGGCGAATGGTACTGTTTGGATGCTTTGCGTACATGTTTCTTAGACTATATGGAAGCAATATATACAAAGATTTCAACCGTCTAAGTGTTCCAATCATTGTTCTACTTGTCGAAATTTACAAATAATTTCCTTTAAATGATTAACAATGTGGCTCGTTGTTCACTTAAACTTGAAGAACAATAAATTGGCAAATTGTACTGATTTGATGCTTTGCATATATGTTTCTTAGACTATATAGTAGCAATATATACAATGATTTCAACCGTCTACCTGTTCCATTCATTGTTCTACTTGTCGAAATATACAAATAATTTCCTTTAAAGGATTAACAATGGGGCTCGTAGTTCACTTAAACTTGAAGAACAAAAAATTGGCGAATGGTACTGTTTGGATACTTTGCGTACATGTTTCTTAGACTATATGGAAGCAATATATACAAAGATTTCAACCGTCTAAGTGTTCCAATCATTGTTCTACTTGTCGAAATTTACAAATAATTTCCTTTAAAGGATTAACAATGGGGCTCGTTGTTCACTTAAACTTGAAGAACAATAAATTGGCGAATGTTACTGTTTAGATGCTTTGCATATATGTTTCTTAGACTATATAGAAGCAATATATACAAAGATCTCAACCGTCTACCTGTACCATTCATTGTTCTACTTGTAGAAAGTTACAAATAATTTCCATTTCATGATTATCAATGGGGTTCGTTGTTCACTTAAACTTGAAGATCAAAAAATTGGCGAATGTTACTGTTTAGATGCTTTGCATATAGGTTTCTTAGACTATATAGAAGCAACATATACAAAGATTTCTACTGTCTACGTGTTCCAATCATTGTTCTACTTGTCGAAATTTACAAATAATTTCCTTTAAAGGATTAACAATGGGGCTCGTTGTTCACTTAAACTTGAAGAACAAAAAATTAGCGAATGGTACAGTTTGGATGCTTTGCAATATGTTTCTTAGACTATATGGAAGTAATATATTCAAAGATTTCAACCGTCTACGTGTTCCAATCATTGTTCTACTTGTCGAAATTTACAAATAATTTCCTTTAAAGGATTAACAATGCGGCTCGTAGTTCACTTAAACTTGAAGAAAAAAAATTGGCGAATTGTTCTGTTTGGATGCTTTGCGTATATGTTTCTTAGACTATATAGAAGCAATATATAGAAAGATTTCACCCGTCTACCTTTACTATTCATTGTTCTACTTGTAGAAAGTTACAAATAATTTCCATTTCATGATTATCAATGGGGCTCGTTATTCACTTCAACTTGAAGAAGAACAAATTGGCGAATGGTACTGTTTGGATGCTTTGCATATATGTTTCTTAGACTATATTGAAGCAATATATACAAAGATTTCAACCGTATACCTGTTCCATTCATTGTTCTACTTGTCGAAAATTACAAATAATTTCCGATAAAGGATTAACAATGGGGCTCATTGTTCACTTGAACTTGAAGAACAAAAAATTGGCGAATTGTACTGTTTAGATGCTTTGCATATATGTTTCTTAGATTATATAGACGCAATATATACAAAGATTTCAACCGTCTACCTGTTCCATTCATTGTTCTACTTGTCGAAATTTACAAATAATTTCCTTTAAAGGATTAACAATGGGGCTCGTTGTTCACTTAAACTTGAAGAACAAAAAATTAGCGAATGGTACAGTTTGGATGCTTTGCAATATGTTTCTTAGACTATATGGAAGTAATATATTCAAAGATTTCAACCGTCTACGTGTTCCAATCATTGTTCTACTTGTCGAAATTTACAAATAATTTCCTTTAAAGGATTAACAATGCGGCTCGTAGTTCACTTAAACTTGAAGAAAAAAAATTGGCGAATTGTTCTGTTTGGATGCTTTGCGTACATGTTTCTTAGACTATATGGAAGCAATATATACAAAGATTTCAACCGTTTACGTGTTCCAATCATTGTTCTACTTGTCGAAATTTACAAATAATTTCCTTTAAAGGATTAACCATTGGGGCTCATTGTTCACTTAAACTTGAAGAACAAAAAATTGGCGAATGGTACTGTTTGGATGCTTTGCATATGTGTTTCTTAGACTATTTAGAAGCAATATATAGAAAGATTTCAACCGTCTACCTGTTCTATTCATTGTTCTACTTGTAGAAAGTTACAAATAATTTCCATTTCATGATTATCAATGGGGCTCGTTGTTCACTTAAACTTGAAGAACGAAAAATTGGCGACTGGTACTGTTTTGATGCTTTGCATATATGTTTCTTAGACTATATAGAAGCTATATATACAAAGATTTCAACCGTCTACCTGTTCCATTCATTGTTCTTCTTGTCGAAAGTTACAAATAATTTCCGTTTCATGATTATCAATGGGCCTCGTTGTTCACTTAAACTTGAAGAACAAAAAATTGGCGAATGGTACTGTTTGAATGCTTTGCATATATGTTTCTTAGACTATATAGAAGCAATATAAACAATGATTTCAACCGTCTACGTGTTCCAATCATTGTTCTACTTGTCGAAATTTACAAATAATTTCCTTTAAAGGATTAACAATGGGGCTCGTTGATCACTTAAACTTGAAGAACAAAAAAGTGGCGAATGGTACTATTTGGATGCTTTGCATATATGTTTCTTAGACTATATGGAAGCAATATATACATTGATTTCAACCGTCTACCTTTTCCATTCATTGTTCTACTTGTCGCAAGTTACAAATAATTTCCGTTAAAGTATTAACAATGGGGCTCGTAGTTCACTTAAACTAGAAGATCAAATAATTGGCGAATTGTACTGTTTAGATGATTTGCATATATGTTTCTTAGACTATATAGAAGCAATATATACATTGATTACAACAGTCTATCTGTTCCATTCATTGTTCTACTTGTCGAAAGTTACAAATAATTTCCGTTAAGGGATTAACAATGGGGATCGTAGTTTACTTAAACTTGAAGAACAAAAAATTGGCGAATTGGTCTGTTTGGATGCTTTGCATATATGTTTCTTAGACTATATAGAAGCAATATATAAAAAGATTTCAACCGTCTACCAGTTCCATTCATTGTTCTACTTGTCGAAAGTTACAAATAATTTCCGTTAAGGGATTAACAATGGGGATCGTAGTTTACTTAAACTTGAAGAACAAAAAATTGGCGAATTGTACTGTTTGGATGCTTTGCATATATGTTTCTTAGACTATATAGAAGCAATATATACAAAGATTTCAACCGTCTACGTGTTCCAATCATTGTTCTACTTGTCGAAATTTACAAATAATTTCCTTTAAAGGATTAACAATGGGGCTCGTTGATCACTTAAACTTGAAGAACAAAAAAGTGGCGAATGGTACTATTTGGATGCTTTGCATATATGTTTCTTAGACTATATGGAAGCAATATATACATTGATTTCAACCGTCTACCTTTTCCATTCATTGTTCTACTTGTCGCAAGTTACAAATAATTTCCGTTAAAGTATTAACAATGGGGCTCGTAGTTCACTTAAACTAGAAGATCAAATAATTGGCGAATTGTACTGTTTAGATGATTTGCATATATGTTTCTTAGACTATATAGAAGCAATATATACATTGATTTCAACAGTCTACCTGTTCCATTCATTGTTCTACTTGTCGCAAGTTACAAATAATTTCCGTTAAAGTATTAACAATGGGGCTCGTAGTTCACTTAAACTTGAAGATCAAATAATTGGCGAATTGTACTGTTTGGATGATTTGCATATATGTTTCTTATACTATATAGAAGCAATATATACAAAGATTTCAACCGTCTACCTGTTCCATTCAATGTTCTACTTGTCGAAAGTTACAAATAATTTTCGATAAATGATTAACAATGGGACTCATTGTTCACTTAAACTTGAAGAACAAAAAATTGGCGAATTGTACTGTTTGGATGATTTGCATATATGTTTCTTAGACTATATAGAAGCAATATATACAATGATTTCAACCGTCTACCTGTTCCATTCATTGTTCTACTTGTCGAAAGTTACAAATAATTTCCGTTGAGGGATTAACAATGGGGATCGTAGTTTACTTAAACTTGAAGAACAAGAAATTGGCGAATTGTACTGTTTTCATGTTTTGCATATATGTTTCTTAGACTATATAGAAGCAATATATACAATGATTTCAACCGTCTACCTATTCCATTCATTGTTCTACTTGCCGAAATTTACAAATAATTTCCTTTAAAGGATTAACAATGGGGCTCGTAGTTCACTTAAACTTGAAGAACACAAAATTGGCGAATGGTACTGTTTGGATGCTTTGCGTACATGTTTCTTAGACTATATGGAAGCAATATATACAAAGATTTCAACCGTTTACGTGTTCCAATCATTGTTCTACTTGTCGAAATTTACAAATAATTTCCTTTAAAGGATTAACCATTGGGGCTCATTGTTCACTTAAACTTGAAGAACAAAAAATTGGCGAATGGTACTGTTTGGATGCTTTGCATATGTGTTTCTTAGACTATTTAGAAGCAATATATAGAAATATTTCAACCGTCTACCTGTTCTATTCATTGTTCTACTTGTAGAAAGTTACAAATAATTTCCATTTCATGATTATCAATGGGGCTCGTTGTTCACTTAAACTTGAAGAACAAAAAATTGGCGAATGGTACTGTTTGGATGATTTGCATATATGTTTCTTAGACTATATGGAAGCAATATATACAAAGATTTCAACCGTCTACCTGTTCCATTCATTGTTCTACTTGTAGAAAGTTACAAATAATTTCCATTTCATGATTATCAATGGGGCTCGTTGTTCACTTAAACTTGAAGAACGAAAAATTGGCGACTGGTACTGTTTTGATGCTTTGCATATATGTTTCTTAGACTATATAGAAGCTATATATACAAAGATTTCAACCGTCTACCTGTTCCATTCATTGTTCTTCTTGTCGAAAGTTACAAATAATTTCCGTTTCATGATTATCAATGGGCCTCGTTGTTCACTTAAACTTGAAGAACAAAAAATTGGCGAATGGTACTGTTTGAATGCTTTGCATATATGTTTCTTAGACTATATAGAAGCAATATAAACAATGATTTCAACCGTCTACCTGTTCCATTCATTGTTCTACTTGTCGAAATTTACAAATAATTTCCTTTAAAGTATTAACAATGGGGCTCGTAGTTCACTTAAACTTGAAGAACAAAAAATTGGCGAATTGTACTGTTTGGATGATTTGCATATATGTTTCTTAGACTATTTAGAAGCAATATATAGAAAGATTTCACCCGTCTACCTCTACTATTCATTGTTCTACTTGTAGAAAGTTACAAATAATTTCCATTTCATGATTATCAATGGGCCTCGTTGTTCACTTAAACTTGAAGAACAAAAAATTGGCGACTGGTACTGTTTGGATGCTTTGCATATATGTTTCATAGACTATATAGAAGCAATATATACAAAGATTTCAACCGTCTACATGTTCCATTCATTGTTCTACTTGTCGAAATTTACAAATAATTTCCGATAAAGGATTAACAATGGGGCTCATTGTTCTCTTAAACTTGAAGAACAAAAAATTGTCGAATGTTACTCTTTAGATGCATTGCATATAGTTTTCTTAGACTATATAGAAGCAATATATACAATGATTTCAACCGTCTACATGATCCATTCATTGTTCTACTTGTCGAAATTTACAAATAATTTCCTTTAAAGGATTAACAATGGGTCTCGTAGTTCACTTAAACTTGAAGAACAAAAAATTGGCGAATTGTACTGTTTGGATGCTTTGCATATATGTTTCTTAGACTATATAGAAGCAATATATACAATGATTTCAACCGGCCACCAGTTCCATTCATTGTTCTACTTCTCGCAAGTTACAAATAATTTCCGTTAAAGTATTAACAATGGGGCTCGTAGTTCACTTAAACTTGAAGAACAAGAAATTGGCGAATGGTACTGTTTGGATGCTTTGCGTACATGTTTCTTAGACTATATGGAAGCAATATACACAAGGATTTCAACCGTCTACCTGTTCCATTCATTGTTCTACTTGTCGCAAGTTACAAATAATTTCCGTTGAAGTATTAACAATGGGGCTCGTATTTCACTTAAACTTGAAGAACAAAAAATTGGCGAATTGTACTGTTTAGATGCTTCGCATATAGGTTTCTTAGACTATAGAGAAGCAACATATACAAAGATTTCAACCGTCTACCTGTTCTATTCATTGTTCATCTTGTCGAAAGTTACAAATAATTTCCGTTTCATGATTATCAATGGGCCTCGGTGTTCACTTAAACTTGAAGAACAAAAAATTGGCGACTTGTACTGTTTGGATGCTTTGCATATATGTTTCTTAGACTATATAGAAGCAATGTATAAAAAGATTTCAACCGTCTACCAGTTCCATTCATTGTTCTACTTGTCGAAAGTTACAAATAATTTCCGTTAAGGGATTAACAATGGGGATCGTAGTTTACTTAAACTTGAAGAACAAAAAATTGGCGAATTGGTCTGTTTGGATGCTTTGCATATATGTTTCTTAGACTATATAGAAGCAATATATAAAAAGATTTCAACCGTCTACCAGTTCCATTCATTGTTCTACTTGTCGAAAGTTACAAATAATTTCCGTTAAGGGATTAACAATGGGGATCGTAGTTTACTTAAACTTGAAGAACAAAAAATTGGCGAATTGTACTGTTTGGATGCTTTGCATATATGTTTCTTAGACTATATAGAAGCAATATATACAAAGATTTCAACCGTCTACGTGTTCCAATCATTGTTCTACTTGTCGAAATTTACAAATAATTTCCTTTAAAGGATTAACAATGGGGCTCGTTGATCACTTAAACTTGAAGAACAAAAAAGTGGCGAATGGTACTATTTGGATGCTTTGCATATATGTTTCTTAGACTATATGGAAGCAATATATACATTGATTTCAACCGTCTACCTTTTCCATTCATTGTTCTACTTGTCGCAAGTTACAAATAATTTCCGTTAAAGTATTAACAATGGGGCTCGTAGTTCACTTAAACTAGAAGATCAAATAATTGGCGAATTGTACTGTTTAGATGATTTGCATATATGTTTCTTAGACTATATAGAAGCAATATATACATTGATTTCAACAGTCTATCTGTTCCATTCATTGTTCTACTTGTCGAAAGTTACAAATAATTTCCGTTAAGGGATTAACAATGGGGATCGTAGTTTACTTAAACTTGAAGAACAAAAAATTGGCGAATTGGTCTGTTTGGATGCTTTGCATATATGTTTCTTAGACTATATAGAAGTAATATATACAAAGATTTCAACAGTCTACCTGTTCCATTCATTGTTCTACTTGTCGAAAGTTACAAATAATTTCCGATAAAGGATTAACCATTGGGGCTCATTGTTCACTTAAACTTGAAGAACAAAAAATTGGCGAATTGTACTGTTTGGATGCTTTGCATATATGTTTCTTAGACTATATAGAAGCAATATATAAAAAGATTTCAACCGTCTACCAGTTCCATTCATTGTTCTACTTGTCGAAAGTTACAAATAATTTCCGTTAAGGGATTAACAATGGGGATCGTAGTTTACTTAAACTTGAAGAACAAAAAATTGGCGAATTGTACTGTTTGGATGCTTTGCATATATGTTTCTTAGACTATATAGAAGCAATATATACAAAGATTTCAACCGTCTACGTGTTCCAATCATTGTTCTACTTGTCGAAATTTACAAATAATTTCCTTTAAAGGATTAACAATGGGGCTCGTTGATCACTTAAACTTGAAGAACAAAAAAGTGGCGAATGGTACTATTTGGATGCTTTGCATATATGTTTCTTAGACTATATGGAAGCAATATATACATTGATTTCAACCGTCTACCTTTTCCATTCATTGTTCTACTTGTCGCAAGTTACAAATAATTTCCGTTAAAGTATTAACAATGGGGCTCGTAGTTCACTTAAACTAGAAGATCAAATAATTGGCGAATTGTACTGTTTAGATGATTTGCATATATGTTTCTTAGACTATATAGAAGCAATATATACATTGATTTCAACAGTCTACCTGTTCCATTCATTGTTCTACTTGTCGCAAGTTACAAATAATTTCCGTTAAAGTATTAACAATGGGGCTCGTAGTTCACTTAAACTTGAAGATCAAATAATTGGCGAATTGTACTGTTTGGATGATTTGCATATATGTTTCTTATACTATATAGAAGCAATATATACAAAGATTTCAACCGTCTACCTGTTCCATTCAATGTTCTACTTGTCGAAAGTTACAAATAATTTTCGATAAATGATTAACAATGGGACTCATTGTTCACTTAAACTTGAAGAACAAAAAATTGGCGAATTGTACTGTTTGGATGATTTGCATATATGTTTCTTAGACTATATAGAAGCAATATATACAATGATTTCAACCGTCTACCTGTTCCATTCATTGTTCTACTTGTCGAAAGTTACAAATAATTTCCGTTAAGGGATTAACAATGGGGATCGTAGTTTACTTAAACTTGAAGAACAAGAAATTGGCGAATTGTACTGTTTTCATGTTTTGCATATATGTTTCTTAGACTATATAGAAGCAATATATACAATGATTTCAACCGTCTACCTATTCCATTCATTGTTCTACTTGCCGAAATTTACAAATAATTTCCTTTAAAGGATTAACAATGGGGCTCGTAGTTCACTTAAACTTGAAGAACACAAAATTGGCGAATGGTACTGTTTGGATGCTTTGCGTACATGTTTCTTAGACTATATGGAAGCAATATATACAAAGATTTCAACCGTTTACGTGTTCCAATCATTGTTCTACTTGTCGAAATTTACAAATAATTTCCTTTAAAGGATTAACCATTGGGGCTCATTGTTCACTTAAACTTGAAGAACAAAAAATTGGCGAATGGTACTGTTTGGATGCTTTGCATATGTGTTTCTTAGACTATTTAGAAGCAATATATAGAAAGATTTCAACCGTCTACCTGTTCTATTCATTGTTCTACTTGTAGAAAGTTACAAATAATTTCCATTTCATGATTATCAATGGGGCTCGTTGTTCACTTAAACTTGAAGAACAAAAAATTGGCGAATGGTACTGTTTGGATGATTTGCATATATGTTTCTTAGACTATATGGAAGCAATATATACAATGATTTCAACCGTCTACCTGTTCCATTCATTGTTCTACTTGTCGAAAGTTACAAATAATTTCCGTTAAAGGATTAACAATGGGGCTCGTAATTCACTTAAACTTGAAGAACAAAAAATTGGCGATTGGTACTGTTCGGATGCTTTGCGTACATGTTTCTTAGACTATATGGAAGCAATATATACAAAGATTTCAACCGTTTACGTGTTCCATTCATTGTTCTACTTGTCGCAAGTTACAAATAATTTCCGTTAAAGTATTAACAATGGGGCTCGTAGTTCACTTAAACTTGAAGATCAAATAATTGGCGAATTGTACTGTTTGGATGATTTGCATATATGTTTCTTATACTATATAGAAGCAATATATACAATGATTTCAACCGTCTACCTGTTCCATTCATTGTTCTACTTGTCGAAAGTTACAAATAATTTCCGATAAAGGATTAACAATGGGGCTCGTAGTTCACTTAAACTTGTAGAACAAAAAATTGGCGAATTGTGCTGTTTGGATGCTTTGCATATGTGTTTCTTAGACTATTTAGAAGCAATATATAGAAAGATTTCACCTGTCTACCTGTACTATTCATTGTTCTACTTCTCGCAAGTTACAAATAATTTCCGTTAAAGTATTAACAATGGGGCTCGCTGTTCACTTAAACTTGAAGATCAAAATATCGGCGAATGGTACTGTTTGGATGCTTTGCATATATGTTTCTTAGATTATATAGAAGCAATATATACAAAGATTTCAACCGTCTACCTGTTCCATTCATTGTTCTACTTGTCGAAAATTACAAATAATTTCCGATAAAGGATTAACCATTGAGGCTCATTGTTCACTTAAACTTGAAGAACACAAAATTGGCGAATGGTACTGTTTGGATGCTTTGCGTACATGTTTCTTAGACTATATGGAAGCAATATTTACAAAGATTTCAACCGTTTACGTGTTCCAATCATTGTTCTACTTGTCGAAATTTACAAATAATTTCCTTTAAAGGATTAACCATTAGGGCTCATTGTTCACTTAAACTTGAAGAACAAAAAATTGGCGAATGGTACTGTTTGGATGCTTTGCATATGTGTTTCTTAGACTATTTAGAAGCAATATATAGAAAGATTTCAACCGTCTACCTGTTCTATTCATTGTTCTACTTGTAGAAAGTTACAAATAATTTCCATTTCATGATTATCAATGGGGCTCGTTGTTCACTTAAACTTGAAGAACGAAAAATTGGCGACTGGTACTGTTTTGATGCTTTGCATATATGTTTCTTAGACTATATAGAAGCTATATATACAAAGATTTCAACCGTCTACCTGTTCCATTCATTGTTCTTCTTGTCGAAAGTTACAAATAATTTCCGTTTCGTGATTATCAATGGGCCTCGTTGTTCACTTAAACTTGAAGAACAAAAAATTGGCGAATGGTACTGTTTGAATGCTTTGCATATATGTTTCTTAGACTATATAGAAGCAATATAAACAATGATTTCAACCGTCTACCTGTTCCATTCATTGTTCTACTTGTCGAAATTTACAAATAATTTCCTTTAAAGTATTAACAATGGGGCTCGTAGTTCACTTAAACTTGAAGAACAAAAAATTGGCGAATTGTACTCTTTGGATGATTTGCATATATGTTTCTTAGACTATTTAGAAGCAATATATAGAAAGATTTCACCCGTCTACCTCTACTATTCATTGTTCTACTTGTAGAAAGTTACAAATAATTTCCATTTCATGATTATCAATGGGCCTCGTTGTTCACTTAAACTTGAAGAACAAAAAATTGGCGACTGGTACTGTTTGGATGCTTTGCATATATGTTTCTTAGACTATATAGAAGCAATATATAAAAAGATTTCAACCGTCTTCCAGTTACATTCATTGTTCTACTTGTCGAAAGTTACAAATAATTTCCTTTAAAGGATTAACAATGGGGCTCATTGTTCACTTAAACTTGAAGACCAAAAAATTGGCGAATGGTACTGTTTCGATGCTTTGCATATATGTTTCTTAGACTATATAGAAGCTATATATACATTGATTTCAACCGACTACCTGTTCCACCCATTGTTCTACTTGTCGCAAGTTACAAATAATTTCCGTTAAAGTATTAACAATGGGGCTCGTAGTTCACTTAAACTTGAAGATGATATAATTGGCGAATTGTACTGTTTGGATGCTTTGCATATATGTTTCTTAGATTATATAGAAGCAATATATACAAAGATTTCAACCTTCTACCTGTTCCATTCATTGTTCTACTTGTCGAAAATTACAAATAATTTCCGATAAAGGATTAACCATTGGGGCTCATTGTTCACTAAACTTGAAGAACAAAAAATTGTCGAATTGTACTGTTTGGATGCTTTGCATATATGTTTCATAGACTATATAGAAGCAATATATACAAAGATTTCAACCGTCTACCTGTTCCATTCATTGTTCTACTTGTCGAAATTTACAAATAATTTCCGATAAAGGATTAACAATGGGGCTCATTGTTCTCTTAAACTTGAAGAACAAAAAATTGTCGAATGTTACTCTTTAGATGCATTGCATATAGTTTTCTTAGACTATATAGAAGCAATATATACTATGATTTCAACAGTCTACCTGTTCCATTCATTGTTCTACTTGTCGAAATTTACAACTAATTTCCTTTAAAGGATTAACAATGGGGCTCGTAGTTCACTTAAACTTGAATAACAATAAATTAGCGAATGGTATTGTTTGGATGCTTTGCAGGTATGATTCTTAGACTATATAAAAGCAATATATACAAAGATTTCAAAAGTCTACCTGTTCCATTCATTGTTCTACTTGTCGAAAATTACAAATAATTTCCCTTTCATGAATATCAATGGGGCTCGTTGTTCACTTAAACTTGAAGAACGAAAAATTGGCGACTGGTACTGTTTTGATGCTTTGCATATATGTTTCTTAGACTATATAGAAGCTATATATACAAAGATTTCAACCGTCTACCTGTTCCATTCATTGTTCTTCTTGTCGAAAGTTACAAATAATTTCCGTTTCATGATTATCAATGGGCCTCGTTGTTCACTTAAACTTGAAGAACAAAAAATTGGCGAATGGTACTGTTTGGATGCTTTGCATATATGTTTCTTAAACTATATAGAAGCAATATAAACAATGATTTCAACCGTCTACCTGTTCCATTCATTGTTCTACTTGTCGAAATTTACAAATAATTTCCTTTAAAGTATTAACAATGGGGCTCGTAGTTCACTTAAACTTGAAGAACAAAAAATTGGCGAATTGTACAGTTTGGATGCTTTGCATATATGTTTCTTAGACTATATGGAAGCAATATATAGAAAGACTTCACCCGTCTACCTGTACTATTCATTGTTCTACTTGTAGAAAGTTCCAAATAATTTCCATTTCATGATTATCAATGGAGCTCGCTGTTCACTTAAACTAGAAGATTAAAAAATTGGCGAATGTTACTGTTTAGATGCTTTGCATATAGGTTTCTTAGACTATATAGAAGCAACATATACAAAGATTTCAACCGCCTACCTGTTCTATTCATTGTTCTACTTGTAGAAAGTTACAAATAATTTCCCTTTCATGATTAGCAATGGTGCTCGTTGTTCACTTAAACTTGAAGAACAATAAATTAGCGAATGGTATTGTTTGGATGCTTTGCAGGTATGATTCTTAGACTATATAAAAGCAATATATACAAAGATTTCAAAAGTCTACCTGTTCCATTCATTGTTCTACTTGTCGAAATTTACAAATAATTTCCCTTTCATGAATATCAATGGGGCTCGTTGTTCACTTAAACTTGAAGAACAAAAAATTGGCGAATGGTACTGTTTGGATGCTTTGCATATATGTTTCTTAGACTATATAGAAGCAATATAGACAAAGATTTCAACCGTCTACCTGTTCCATTCATTGTTCTACTTGTCGAAAATTACAAATAATTTCCGATAAAGGATTAACAATGGGGCTCATTGTTCACTTAAACTTGAAGAACAAAAAAATTGCGAATGGTACTGTTTGGATGCTTTGCATATATGTTTCTTAGACTATATAGAAGCAATATATACAAAGATTTCAACCGTCTACCTGTTCCATTCATTGTTCTACTTGTCGAAAATTGCAAATAATTTCCGATAAAGGATTAACCATTGGGGCTCATTGTTCACTTAAACTTGAAGAACAAAAAATTGGTGAATGGTACTGTTTGGATGCTTTGCGTACATGTTTCTTAGACTTTACGGAAGCAATATATACAAAGATTTCAACCGGCTACCTGTTCCATTCATTGTTCTACTTGTCGCAAGTTACAAATAATTTCCGTTAAAGTACTAACAATGGGGCTCGTAGTTCACTTAAACTTGAAGATCAAATAATTGGCGAATTGTACTGTTTGGACGCTTTGCATATATGTTTCTTAGACTATATAGAAGCAATATATACAATGATTTCAACCGTCTACCTGTTCCAATCATTGTTCTACTTGTCGAAAGTTACAAATAATATCCGATAAAGGATTAACCATTGGGGCTCATTGTTCACTTAAACTTGAAGATCAAAAAATTGGCGATTGTTACTGTTTAGATGCTTTGCATATAGGTTTCGTAGACTATATAGAAGCAACATATATAAAGATTTCAACCGTCTACGTGGTCCAATCATTGTTCTACTTGTCGAAATTTACAAATAACTTCCTTTAAAGGATTAACAATGGGGCTCGTTGTTCACTTAAACTTGAAGAACAAAAAATTGGCGAATGGTACTGTCTGGATGCTTTGAATATATGTTTCTTATATTATATAGAAGCAATATATACAAATATTTCAACCGTCTACCTGTTCTATTCATTGTTCTACTTGTAAAAAGTTACAAATAATTTCCGTTTCATGATTATCAATGGGGCTCGTTGTTCACTTAAACTTGAAGAACAAAAAATTGGCGAATGGTACTGTTTGGATGCTTTGCATATATGTTTCTTAGACTATATGGAAGCAATATATACAATTATTTCAACCGTTTACCTGTTCCATTCATTGTTCTACATGTCGGAAGTTACAAATAATTTCCGTTTCATGATTATCAATGGGGCTCGTTGTTCACTTAAACTTGAAGAACAAAAAATTGGCGAATGGTACTGTTTCGATGCTTTGCATATATGTTTCTTAGACTATATGGAAGCAATATATACAAAGATTTCAACCGTCTACGTGTTCCAATCATTGTTCTACTTATCGAAAATTACAAATAATTTCCGATAAAGGATTAACCATTGGGGCTCATTGTTCAATTAAACTTGAAGAACAAAAAATGGCGAATGGTACTGTTTGGATGCTTTGCGTACATGTTTCTTAGACTATATGGAAGCAATATATACAAAGATTTCAACCGTCTACGTGTTCCAAACATTGTTCTACTTGTCGAAATTTACAAATAATTTCCTTTAAAGGATTAACAATGGGGCTCGTAGTTCACTTAAACTTGAAGAGCAAAAAATTGGCGAATTGTTCTGTTTGGATGCTTTGTATATATGTTTCTTAGACTATATAGAAGCAATATATACAAAGATTTCAACCGTCTACCTGTTCCATTCATTGTTCTACTTGTCGAAAGTTACAAATAATTTCCGATAACGTATTAACCATTGGGGCTCATTGTTCACTTAAACTTGACGAACAAAAAATTGGCGAATTGTACTGTTTGGATGCTTTGCATATATGTTTCTTATACTATATAGAAGCAATATATACAAAGATTTCAACCGTCTACCTGTTCCATTCACTGTTCTACTTGTCGAAAGTTACAAATAATTTCCGATAAAGGATTAACAATGGGGCTCATTGTTCACTTAAAATTGAAGAACAAAAAATTGGCGAATGGTACTGTTTGGATGCTTTGCGTATATGTTTCTTAGACTATATAGAAGCAATATATACAATGATTTCAACCGTCTACCTATTCCATTCATTGTTCTACTAGCCGAAATTTACAAATAATTTCCTTTAAAGGATTAACAATGGGGCTCGTAGTTCACTTAAACTTGAAGAGCAAAAAATTGGCGAATTGTTCTGTTTGGACGCTTTGCATATATGTTTCTTGGACTATATAGAAGCAATATATACAATGATTTCAACAGTCTACCTGTTCCATTCATTGTTCTACTTGTCGAAATTTACAAATAATTTCCTTTAAAGGATTAACCGTTAGGCTCATTGTTCACTTAAACTTGAAGAACAAAAAATTAGCGAATTGTACTGTTTGGATGCTTTGCATATATGTTTCTTATACTATATAGAAGCAATATATACAATTATTTCAGCCGTTTACCTGTTCCATTCATTGTTCTACATGTCGAAAGTTACAAATAATTTCCGTTTCATGATTATCAATGGGGCTCGTTGTTCACTTAAACTTGAAGAACAAAAAATTGGCGAATGGTAATGTTTCGATGCTTTGCATATATGTTTCTTAGACTATATGGAAGCAATATATACAAAGATTTCAACCGTCTACCTGTTCCATTCATTGTTCTACTTGTCGAAAGTTACAAATAATTTCCGATAACGTATTAACCATTGGGGCTCATTGTTCACTTAAACTTGACGAACAAAAAATTGGCGAATTGTACTGTTTGGATGCTTTGCATATATGTTTCTTATACTATATAGAAGCAATGTATACAAAGATTTCAACCGTCTACCTGTTCCATTCACTGTTCTACTTGTCGAAAGTTACAAATAATTTCCGATAAAGGATTAACAATGGGGCTCATTGTTCACTTAAAATTGAAGAACAAAAAATTGGCGAATGGTACTGTTTGGATGCTTTGCGTATATGTTTCTTAGACTATATAGAAGCAATATATACAATGATTTCAACCGTCTACCTATTCCATTCATTGTTCTACTAGCCGAAATTTACAAATAATTTCCTTTAAAGGATTAACAATGGGGCTCGTAGTTCACTTAAACTTGAAGAGCAAAAAATTGGCGAATTGTTCTGTTTGGACGCTTTGCATATATGTTTCTTGGACTATATAGAAGCAATATATACAATGATTTCAACAGTCTACCTGTTCCATTCATTGTTCTACTTGTCGAAATTTACAAATAATTTCCTTTAAAGGATTAACCGTTAGGCTCATTGTTCACTTAAACTTGAAGAACAAAAAATTAGCGAATGGTACTATTTGAATGCTTTGCATATAAGTTTCTTAGACTATATAGAAGCAATATATATACAAAGATTTCAAACGTCTACCTGTTCCATTCATTGTTTTACTTGTCGAAAGTTAGAAATAATTTCAGTTAAAGGAATAACATTGGGGATCGTAGTTCACTTAAACTTGAAGAACAAAAAATTGGCGAATTGTTCTGTTTGGATGCTTTGCACATATGTTTCTTAGACTATATAGAAGCAATATATACAATGATTTAACAGTCTACCTGTTCCATTCATTGTTCTACTTGTCGAAATTTACAACTAATTTCCTTTAAAGGATTAACAATGGGGCTCGTTGTTCACTTAAACTTGAAGAACAGTGATTTGGCGACTGGTACTGTTTGGATGCTTTGCATATATGTTTCTTAGGCTATACTGAAGCAATATATACAATGATTTCAACCGTCTACCTGTTCCATTCATTGTTTTACTTGTCGAAAGTTACAAAGAATTTCCGTTAAAGGATTAACAATGGGGATCGTAGTTCACTTAAACTTGAAGAACAATAAATTGCCGAATTGTACTGTTTGGATGCTTTGCACATATGTTTCTTAGACTATATAGAAGCAATATATACAATGATTTCAACAGTCTACCTGTTCCATTCATTGTTCTACTTGTCGAAATTTACAACTAATTTCCTTTAAAGAATTAACAATGGGGCTCGTAGTTCACTTAAACTTGAAGAACAAAAAATTGGCGAATTGTACTGTTTGGATGCTATGCATATATGTTTCTTAGACTATATAGAAGCAATATATATATAATGATTTCAACCGTCTACCTGTTCCATTCATTGTTCTACATGTCGAAAGTTACAAATAATTTCCGTTTCATGATTATCAATGGGGCTCGTTGTTCACTTAAACTTGAAGAACAAAAAATTGGCGAATGGTACTGTTTGGATGCTTTGCATATATGTTTCTTAGACTATATAGAAGCAATATATACAAAGATTTCAACCGTCTAAGTCTTCCAATCATTGTTCTACTTGTAGAAAGTTACAATTAATTTCCGTTAAAGGATTAACAATGGGGCTCATTGTTCACTTAAACTTGAAGAACAAAAAATTGGCGAATGGTACTGTTTGGATGCTTTGCATATATGTTTCTTAGACTATATGGAAGCAATATATACAATTATTTCAACCGTTTACCTGTTCCATTCATTGTTCTACATGTCGAAAGTTAGAAATAATTTCCGTTTCATGATTATCAATGGGGCTCGTTGTTCACTTAAACTTGAAGAACAAAAAATGGCGAATGGTACTGTTTGGATGCTTTGCGTACATGTTTCTTAGACTATATGGAAGCAATATATACAAAGATTTCAACCGTCTACGTGTTCCAAACATTGTTCTACTTGTCGAAATTTACAAATAATTTCCTTTAAAGGATTAACAATGGGGCTCGTTGTTCACTTAAACTTGAAGAACAATAAATTGGCGAATTGTACTGTTTGGATGCTTTGCATATATGATTCTTAGACTATATAGAAGCAATATATACAATGATTTCAACCGTCTACCTATTCCATTCATTGTTCTACTAGCCGAAATTTACAAATAATTTCCTTTAAAGGATTAACAATGGGGCTCGTAGTTCACTTAAACTTGAAGAGCAAAAAATTGGCGAATTGTTCTGTTTGGACGCTTTGCATATATGTTTCTTGGACTATATAGAAGCAATATATACAATGATTTCAACAGTCTACCTGTTCCATTCATTGTTCTACTTGTCGAAATTTACAAATAATTTCCTTTAAAGGATTAACCGTTAGGCTCATTGTTCACTTAAACTTGAAGAACAAAAAATTAGCGAATGGTACTATTTGAATGCTTTGCATATAAGTTTCTTAGACTATATAGAAGCAATATATATACAAAGATTTCAAACGTCTACCTGTTCCATTCATTGTTTTACTTGTCGAAAGTTAGAAATAATTTCAGTTAAAGGAATAACATTGGGGATCGTAGTTCACTTAAACTTGTAGAACAAAAAATTGGCGAATTGTTCTGTTTGGATGCTTTGCACATATGTTTCTTAGACTATATAGAAGCAATATATACAATGATTTCAACAGTCTACCTGTTCCATTCAATGTTCTACTTGTCGAAATTTACAACTAATTTCCTTTAAAGGATTAACAATGGGGCTCGTTGTTCACTTAAACTTGAAGAACAGTGATTTGGCGACTGGTACTGTTTGGATGCTTTGCATATATGTTTCTTAGGCTATACTGAAGCAATATATACAATGATTTCAACCGTCTACCTGTTCCATTCATTGTTTTACTTGTCGAAAGTTACAAAGAATTTCCGTTAAAGGATTAACAATGGGGATCGTAGTTCACTTAAACTTGCAGAACAATAAATTGGCGAATTGTACTGTTTGGATGCTTTGCACATATGTTTCTTAGACTATATAGAAGCAATATATACAATGATTTCAACAGTCTACCTGTTCCATTCATTGTTCTACTTGTCGAAATTTACAACTAATTTCCTTTAAAGAATTAACAATGGGGCTCGTAGTTCACTTAAACTTGAAGAACAAAAAATTGGCGAATTGTACTGTTTGGATGCTTTGCACATATGTTTCCTAGACTATATAGAAGCAATATATACAATGATATCAACGTCTACCTGTTCCATTCCCTGTTCTACTTGTCGAAAGTTACAAATAATTTCCTTTAAAGGATTAACAATGGGGCTCGTTGTTCACTAAAACTTGAAGAACAATGAATTGGCGACTTGTACTGTTTGGATGCTTTGCACATATGTTTCTTAGACTATATAGAAGCAATATATACAATGATTTCAACCGTCTACCTGTTCCATTCCTTGTTCTACTTGTCGAAATTTAAAAATAATTTCCTTTAAAGGATTAACAATGGGGCTCGTTGTTCACTTAAACTTGAAGAACAATGAATTGGCGACTTGTACTGTTTGGATGCTTTGCATATATGTTTCTTAGACTATATAGATGCAATATATACAAAGATTTCATCCCTCTACCTGTTCCATTCATTGTTCTACTTGTCGAAATTTACAAATAATTTCCTTTAAAGGATTAACAATGGGGCTCGTTGTTCACTTAAACTTGAAGAACAAAAAATTAGCGAATGGTACTATTTGGATGCTTTGCATATATGTTTCTTAGACTATATAGAAGCAATATATATACAAAGATTTCAAACGTCTACCTGTTCCATTCATTGTTTTACTTGTCGAAAGTTAGAAATAATTTCCGTTAAAGGAATAACAATGGGGATCGTAGTTCACTTAAACTTGAAGAACAATAAATTGGCGAATTGTACTGTTTGGACGCTTTGCATATATGTTTCTTGGACTATATAGAAGCAATATATACAATGATTTCAACAGTCTACCTGTTCCATTCATTGTTCTACTTGTCGAAATTTACAAATAATTTCCTTTAAAGGATTAACCGTTAGGCTCATTGTTCACTTAAACTTGAAGAACAAAAAATTAGCGAATGGTACTATTTGAATGCTTTGCATATAAGTTTCTTAGACTATATAGAAGCAATATATATACAAAGATTTCAAACGTCTACCTGTTCCATTCATTGTTTTACTTGTCGAAAGTTAGAAATAATTTCAGTTAAAGGAATAACATTGGGGATCGTAGTTCACTTAAACTTGTAGAACAAAAAATTGGCGAATTGTTCTGTTTGGATGCTTTGCACATATGTTTCTTAGACTATATAGAAGCAATATATACAATGATTTCAACAGTCTACCTGTTCCATTCAATGTTCTACTTGTCGAAATTTACAACTAATTTCCTTTAAAGGATTAACAATGGGGCTCGTTGTTCACTTAAACTTGAAGAACAGTGATTTGGCGACTGGTACTGTTTGGATGCTTTGCATATATGTTTCTTAGGCTATACTGAAGCAATATATACAATGATTTCAACCGTCTACCTGTTCCATTCATTGTTTTACTTGTCGAAAGTTACAAAGAATTTCCGTTAAAGGATTAACAATGGGGATCGTAGTTCACTTAAACTTGCAGAACAATAAATTGGCGAATTGTACTGTTTGGATGCTTTGCACATATGTTTCTTAGACTATATAGAAGCAATATATACAATGATTTCAACAGTCTACCTGTTCCATTCATTGTTCTACTTGTCGAAATTTACAACTAATTTCCTTTAAAGAATTAACAATGGGGCTCGTAGTTCACTTAAACTTGAAGAACAAAAAATTGGCGAATTGTACTGTTTGGATGCTTTGCACATATGTTTCCTAGACTATATAGAAGCAATATATACAATGATATCAACGTCTACCTGTTCCATTCCCTGTTCTACTTGTCGAAAGTTACAAATAATTTCCTTTAAAGGATTAACAATGGGGCTCGTTGTTCACTAAAACTTGAAGAACAATGAATTGGCGACTTGTACTGTTTGGATGCTTTGCACATATGTTTCTTAGACTATATAGAAGCAATATATACAATGATTTCAACCGTCTACCTGTTCCATTCCTTGTTCTACTTGTCGAAATTTAAAAATAATTTCCTTTAAAGGATTAACAATGGGGCTCGTTGTTCACTTAAACTTGAAGAACAATGAATTGGCGACTTGTACTGTTTGGATGCTTTGCATATATGTTTCTTAGACTATATAGATGCAATATATACAAAGATTTCATCCCTCTACCTGTTCCATTCATTGTTCTACTTGTCGAAATTTACAAATAATTTCCTTTAAAGGATTAACAATGGGGCTCGTTGTTCACTTAAACTTGAAGAACAAAAAATTAGCGAATGGTACTATTTGGATGCTTTGCATATATGTTTCTTAGACTATATAGAAGCAATATATATACAAAGATTTCAAACGTCTACCTGTTCCATTCATTGTTTTACTTGTCGAAAGTTAGAAATAATTTCCGTTAAAGGAATAACAATGGGGATCGTAGTTCACTTAAACTTGAAGAACAATAAATTGGCGAATTGTACTGTTTGGATGCTTTGCACATATGTTTCCTAGACTATATAGAAGCAATATATACTATGATATCCATCGTCAACCTGTTCCATTCATTGTTCTACTTGTAGAAAATTACAAATAATTTCCGTTGCATGATTACCAATGGGGCTCGTAGTTCACTTAAACTTGAAGAACAAAAAATTGTCCAATGGTACTGTTTGGATGCTTTGCACATATGTTTCTTAGACTATATAGAAGCAATATATACAATGATTTCAACCGTCTACCTGTACCATTCCTTGTTCTACTTGTCGAAATTTAAAAATAATTTCCTTTAAAGGATTAACAATGGGGCTCGTTGTTCACTTAAACTTGAAGAACAATGAATTGGCGACTTGTACTGTTTGGATGCTTTGCATATATGTTTCTTAGACTATATAGATGCAATATATACAAAGATTTCATCCCTCTACCTGTTCCATTCATTGTTCTACTTGTCGAAATTTACAAATAATTTCCTTTAAAGGATTAACAATGGGGCTCGTAGTTCACTTAAACTTGAAGAACAAAAAATTAGCGAATGGTACTATTTGGATGCTTTGCATATATGTTTCTTAGACTATATAGAAGCAATATATATACAAAGATTTCAAACGTCTACCTGTTCCATTCATTGTTTTACTTGTCGAAAGTTAGAAATAATTTCCGTTAAAGGAATAACAATGGGGATCGTAGTTCACTTAAACTTGAAGAACAATAAATTGGCGAATTGTACTGTTTGGATGCTTTGCACATATGTTTCCTAGACTATATAGAAGCAATATATACTATGATATCCATCGTCAACCTGTTCCATTCATTGTTCTACTTGTAGAAAATTACAAATAATTTCCGTTGCATGATTACCAATGGGGCTCGTAGTTCACTTAAACTTGAAGAACAAAAAATTGTCCAATGGTACTGTTTGGATGCTTTGCATATATGTTTCTTAGACTATATAGAAGCAATATATAGAAAGATTTCACCCGTCTACCTGTTCCATTCATTGTTTTACTTGTCGAAAGTTACAAATAATTTCCGTTAAAGGAATTACAATGGGGATCGTAGTTCACTTAAACTTGAAGAACAATAAATTGGCGAATTGTACTGTTTGGATGCTTTGCATATATGTTTCTTAGACTATATAGAAGCAATATATACTATGATATCCATCGTCAACCTGTTCCATTCATTGTTCTACTTGTAGAAAATTACAAATAATTTCCGTTTCATGATTACCAATGGGGCTCGTAGTTCACTTAAACTTGAAGAACAGAAAATTGTCCAATGGTACTGTTTGGATGCTTTGCATATATGTTTCTTGGACTATATCGAAGCAATATATACAATGATTTCAACAGTCTACCTGTTCCATTCATTGTTCTACTTGTCGAAATTTACAAATAATTTCCTTTAAAGGATTAACCGTTGGGGCTCATTGTTCACTTAAACTTGAAGAACAAAAAATTGGCGAATGGTACTGTTTGGATGCTTTGCGTACATGTTTCTTAGACTATATGGAAGCAATATATACAAAGATTTCAACCGTCTAAGACTTCCAATCATTGTTCTACTTGTAGAAAGTTACAATTAATTTCCGTTAAAGGATTAACAATGGGGCTCATTGTTCACTTAAAGTTGAAGAACAAAAAATTGGCGAATGGTACTGTTTGGATGCTTTGCATATATGTTTCTTAGACTATATGGAAGCAATATATACAAAGATTTCAACCGTCTACGTGTTCCAATCATTGTTCTACTTGTCGAAAATTACAAATAATTTCCGATAAAGGATTAACCATTGGGGCTCATTGTTCAATTAAACTTGAAGAACAAAAAATGGCGAATGGTACTGTTTGGATGCTTTGCGTACATGTTTCTTAGACTATATGGAAGCAATATATACAAAGATTTCAACCGTCTACGTGTTCCAAACATTGTTCTACTTGTCGAAATTTACAAATAATTTCCTTTAAAGGATTAACAATGGGGCTCGTTGTTCACTTAAACTTGAAGAACAATAAATTGGCGAATTGTACTGTTTGGATGCTTTGCATATATGTTTCTTAGACTATATAGAAGCAATATATACAATGATTTCAACCGTCTACCTATTCCATTCATTGTTCTACTAGCCGAAATTTACAAATAATTTCCTTTAAAGTATTAACAATGGGGCTCGTAGTTCACTTAAACTTGAAGAGCAAAAAATTGGCGAATTGTTCTGTTTGGATGCTTTGTATATATGTTTCTTAGACTATATAGAAGCAATATATTCAAAGATTTCAACCGTCTACCTGTTCCATTCATTGTTCTACTTGTCGAAAGTTACAAATAATTTCCGATAACGTATTAACCATTGGGGCTCATTGTTCACTTAAACTTGACGAACAAAAAATTGGCGAATTGTACTGTTTGGATGCTTTGCATATATGTTTCTTATACTATATAGAAGCAATATATACAAAGATTTCAACCGTCTACCTGTTCCATTCACTGTTCTACTTGTCGAAAGTTACAAATAATTTCCGATAAAGGATTAACAATGGGGCTCATTGTTCACTTAAAATTGAAGAACAAAAAATTGGCGAATGGTACTGTTTGGATGCTTTGCGTATATGTTTCTTAGACTATATAGAAGCAATATATACAATGATTTCAACCGTATACCTATTCCATTCATTGTTCTACTAGCCGAAATTTACAAATAATTTCCTTTAAAGGATTAACAATGGGGCTCGTAGTTCACTTAAACTTGAAGAACAAAAAATTAGCGAATTGTACTGTTTGGATGCTTTGCATATATGTTTCTTATACTATATAGAAGCAATATATACAATTATTTCAACCGTTTACCTGTTCCATTCATTGTTCTACATGTCGAAAGTTACAAATAATTTCCGTTTCATGATTATCAATGGGGCTCGTTGTTCACTTAAACTTGAAGAACAAAAAATTGGCGAATGCTACTGTTTCGATGCTTTGCATATATGTTTCTTAGACTATATGGAAGCAATATATACAAAGATTTCAACCGTCTACCTGTTCCATTCATTGTTCTACTTGTCGAAAGTTACAAATAATTTCCGATAACGTATTAACCATTGGGGCTCATTGTTCACTTAAACTTGACGAACAAAAAATTGGCGAATTGTACTGTTTGGTTGCTTTGCATATATGTTTCTTATACTATATAGAAGCAATATATACAAAGATTTCAACCGTCTACCTGTTCCATTCACTGTTCTACTTGTCGAAAGTTACAAATAATTTCCGATAAAGGATTAACAATGGGGCTCATTGTTCACTTAAAATTGAAGAACAAAAAATTGGCGAATGGTACTGTTTGGATGCTTTGCGTATATGTTTCTTAGACTATATAGAAGCAATATATACAATGATTTCAACCGTCTACCTATTCCATTCATTGTTCTACTAGCCGAAATTTACAAATAATTTCCTTTAAAGGATTAACAATGGGGCTCGTAGTTCACTTAAACTTGAAGAGCAAAAAATTGGCGAATTGTTCTGTTTGGACGCTTTGCATATATGTTTCTTGGACCATATAGAAGCAATATATACAATGATTTCAACAGTCTACCTGTTCCATTCATTGTTCTACTTGTCGAAATTTACAAATAATTTCCTTTAAAGGATTAACCGTTAGGCTCATTGTTCACTTAAACTAGAAGAACAAAAAATTAGCGAATGGTACTATTTGAATGCTTTGCATATAAGTTTCTTAGACTATATAGAAGCAATATATACAATGATTTCAACAGTCTACCTGTTCCATTCATTGTTCTACTTGTCGAAATTTACAACTAATTTCCTTTAAAGGATTAACAATGGGGCTCGTTGTTCACTTAAACTTGAAGAACAGTGATTTGGCGACTGGTACTGTTTGGATGCTTTGCATATATGTTTCTTAGGCTATACTGAAGCAATATATACAATGATTTCAACCGTCTACCTGTTCCATTCATTGTTTTACTTGTCGAAAGTTACAAAGAATTTCCGTTAAAGGATTAACAATGGGGATCGTAGTTCACTTAAACTTGAAGAACAATAAATTGGCGAATTGTACTGTTTGGATGCTTTGCACATATGTTTCTTAGACTATATAGAAGCAATATATACAATGATTTCAACAGTCTACCTGTTCCATTCATTGTTCTACTTGTCGAAATTTACAACTAATTTCCTTTAAAGAATTAACAATGGGGCTCGTAGTTCACTTAAACTTGAAGAACAAAAAATTGGCGAATTGTACTGTTTGGATGCTATGCATATATGTTTCTTAGACTATATAGAAGCAATATATATATAATGATTTCAACCGTCTACCTGTTCCATTCATTGTTCTACATGTCGAAAGTTACAAATAATTTCCGTTTCATGATTATCAATGGGGCTCGTTGTTCACTTAAACTTGAAGAACAAAAGATTGGCGAATGGTACTGTTTGGATGCTTTGCATATATGTTTCTTAGACTATATAGAAGCAATATATACAAAGATTTCAACCGTCTAAGTCTTCCAATCATTGTTCTACTTGTAGAAAGTTACAATTAATTTCCGTTAAAGGATTAACAATGGGGCTCATTGTTCACTTAAACTTGAAGAACAAAAAATTGGCGAATGGTACTGTTTGGATGCTTTGCATATATGTTTCTTAGACTATATGGAAGCAATATATACAATTATTTCAACCGTTTACCTGTTCCATTCATTGTTCTACATGTCGAAAGTTACAAATAATTTCCGTTTCATGATTATCAATGGGGCTCGTTGTTCACTTAAACTTGAAGAACAAAAAATTGGCGAATGGTACTGTTTCGATGCTTTGCATATATGTTTCTTAGACTATATAGAAGCAATATATACAATGATTTCAACAGTCTACCTGTTCCATTCATTGTTCTACTTGTCGAAATTTACAAATAATTTCCTTTAAAGGATTAACCGTTAGGCTCATTGTTCACTTAAACTTGAAGAACAAAAAATTAGCGAATGGTACTATTTGAATGCTTTGCATATAAGTTTCTTAGGCTATATAGAAGCAATATATATACAAAGATTTCAAACGTCTACCTGTTCCATTCATTGTTTTACTTGTCGAAAGTTAGAAATAATTTCAGTTAAAGGAATAACATTGGGGATCGTAGTTTAGTTAAACTTGAAGAACAAAAAATTGGCGAATTGTTCTGTTTGGATGCTTTGCACATATGTTTCTTAGACTATATAGAAGCAATATATACAATGATTTCAACAGTCTACCTGTTCCATTCAATGTTCTACTTGTCGAAATTTACAACTAATTTCCTTTAAAGGATTAACAATGGGGCTCGTTGTTCACTTAAACTTGAAGAACAGTGATTTGGCGACTGGTACTGTTTGGATGCTTTGCATATATGTTTCTTAGGCTATACTGAAGCAATATATACAATGATTTCAACCGTCTACTTGTTCCATTCATTGTTTTACTTGTCGAAAGTTACAAATAATTTCCTTTAAAGGATTAACAATGGGGCTCATAGTTCACTTACACCTGAAGAACAAAAAATTGGCGAATTGTACTGTTTGGAGGCTTTGCATATATGTTTCTTAGACTCTTTAGAAGCAATATATAGAAAGATTTCACCCGTCTACCTGTACTATTCATTGTTCTACTTGTAGAAAGTTACAAATAATTTCCATTTCATGATTATCAATGGGGCTCGCTGTTCACTTAAACTTGAAGATCAAAAAATTGGCGATGGTTACTGTTTAGATGCTTTGCATATATGTTTCATAGACTATATAGAAGCAGTATATACAATGATTTCAACCGTCTACCTGTTCTATTCATTGTTCTACTTGTAGAAACTTACAAATAATTACCTTTTCATGATTGTCAATGGGGCTCGTTGTTCACTTAAACTTGAAGAACAAAAAATTGGCGAATGGTACAGTTTGGATCCTTTGCATATATGTTTCTTAGACTATATAGAAGCAATATATACAAAGATTTCAGCCGTCTACGTGTTCCATTCATTGTTCTACTTGTCGAAAATTACTAATAATTTCCGATAAAGGATTAACAATGGGGCTCATTGTTCACTTAAACTTCAAGAACAAAAAATTGGCGAATGGTACTGTTTGGATGCTTTGCGTACATGTTTCTTAGACTATATGGAAGCAATATATACAAAGATTTCAACCGTCTACGTGTTCCAATCATTGTTCTACTTGTCGAAATTTACAAATAATTTCCTTTAAAGGATAACAATGGGGCTCGTTGTTCACTTAAACTTGAAGAACAAAAAATTAGCGAATGGTACAGTTTGGATGCTTTGCAATATGTTTCTTAGACTATATGGAAGCAATATATTCAAATATTTCAACCGTCTACGTGTTCCAATCATTGTTCTACTTGTAGAAATTTACAAATAATTTCCTTTAAAGGATTAATAATGGGGCTCGTTGTTCACTTAAACTTGAAGAACAATAAATTGGCAAATTGTACTGATTGGATGCTTTGCATATATGTTTCTGAGACTATATAGAAGCAATATATACAATGATTTCAACCGACTACCTGTTCCATTCATTGTTCTACTTATAGAAAGTTACAAATAATTTCCATTTCATGATTATCAATGGGGTTCGTTGTTCACTTAAACTTGAAGAACAAAAAATTGGCGAATGTTACTGTTTGGATGCTTTGCATATATGTTTCTTAGACTATATAGAAGCAATATATACAAAGATTACAACCGTCTACCATTTCCATTCATTGTTCTACTTGTCGAAAATTACAAATAATTTCCGATAAAGGATTAACAATGGGGCTCATTGTTCACTTAAACTTGAAGAACGAAAAATTGGCGAATGGTACTGTTTGGATGCTTTGCGTACATGTTTCTTAGACTATATGGAAGCAATATATACAAAGATTACAACCGTCTACCTTTTCCATTCATTGTTCTACTTGTCGAAAATTACAAATAATTTCCGATAAAGGATTAACAATGGGGCTCATTGTTCACTTAAACTTGAAGAACAAAAAATTGGCGAATGGTACTGTTTGGATGCTTTGCGTACATGTTTCATAGACTATATGGAAGCAATATATACAAAGATTTCAACCGTCTACCTGTTCCATTCATTGTTCTACTTGTCGAAAGTTACAAATAATTTCCATTTCATGATTATCAATGGGGTTCGTTGTTCACTTAAACTTGAAGAACAAAAAATTGGCGAATGTTACTGTTTAGATGCTTTGCATATATGTTTCTTAGACTATATAGAAGCAATATATACAAAGTTCTCAACCGTCTACCTGTACCATTCATTGTTCTACTTGTCGAAATTTACAAATAATTTCCTTTAAAGGATTAATAATGGAGCTCGTTGTTCACTTAAACTTGAAGAACAATAAATTGGCAAATTGTACTGATTGGATGCTTTGCATATATGTTTCTGAGACTATATAGAAGCAATATATACAATGATTTCAACCGACTACCTGTTCCATTCATTGTTCTACTTGTAGAAAGTTACAAATAATTTCCATTTCATGATTATCAATGTGGTTCGTTGTTCACTTAAACTTGAAGAACAAAAAATTGGCGAATGTTACTGTTTAGATGCTTTGCATATAGGTTTCTTAGACTATATAGAAGCAACATATACAAAGATTTCTACCGTCTACCCGTTCTATTCATTGTTCTACTTGTAGAAAGTTAGAAATAATTTCCTTTAAAGGATTAAAAATGGGGCTCGTAGTTCACTTAAACTTGAAGAACAAAAAATTGGCGAATGGTACTGTTTGGATGCTTTGCGTACATGTTTGTTAGACTATATGGAAGCAATATATTCAAATATTTCAACCGTCTACGTGTTCCAATCATTGTTCTACTTGTAGAAATTTACAAATAATTTCCTTTAAAGGATTAATAATGGGGCTCGTTGTTCACTTAAACTTGAAGAACAATAAATTGGCAAATTGTACTGATTGGATGCTTTGCATATATGTTTCTGAGACTATATAGAAGCAATATATACAATGATTTCAACCGACTACCTGTTCCATTCATTGTTCTACTTGTAGAAAGTTACAAATAATTTCCATTTCATGATTATCAATGGGGTTCGTTGTTCACTTAAACTTGAAGAACAAAAAATTGGCGAATGTTACTGTTTAGATGCTTTGCATATATGTTTCTTAGAGTATATAGAAGCAATATATACAAAGATCTCAACCGTCTACCTGTACCATTCATTGTTCTACTTGTCGAAAGATACAAATAATTTCCGATAAAGGATTAACCATTGGGGCTCATTGTTCACTTATACTTGAAGAACAAAAAATTGGCGAATTGTACTGTTTGGATTCTTTGCATATATGTTTCTTAGACTATATAGAAGCAATATATGGAAAGATTTCACTCGTATACCTGTACTATTCATTGTTCTACTTGTAGAAAGTTACAAATAATTTCCATTTCATGATTATCAATGGGGCTTGTTGTTCACTAATACTTGAAGATACAAAAATTGGCGAATGTTACTGTTTAGATGCTTTGCATATAGGTTTCTTAGACTATATAGAAGCAGCATATATAAAGATTTCAACCGTCTACCTGTTCTATTCATTGTTCTACTTGTAGAAACTTACAAATAATTACCGTTTCATGATTGTCAATGGGGCTCGTTGTTCACTTAAACTTGAAGAACAAAAAATTGGCAAATGGTACAGTTTGGATCCTTTGCATATATGTTTCTTAGACTATATAGAAGCAACATATACAAAGATTTCAGCCGTCTACGTGTTCCATTCATTGTTCTACTTGTCGAAAATTGCAAATAATTTCCGATAAAGGATTAACGATTGGGGCTCATTGTTTACTTAAACTTGAAGAACAAAAAATTGGCGAATGTTACTGTTTAGATGCTTTGCATATATGTTTCTTAGACTATATAGAAGCAATATATACAAAGATCTCAACCGTCTACCTGTACCATTCATTGTTCTACTTGTCGCAAGTTACAAATAATTTCCGTTAAACTATTAACAATGGGGCTCGTAGTTCACTTAAACTTGAAGCTCAAATAATTGGCGAATTGTACTGTTTGGATGATTTGCATATATGTTTCTTAGACTATATAGAAGCAATATATACAGTGATTTCAACCGTCTACCTGTTCCATTCATTGTTCTACTTGTCGAAAGTTACAAATAATTTCCGTTAAGGGATTAACAATGGGGATCGAAGTTTACTTAAACTTGAAGAACCAGAAATTGGCGAATGGTACTGTTTGGATGATTTGCATATATGTTTCTTAGACTATATAGAAGCAATATATACAGTGATTTCAACCGTCTACCTGTTCCATTCATTGTTCTACTTGTCGAAAGTTACAAATAATTTCCGTTAAGGGATTAACAATGGGGCTCGTTGTTCACTTAAACTTGAAGAACAATAAATTGGCGAATTGTACAGCTTGGATGCTTTGCATATATGTATCTTAGACTATATAGAAGCAATATATAGAAAGATTTCACTCGTATACCTGTACTATTCATGTTCTACTTGTAGACAGTTACAAATAATTTCCATTTCATGATTATCAATGGGGCTTGTTGTTCACTAATACTTGAAGATCAAAAAATTGGCGATTGTTACTGTTTAGATGCTTTGCATATAGGTTTCGTAGACTATATAGAAGCAACATATACAAAGATTTCAACCGTCTACCTGTTCTATTCATTGTTCTACTTGTAGAAAGTTACAAATAATTTCCGTTTCATGATTATCAATGGGGCTCGTTGTTCACTTAAACTTGAAGAACATAAAATTGGCGAATGGTACTGTTTGGATGCTTTGCATATATGTTTCTTAGATCATATAGAAGCAATATATACAAAGATTTCAACCGTCTACCTGTTCCATTCATTGTTCTACTTGTCGAAAATTACAAATAATTTCCGATAAAGGATTAACCATTGGGGCTCATTGTTCACTTACACTTGAAGAACAAAAAATTGGCGAATGGTACTGTTTGGATGCTTTGCGTACATGTTCCTTAGACTATATGGAAGCAATATAAACAAAGATTTCAACCGTCTACGTGTTCCAATCATTGTTATACTTGTCGAAATTTACAAATAATTTCCTTTAAAGGATTAACAATGGGGCTCGTTGTTCACTTAAACTTGAAGAACAAAAAATTGGCGAATGGTACTGTTTGGATGCTTTGCATATATGTTTCTTAGATTATATAGAAGCAATATATACAAAGATTTCAACCGTCTACCTGTTCCATTCATTGTTCTACTTGTCGCAAGTTACAAATAATTTCCGTTAAAGTATTAACAATGGGGCTCGTAGTTCACTTAAACTTGAAGATCAAATAATTGGCGAATTGTACTGTTTGGATGATTTGCATATATGTTTCTTAGACTATATAGAAGCAATATATACAGTGATTTCAACCGTCTACCTGTTCCATTCATTGTTCTACTTGTCGAAAGTTACAAATAATTTCCGATAACGGATTAACCATTGGGGCTCATTGTTCACTTAAACTTGAAGAACAAAAAATTGGCGAATGGTAATGTTTGGATGCTTTGCATATATGTTTCTTAGACTATATGGAAGCAATATATACAAAGATTTCCACCGTCTACGTGTTCCAATCATTGTTCTACTTGTAGAAAGTTACAATTAATTTCCGTTAAAGGATTAACAATGGGGCTCGTAGTTCACTTAAACTTGAAGAACAAAATATTGGCGAATTGTACTGTTTGTATGCTTTGCATATATGTTTCGTAGACTATATAGAAGCAATATATACAATGATTTCAACCGTCTACATGATCCATTCATTGTTCTACTTGTCGAAATTTACAAATAATTTCCTTTAAAGGATTAACAATGGGTCTCGTAGTTCACTTAAACTTGAAGAACAAAAAATTGGCGAATTGTACTGTTTGGATGCTTTGCATATATGTTTCTTAGACTATATAGAAGCAATATATACAATGATTTCAACCGGCCACCAGTTCCATTCATTGTTCTACTTCTCGCAAGTTACAAATAATTTCCGTTAAAGTATTAACAATGGGGCTCGTAGTTCACTTAAACTTGAAAAACAAAAAATTGGCGAATGGTACTGTTTGGATGCTTTGCGTACATGTTTCTTAGACTATATGGAAGCAATATATACAAAGATTTCAACCGTCTACGTGTTCCAATCATTGTTCTACTTGTCGAAATTTACAAATAATTTCCTTTAAAGGATAACAATGGGGCTCGTTGTTCACTTAAACTTGAAGAACAAAAAATTAGCGAATGGTACAGTTTGGATGCTTTGCAATATGTTTCTTAGACTATATGGAAGCAATATATTCAAATATTTCAACCGTCTACGTGTTCCAATCATTGTTCTACTTGTAGAAATTTACAAATAATTTCCTTTAAAGGATTAATAATGGGGCTCGTTGTTCACTTAAACTTGAAGAACAATAAATTGGCAAATTGTACTGATTGGATGCTTTGCATATATGTTTCTGAGACTATATAGAAGCAATATATACAATGATTTCAACCGACTACCTGTTCCATTCATTGTTCTACTTGTAGAATGTTACAAATAATTTCCATTTCATGATTATCAATGGGGTTCGTTGTTCACTTAAACTTGAAGAACAAAAAATTGGCGAATGTTACTGTTTAGATGCTTTGCATATAGGTTTCTTAGACTATATGGAAGCAATATATACAAAGAATTCAACCGTCTAAGAGTTTCAATCATTGTTCTACTTGTTGAAATTTACAAATAATTTCCTTTAAAGGATTAACAATGGGTCTCGTTGTTCACTTAAACTTGAAGAACAATAAATTGGCGAATGTTACTGTTTAGATGCTTTGCATATATGTTTCTTAGACTATATAGAAGCAATATATACAAAGATTTCAACCGTATACCTGTTCCATTCATTGTTCTACTTGTCGAAAATTACAAATAATTTCCGATAAAGGATTAACCATTGGGGCTCATTGTTCACTTAAACTTCAAGAACAAAAAATTGGCGAATGGTACTGTTTGGACGCTTTGCGTACATGTTTCTTAGACTATATGGAAGCAATATATACAAAGATTTCAACCGTCTACGTGTTCCAATCATTGTTCTACTTGTCGAAATTTACAAATAATTTCCTTTAAAGGATAACAATGGGGCTCGTTGTTCACTTAAACTTGAAGAACAAAAAATTAGCGAATGGTACAGTTTGGATGCTTTGCAATATGTTTCTTAGACTATATGGAAGCAATATATTCAAATATTTCAACCGTCTACGTGTTCCAATCATTGTTCTACTTGTAGAAATTTACAAATAATTTCCTTTAAAGGATTAATAATGGGGCTCGTTGTTCACTTAAACTTGAAGAACAATAAATTGGCAAATTGTACTGATTGGATGCTTTGCATATATGTTTCTGAGACTATATAGAAGCAATATATACAATGATTTCAACCGACTACCTGTTCCATTCATTGTTCTACTTGTAGAAAGTTACAAATAATTTCCATTTCATGATTATCAATGGGGTTCGTTGTTCACTTAAACTTGAAGAACAAAAAATTGGCGAATGTTACTGTTTAGATGCTTTGCATATATGTTTCTTAGACTATATAGAAGCAATATATACAAAGATCTCAACCGTCTACCTGTACCATTCATTGTTCTACTTGTCGAAATATACAAATAATTTCCGATAAAGGATTAACCATTGGGGCTCATTGTTCACTTATACTAGAAGAACAAAAAATTGGCGAATTGTACTGTTTGGATTCTTTGCATATATGTTTCTTAGACTATATAGAAGCAATATATAGAAAGATTTCACTCGTATACCTGTACTATTCATTGTTCTACTTGTAGAAAGTTACAAATAATTTCCATTTCATGATTATCAATGGGGCTTGTTGTTCACTAATACTTGAAGATACAAAAATTGGCGAATGTTACTGTTTAGATGCTTTGCATATAGGTTTCTTAGACTATATAGAAGCAGCATATATAAAGATTTCAACCGTCTACCTGTTCTATTCATTGTTCTACTTGTAGAAACTTACAAATAATTACCGTTTCATGATTGTCAATGGGGCTCGTTGTTCACTTAAACTTGAAGAACAAAAAATTGGCGAATGGTACAGTTTGGATCCTTTGCATATATGTTTCTTAGACTATATAGAAGCAACATATACAAAGATTTCAGCCGTCTACGTGTTCCAATCATTGTTCTACTTGTCGAAATTTACAAATAATTTCCATTAAAGGATTAACAATGTGGCTCGTTGTTCACTTAAACTTGAAGAACATTAAATTGGCAAATTGTACTGATTTGATGCTTTGCATATATGTTTCTTAGACTATATAGAAGTAATATATACAATGATTTCAACCGTCTACCTGTTCCATTCATTGTTCTACTTGTCGAAATATACAAATAATTTCCTTTAAAGGATTAACAATGGGGCTCGTAGTTCACTTAAACTTGAAGAACAAAAAATTGGCGAATGGTACTGTTTGGATGCTTTGCGTACCTGTTTCTTAGACTATATGGAAGCAATATATACAAAGATTTCAACCGTCTAAGTGTTCCAATCATTGTTCTACTTGTCGAAATTTACAAATAATTTCCTTTAAAGGATTAACAATGGGGCTCGTTGTTCACTTAAACTTG
Organism: Cerceris ruficornis; assembly: GCA_963989415.1. Taxonomy (NCBI): domain Eukaryota; kingdom Metazoa; phylum Arthropoda; class Insecta; order Hymenoptera; family Crabronidae; genus Cerceris; species Cerceris ruficornis. The sequence goes on along the minus strand of CAXDIW010000313.1, from coordinate 156,906 downwards.
AAGAACAATAAATTGGCGAATGTTACTGTTTAGATGCTTTGCATATATGTTTCTTAGACTATATAGAAGCAATATATACAAAGATCTCAACCGTCTACCTGTATCATTCATTGTTCTACTTGTAGAAAGTTACAAATAATTTCCATTTCATGATTATCAATGGGGTTCGTTGTTCACTTAAACTTGAAGAACAAAAAATTGGCGAATGTTACTGTTTAGATGCTTTGCATATATGTTTCTTAGACTATATAGAAGCAATATATACAAAGATCTCAACCGTCTACCTGTACCATTCATTGTTCTACTTGTCGAAAGATACAAATAATTTCCGATAAAGGATTAACCATTGGGGCTCATTGTTCACTTATACTTGAAGAACAAATAATTGGCGAATTGTACTGTTTGGATGCTTTGCATATATGTTTCTTAGACTATATAGAAGCAATATATACAAAGATTACAACCGTCTACCATTTCCATTCATTGTTCTACTTGTCGAAAATTACAAATAATTTCCATTTCATGATTATCAATGGGGTTCGTTGTTCACTTAAACTTGAAGAACAAAAAATTGGCGAATGTTACTGTTTAGATGCTTTGCATATGGGTTTCTTAGACTATATGGAAGCAATATATACAAAGAATTCAACCGTCTAAGTGTTTCAATCATTGTTCTACTTGTCGAAATTTACAAATAATTTCCTTTAAATGATTAACAATGGGTCTCGTTGTTCACTTAAACTTGAAGAACAATAAATTGGCGAATGTTACTGTTTAGATGCTTTGCATATATGTTTCTTAGACTATATAGAAGCAATATATACAAAGATCTCAACCGTCTACCTGTACCATTCATTGTTCTACTTGTAGAAAGTTACAAATAATTTCCATTTCATGATTATCAATGGGGTTCGTTGTTCACTTAAACTTGAAGAAGAAAAAATTGGCGAATGTTACTGTTTAGATGCTTTGCATATATGTTTCTTATACTATATAGAAGCAATATATACAAAGATCTCAACCGTCTACCTGTACCATTCATTGTTCTACTTGTCGAAAGATACAAATAATTTCCGATAAAGGATTAACCATTGGGGCTCATTGTTCACTTATACTTGAAGAACAAAAAATTGGCGAATTGTACTGTTTGGATTCTTTGCATATATGTTTCTTAGACTATATAGAAGCAATATATAGAAAGATTTCACCCGTCTACCTTTTCCATTCATTGTTCTACTTGTCGAAAATTACAAATAATTTCCGATAAAGGATTAACAATGGGGCTCATTGTTCACTTAAACTTGAAGAACAAAAAATTGGCGAATGGTACTGTTTGGATGCTTTGCGTACATGTTTCTTAGACTATATAGAAGCAACATATACAAAGATTTCAGCCGTCTACGTGTTCCAATCATTGTTCTACTTGTCGAAATTTACAAATAATTTCCTTTAAAGGATTAACAATGCGGCTCGTAGTTCACTTAAACTTGAAGAAAAAAAATTGGCGAATTGTTCTGTTTGGATGCTTTGCGTATATGTTTCTTAGACTATATAGAAGCAATATATAGAAAGATTTCACCCGTCTACCTTTACTATTCATTGTTCTACTTGTAGAAAGTTACAAATAATTTCCATTTCATGATTATCAATGGGGCTCGTTATTCACTAATACTTGAAGAAGAACAAATTGGCGAATGGTACTGTTTGGATGCTTTGCATATATGTTTCTTAGACTATATTGAAGCAATATATACAAAGATTTCAACCGTATACCTGTTCCATTCATTGTTCTACTTGTCGAAAATTACAAATAATTTCCGATAAAGGATTAACAATGGGGCTCATTGTTCACTTGAACTTGGAGAACAAAAAATTGGCGAATTGTACTGTTTAGATGCTTTGCATATATGTTTCTTAGATTATATAGACGCAATATATACAAAGATTTCAACCGTCTACCTGTTCCATTCATTGTTCTACTTGTCGAAATTTACAAATAATTTCCTTTAAAGGATTAACAATGGGGCTCGCAGTTCACTTAAACTTGAAGAACAAAAAATTGGCGAATGGTACTGTTTGGATGCTTTGCAATATGTTTCTTAGACTATATGGAAGTAATATATTCAAAGATTTCAACCGTCTACGTGTTCCAATCATTGTTCTACTTGTCGAAATTTACAAATAATTTCCGATAAAGGATTAACCATTGGGGCTCATTGTTCACTTATACTTGAAGAAAAAAAAATTGGCGAATTGTACTGTTTGGATTCTTTGCATATATGTTTCTTAGACTATATAGAAGCAATACATAGAAAGATTTCACCCGTCTACCTGTACTATTCATTGTTCTACTTGTAGAAAGTTACAAATAATTTCCATTTCATGATTATCAATGGGGCTTGTTGTTCACTAATACTTGAAGATACAAAAATTGGCGAATGTTACTGTTTAGATGCTTTGCATATAGGTTTCTTAGACTATATAGAAGCAGCATATACAAAGATTTCAACCGTCTACCTGTTCTATTCATTGTTCTACTTGTAGAAACTTACAAATAATTACCATTTCTTGTTTGTCAATGGGGCTCGTTGTTCACTTAAACTTGAAGAACAAAAAATTGGCGAATGGTACAGTTTGGATCCTTTGCATATATGTTTCTTAGACTATATAGAAGCAATATATACAAAGATTTCAGCCGTCTACGTGTTCCATTCATTGTTCTACTTGTCGAAAATTACTAATAATTTCCGATAAAGGATTAACAATGGGGCTTATTGTTCACTTGGACTTGAAGAACAAAAAATTGGCGAATGGTACTGTTTGGATGCTTTGCGTTCATGTTCCTTAGACTATATGGAAGCAATATATACAAAGATTTCAGCCGTCTACGTGTTCCAATCATTGTTCTACTTGTCGAAATTTAGAAATAATTTCCTTTAAAGGATAACAATGGGGCTCGTTGTTCACTTAAACTTGAAGAACAAAAAATTAGCGAATGGTACAGTTTGGATGCTTTGCAATATGTTTCTTAGACTATATGGAAGCAATATATTCAAATATTTCAACCGTCTACGTGTTCCAATCATTGTTCTACTTGTAGAAATTTACAAATAATTTCCTTTAAAGGATTAATAATGGGGCTCGTTGTTCACTTAAACTTGAAGAACAATAAATTGGCAAATTGTACTGATTGGATGCTTTGCATATATGTTTCTGAGACTATATAGAAGCAATATATACAATGATTTCAACCGACTACCTGTTCCATTCATTGTTCTACTTGTAGAATGTTACAAATAATTTCCATTTCATGATTATCAATGGGGTTCGTTGTTCACTTAAACTTGAAGAACAAAAAATTGGCGAATGGTACAGTTTGGATCCTTTGCATATATGTTTCTTAGACTATATAGAAGCAATATATATAAAGATTTCAGCCGTCTACGTGTTCCATTCATTGTTCTACTTGTCGAAAATTACTAATAATTTCCGATAAAGGATTAACAATGGGGCTCATTGTTCACTTGAACTTGAAGAACAAAAAATTGGCGAATGGTACTGTTTGGATGCTTTGCGTTCATGTTCCTTAGACTATATGGAAGCAATATATACAAAGATTTCAGCCGTCTACGTGTTCCAATCATTGTTCTACTTGTCGAAATTTAGAAATAATTTCCTTTAAAGTATAACAATGGGGCTCGTTGTTCACTTAAACTTGAAGAACAAAAAATTAGCGAATGGTACAGTTTGGATGCTGTGCAATATGTTTCTTAGACTATATGGAAGCAATATATTCAAATATTTCAACCGTCTACGTGTTCCAATCATTGTTCTACTTGTAGAAATTTACAAATAATTTCCTTTAAAGGATTAATAATGGGGCTCGTTGTTCACTTAAACTTGAAGAACAATAAATTGGCAAATTGTACTGATTGGATGCTTTGCATATATGTTTCTGAGACTATATAGAAGCAATATATACAATGATTTCAACCGACTACCTGTTCCATTCATTGTTCTACTTGTAGAATGTTACAAATAATTTCCATTTCATGATTATCAATGGGGTTCGTTGTTCACTTAAACTTGAAGAACAAAAAATTGGCGAATGTTACTGTTTAGATGCTTTGCATATAGGTTTCTTAGACTATATGGAAGCAATATATACAAAGAATTCAACCGTCTAAGAGTTTCAATCATTGTTCTACTTGTTGAAATTTACAAATAATTTCCTTTAAAGGATTAACAATGGGTCTCGTTGTTCACTTAAACTTGAAGAACAATAAATTGGCGAATGTTACTGTTTAGATGCTTTGCATATATGTTTCTTAGACTATATAGAAGCAATATATACAAAGATTTCAACCGTATACCTGTTCCATTCATTGTTCTACTTGTCGAAAATTACAAATAATTTCCGATAAAGGATTAACCATTGGGGCTCATTGTTCACTTAAACTTCAAGAACAAAAAATTGGCGAATTGTACTGTTTGGATGCTTTGCGTACATGTTTCTTAGACTATATGGAAGCAATATATACAAAGATTTCAACCGTCTACGTGTTCCAATCATTGTTCTACTTGTCGAAATTTACAAATAATTTCCTTTAAAGGATAACAATGGGGCTCGTTGTTCACTTAAACTTGAAGAACAAAAAATTAGCGAATGGTACAGTTTGGATGCTTTGCAATATGTTTCTTAGACTATATGGAAGTAATATATTCAAAGATTTCAACCGTCTACGTGTTCCAATCATTGTTCTACTTGTCGAAATTTACAAATAATTTCCTTTAAAGGATTAACAATGCGGCTCGTAGTTCACTTAAACTTGAAGAAAAAAAATTGGCGAATTGTTCTGTTTGGATGCTTTGCGTATATGTTTCTTAGACTATATAGAAGCAATATATAGAAAGATTTCACCCGTCTACCTTTACTATTCATTGTTCTACTTGTAGAAAGTTACAAATAATTTCCATTTCATGATTATCAATGGGGCTCGTTATTCACTTCAACTTGAAGAAGAACAAATTGGCGAATGGTACTGTTTGGATGCTTTGCATATATGTTTCTTAGACTATATTGAAGCAATATATACAAAGATTTCAACCGTATACCTGTTCCATTCATTGTTCTACTTGTCGAAAATTACAAATAATTTCCGATAAAGGATTAACAATGGGGCTCATTGTTCACTTGAACTTGGAGAACAAAAAATTGGCGAATTGTACTGTTTAGATGCTTTGCATATATGTTTCTTAGATTATATAGACGCAATATATACAAAGATTTCAACCGTCTACCTGTTCCATTCATTGTTCTACTTGTCGAAATTTACAAATAATTTCCTTTAAAGGATTAACAATGGGGCTCGCAGTTCACTTAAACTTGAAGAACAAAAAATTGGCGAATGGTACTGTTTGGATGCTTTGCAATATGTTTCTTAGACTATATGGAAGTAATATATTCAAAGATTTCAACCGTCTACGTGTTCCAATCATTGTTCTACTTGTCGAAATTTACAAATAATTTCCTTTAAAGGATTAACAATGCGGCTCGTAGTTCACTTAAACTTGAAGAAAAAAAATTGGCGAGTTGTTCTGTTTGGATGCTTTGCGTATATGTTTCTTAGACTATATAGAAGCAATATATAGAAAGATTTCACCCGTCTACCTTTACTATTCATTGTTCTACTTGTAGAAAGTTACAAATAATTTCCATTTCATGATTATCAATGGGTTTCGTTGTTCACTTAAACTTGAAGAACAAAAAATTGGCGAATGTTACTGTTTAGATGCTTTGCATATATGTTTCTTAGACTATATAGAAGCAATATATACAAAGATCTCAACCGTCTACCTGTACCATTCATTGTTCTACTTGTCGAAATTTACAAATAATTTCCTTTAAAGGATTAACAATGGGGCTCGCAGTTCACTTAAACTTGAAGAACAAAAAATTGGCGAATGGTACTGTTTGGATGCTTTGCAATATGTTTCTTAGACTATATGGAAGTAATATATTCAAAGATTTCAACCGTCTACGTGTTCCAATCATTGTTCTACTTGTCGAAATTTACAAATAATTTCCGATAAAGGATTAACCATTGGGGCTCATTGTTCACTTATACTTGAAGAAAAAAAAATTGGCGAATTGTACTGTTTGGATTCTTTGCATATATGTTTCTTAGACTATATAGAAGCAATACATAGAAAGATTTCACCCGTCTACCTGTACTATTCATTGTTCTACTTGTAGAAAGTTACAAATAATTTCCATTTCATGATTATCAATGGGGCTTGTTGTTCACTAATACTTGAAGATACAAAAATTGGCGAATGTTACTGTTTAGATGCTTTGCATATAGGTTTCTTAGACTATATAGAAGCAGCATATACAAAGATTTCAACCGTCTACCTGTTCTATTCATTGTTCTACTTGTAGAAACTTACAAATAATTACCATTTCTTGTTTGTCAATGGGGCTCGTTGTTCACTTAAACTTGAAGAACAAAAAATTGGCGAATGGTACAGTTTGGATCCTTTGCATATATGTTTCTTAGACTATATAGAAGCAATATATACAAAGATTTCAGCCGTCTACGTGTTCCATTCATTGTTCTACTTGTCGAAAATTACTAATAATTTCCGATAAAGGATTAACAATGGGGCTTATTGTTCACTTGGACTTGAAGAACAAAAAATTGGCGAATGGTACTGTTTGGATGCTTTGCGTTCATGTTCCTTAGACTATATGGAAGCAATATATACAAAGATTTCAGCCGTCTACGTGTTCCAATCATTGTTCTACTTGTCGAAATTTAGAAATAATTTCCTTTAAAGGATAACAATGGGGCTCGTTGTTCACTTAAACTTGAAGAACAAAAAATTAGCGAATGGTACAGTTTGGATGCTTTGCAATATGTTTCTTAGACTATATGGAAGCAATATATTCAAATATTTCAACCGTCTACGTGTTCCAATCATTGTTCTACTTGTAGAAATTTACAAATAATTTCCTTTAAAGGATTAATAATGGGGCTCGTTGTTCACTTAAACTTGAAGAACAATAAATTGGCAAATTGTACTGATTGGATGCTTTGCATATATGTTTCTGAGACTATATAGAAGCAATATATACAATGATTTCAACCGACTACCTGTTCCATTCATTGTTCTACTTGTAGAATGTTACAAATAATTTCCATTTCATGATTATCAATGGGGTTCGTTGTTCACTTAAACTTGAAGAACAAAAAATTGGCGAATGGTACAGTTTGGATCCTTTGCATATATGTTTCTTAGACTATATAGAAGCAATATATATAAAGATTTCAGCCGTCTACGTGTTCCATTCATTGTTCTACTTGTCGAAAATTACTAATAATTTCCGATAAAGGATTAACAATGGGGCTCATTGTTCACTTGAACTTGAAGAACAAAAAATTGGCGAATGGTACTGTTTGGATGCTTTGCGTTCATGTTCCTTAGACTATATGGAAGCAATATATACAAAGATTTCAGCCGTCTACGTGTTCCAATCATTGTTCTACTTGTCGAAATTTAGAAATAATTTCCTTTAAAGTATAACAATGGGGCTCGTTGTTCACTTAAACTTGAAGAACAAAAAATTAGCGAATGGTACAGTTTGGATGCTGTGCAATATGTTTCTTAGACTATATGGAAGCAATATATTCAAATATTTCAACCGTCTACGTGTTCCAATCATTGTTCTACTTGTAGAAATTTACAAATAATTTCCTTTAAAGGATTAATAATGGGGCTCGTTGTTCACTTAAACTTGAAGAACAATAAATTGGCAAATTGTACTGATTGGATGCTTTGCATATATGTTTCTGAGACTATATAGAAGCAATATATACAATGATTTCAACCGACTACCTGTTCCATTCATTGTTCTACTTGTAGAATGTTACAAATAATTTCCATTTCATGATTATCAATGGGGTTCGTTGTTCACTTAAACTTGAAGAACAAAAAATTGGCGAATGTTACTGTTTAGATGCTTTGCATATAGGTTTCTTAGACTATATGGAAGCAATATATACAAAGAATTCAACCGTCTAAGAGTTTCAATCATTGTTCTACTTGTTGAAATTTACAAATAATTTCCTTTAAAGGATTAACAATGGGTCTCGTTGTTCACTTAAACTTGAAGAACAATAAATTGGCGAATGTTACTGTTTAGATGCTTTGCATATATGTTTCTTAGACTATATAGAAGCAATATATACAAAGATTTCAACCGTATACCTGTTCCATTCATTGTTCTACTTGTCGAAAATTACAAATAATTTCCGATAAAGGATTAACCATTGGGGCTCATTGTTCACTTAAACTTCAAGAACAAAAAATTGGCGAATTGTACTGTTTGGATGCTTTGCGTACATGTTTCTTAGACTATATGGAAGCAATATATACAAAGATTTCAACCGTCTACGTGTTCCAATCATTGTTCTACTTGTCGAAATTTACAAATAATTTCCTTTAAAGGATAACAATGGGGCTCGTTGTTCACTTAAACTTGAAGAACAAAAAATTAGCGAATGGTACAGTTTGGATGCTTTGCAATATGTTTCTTAGACTATATGGAAGTAATATATTCAAAGATTTCAACCGTCTACGTGTTCCAATCATTGTTCTACTTGTCGAAATTTACAAATAATTTCCTTTAAAGGATTAACAATGCGGCTCGTAGTTCACTTAAACTTGAAGAAAAAAAATTGGCGAATTGTTCTGTTTGGATGCTTTGCGTATATGTTTCTTAGACTATATAGAAGCAATATATAGAAAGATTTCACCCGTCTACCTTTACTATTCATTGTTCTACTTGTAGAAAGTTACAAATAATTTCCATTTCATGATTATCAATGGGGCTCGTTATTCACTTCAACTTGAAGAAGAACAAATTGGCGAATGGTACTGTTTGGATGCTTTGCATATATGTTTCTTAGACTATATTGAAGCAATATATACAAAGATTTCAACCGTATACCTGTTCCATTCATTGTTCTACTTGTCGAAAATTACAAATAATTTCCGATAAAGGATTAACAATGGGGCTCATTGTTCACTTGAACTTGGAGAACAAAAAATTGGCGAATTGTACTGTTTAGATGCTTTGCATATATGTTTCTTAGATTATATAGACGCAATATATACAAAGATTTCAACCGTCTACCTGTTCCATTCATTGTTCTACTTGTCGAAATTTACAAATAATTTCCTTTAAAGGATTAACAATGGGGCTCGCAGTTCACTTAAACTTGAAGAACAAAAAATTGGCGAATGGTACTGTTTGGATGCTTTGCAATATGTTTCTTAGACTATATGGAAGTAATATATTCAAAGATTTCAACCGTCTACGTGTTCCAATCATTGTTCTACTTGTCGAAATTTACAAATAATTTCCTTTAAAGGATTAACAATGCGGCTCGTAGTTCACTTAAACTTGAAGAAAAAAAATTGGCGAGTTGTTCTGTTTGGATGCTTTGCGTATATGTTTCTTAGACTATATAGAAGCAATATATAGAAAGATTTCACCCGTCTACCTTTACTATTCATTGTTCTACTTGTAGAAAGTTACAAATAATTTCCATTTCATGATTATCAATGGGTTTCGTTGTTCACTTAAACTTGAAGAACAAAAAATTGGCGAATGTTACTGTTTAGATGCTTTGCATATATGTTTCTTAGACTATATGGAAGCAATATATACAAAGATCTCAACCGTCTACCTGTACCATTCATTGTTCTACTTGTCGAAAGATACAAATAATTTCCGATAAAGGATTAACCATTGGGGCTCATTGTTCACTTATACTTGAAGAAAAAAAAATTGGCGAATTGTACTGTTTGGATTCTTTGCATATATGTTTCTTAGACTATATAGAAGCAATACATAGAAAGATTTCACCCGTCTACCTGTACTATTCATTGTTCTACTTGTAGAAAGTTACAAATAATTTCCATTTCATGATTATCAATGGGGCTTGTTGTTCACTAATACTTGAAGATACAAAAATTGGCGAATGTTACTGTTTAGATGCTTTGCATATAGGTTTCTTAGACTATATAGAAGCAGCATATACAAAGATTTCAACCGTCTACCTGTTCTATTCATTGTTCTACTTGTAGAAACTTACAAATAATTACCATTTCTTGTTTGTCAATGGGGCTCGTTGTTCACTTAAACTTGAAGAACAAAAAATTGGCGAATGGTACAGTTTGGATCCTTTGCATATATGTTTCTTAGACTATATAGAAGCAATATATACAAAGATTTCAGCCGTCTACGTGTTCCATTCATTGTTCTACTTGTCGAAAATTACTAATAATTTCCGATAAAGGATTAACAATGGGGCTTATTGTTCACTTGGACTTGAAGAACAAAAAATTGGCGAATGGTACTGTTTGGATGCTTTGCGTTCATGTTCCTTAGACTATATGGAAGCAATATATACAAAGATTTCAGCCGTCTACGTGTTCCAATCATTGTTCTACTTGTCGAAATTTAGAAATAATTTCCTTTAAAGGATAACAATGGGGCTCGTTGTTCACTTAAACTTGAAGAACAAAAAATTAGCGAATGGTACAGTTTGGATGCTTTGCAATATGTTTCTTAGACTATATGGAAGCAATATATTCAAATATTTCAACCGTCTACGTGTTCCAATCATTGTTCTACTTGTAGAAATTTACAAATAATTTCCTTTAAAGGATTAATAATGGGGCTCGTTGTTCACTTAAACTTGAAGAACAATAAATTGGCAAATTGTACTGATTGGATGCTTTGCATATATGTTTCTGAGACTATATAGAAGCAATATATACAATGATTTCAACCGACTACCTGTTCCATTCATTGTTCTACTTGTAGAATGTTACAAATAATTTCCATTTCATGATTATCAATGGGGTTCGTTGTTCACTTAAACTTGAAGAACAAAAAATTGGCGTATGTTACTGTTTAGATGCTTTGCATATAGGTTTCTTAGACTATATGGAAGCAATATATACAAAGAATTCAACCGTCTAAGTGTTTCAATCATTGTTCTACTTGTTGAAATTTACAAATAATTTCCTTTAAAGGATTAACAATGGGTCTCGTTGTTCACTTAAACTTGAAGAACAATAAATTGGCGAATGTTACTGTTTAGATGCTTTGCATATAGGTTTCTTAGACTATATAGAAGCAGCATATACAAAGATTTCAACCGTCTACCTGTTCTATTCATTGTTCTACTTGTAGAAACTTACAAATAATTACCATTTCATGTTTGTCAATGGGGCTCGTTGTTCACTTAAACTTGAAGAACAAAAAATTGGCGAATGGTACAGTTTGGATCCTTTGCATATATGTTTCTTAGACTATATAGAAGCAATATATATAAAGATTTCAGCCGTCTACGTGTTCCATTCATTGTTCTACTTGTCGAAAATTACTAATAATTTCCGATAAAGGATTAACAATGGGGCTCATTGTTCACTTGAACTTGAAGAACAAAAAATTGGCGAATGGTACTGTTTGGATGCTTTGCGTTCATGTTCCTTAGACTATATGGAAGCAATATATACAAAGATTTCAGCCGTCTACGTGTTCCAATCATTGTTCTACTTGTCGAAATTTAGAAATAATTTCCTTTAAAGTATAACAATGGGGCTCGTTGTTCACTTAAACTTGAAGAACAAAAAATTAGCGAATGGTACAGTTTGGATGCTGTGCAATATGTTTCTTAGACTATATGGAAGCAATATATTCAAATATTTCAACCGTCTACGTGTTCCAATCATTGTTCTACTTGTAGAAATTTACAAATAATTTCCTTTAAAGGATTAATAATGGGGCTCGTTGTTCACTTAAACTTGAAGAACAATAAATTGGCAAATTGTACTGATTGGATGCTTTGCATATATGTTTCTGAGACTATATAGAAGCAATATATACAATGATTTCAACCGACTACCTGTTCCATTCATTGTTCTACTTGTAGAATGTTACAAATAATTTCCATTTCATGATTATCAATGGGGTTCGTTGTTCACTTAAACTTGAAGAACAAAAAATTGGCGAATGTTACTGTTTAGATGCTTTGCATATAGGTTTCTTAGACTATATGGAAGCAATATATACAAAGAATTCAACCGTCTAAGAGTTTCAATCATTGTTCTACTTGTTGAAATTTACAAATAATTTCCTTTAAAGGATTAACAATGGGTCTCGTTGTTCACTTAAACTTGAAGAACAATAAATTGGCGAATGTTACTGTTTAGATGCTTTGCATATATGTTTCTTAGACTATATAGAAGCAATATATACAAAGATTTCAACCGTATACCTGTTCCATTCATTGTTCTACTTGTCGAAAATTACAAATAATTTCCGATAAAGGATTAACCATTGGGGCTCATTGTTCACTTAAACTTCAAGAACAAAAAATTGGCGAATTGTACTGTTTGGATGCTTTGCGTACATGTTTCTTAGACTATATGGAAGCAATATATACAAAGATTTCAACCGTCTACGTGTTCCAATCATTGTTCTACTTGTCGAAATTTACAAATAATTTCCTTTAAAGGATAACAATGGGGCTCGTTGTTCACTTAAACTTGAAGAACAAAAAATTAGCGAATGGTACAGTTTGGATGCTTTGCAATATGTTTCTTAGACTATATGGAAGCAATATATTCAAATATTTCAACCGTCTACGTGTTCCAATCATTGTTCTACTTGTAGAAATTTACAAATAATTTCCTTTAAAGGATTAATAATGGGGCTCGTTGTTCACTTAAACTTGAAGAACAATAAATTGGCAAATTGTACTGATTGGATGCTTTGCATATATGTTTCTGAGACTATGTAGAAGCAATATATACAATGATTTCAACCGACTACCTGTTCCATTCATTGTTCTACTTGTAGAATGTTACAAATAATTTCCATTTCATGATTATCAATGGGGTTCGTTGTTCACTTAAACTTGAAGAACAAAAAATTGGCGAATGTTACTGTTTAGATGCTTTGCATATAGGTTTCTTAGACTATATGGAAGCAATATATACAAAGAATTCAACCGTCTAAGAGTTTCAATCATTGTTCTACTTGTTGAAATTTACAAATAATTTCCTTTAAAGGATTAACAATGGGTCTCGTTGTTCACTTAAACTTGAAGAGCAATAAATTGGCGAATGTTACTGTTTAGATGCTTTGCATATATGTTTCTTAGACTATATAGAAGCAATATATACAAAGATTTCAACCGTATACCTGTTCCATTCATTGTTCTACTTGTCGAAAATTACAAATAATTTCCGATAAAGGATTAACCATTGGGGCTCATTGTTCACTTAAACTTCAAGAACAAAAAATTGGCGAATGGTACTGTTTGGACGCTTTGCGTACATGTTTCTTAGACTATATGGAAGCAATATATACAAAGATTTCAACCGTCTACGTGTTCCAATCATTGTTCTACTTGTCGAAATTTACAAATAATTTCCTTTAAAGGATAACAATGGGGCTCGTTGTTCACTTAAACTTGAAGAACAAAAAATTAGCGAATGGTACAGTTTGGATGCTTTGCAATATGTTTCTTAGACTATATGGAAGCAATATATTCAAATATTTCAACCGTCTACGTGTTCCAATCATTGTTCTACTTGTAGAAATTTACAAATAATTTCCTTTAAAGGATTAATAATGGGGCTCGTTGTTCACTTAAACTTGAAGAACAATAAATTGGCAAATTGTACTGATTGGATGCTTTGCATATATGTTTCTGAGACTATATAGAAGCAATATATACAATGATTTCAACCGACTACCTGTTCCATTCATTGTTCTACTTGTAGAAAGTTACAAATAATTTCCATTTCATGATTATCAATGGGGTTCGTTGTTCACTTAAACTTGAAGAACAAAAAATTGGCGAATGTTACTGTTTAGATGCTTTGCATATATGTTTCTTAGACTATATAGAAGCAATATATACAAAGATCTCAACCGTCTACCTGTACCATTCATTGTTCTACTTGTCGAAAGATACAAATAATTTCCGATAAAGGATTAACCATTGGGGCTCATTGTTCACTTATACTAGAAGAACAAAAAATTGGCGAATTGTACTGTTTGGATTCTTTGCATATATGTTTCTTAGACTATATAGAAGCAATATATAGAAAGATTTCACTCGTATACCTGTACTATTCATTGTTCTACTTGTAGAAAGTTACAAATAATTTCCATTTCATGATTATCAATGGGGCTTGTTGTTCACTAATACTTGAAGATACAAAAATTGGCGAATGTTACTGTTTAGATGCTTTGCATATAGGTTTCTTAGACTATATAGAAGCAGCATATATAAAGATTTCAACCGTCTACCTGTTCTATTCATTGTTCTACTTGTAGAAACTTACAAATAATTACCGTTTCATGATTGTCAATGGGGCTCGTTGTTCACTTAAACTTGAAGAACAAAAAATTGGCGAATGGTACAGTTTGGATCCTTTGCATATATGTTTCTTAGACTATATAGAAGCAACATATACAAAGATTTCAGCCGTCTACGTGTTCCAATCATTGTTCTACTTGTCGAAATTTACAAATAATTTCCTTTAAAGGATTAACAATGTGGCTCGTTGTTCACTTAAACTTGAAGAACATTAAATTGGCAAATTGTACTGATTTGATGCTTTGCATATATGTTTCTTAGACTATATAGAAGTAATATATACAATGATTTCAACCGTCTACCTGTTCCATTCATTGTTCTACTTGTCGAAATATACAAATAATTTCCTTTAAAGGATTAACAATGGGGCTCGTAGTTCACTTAAACTTGAAGAACAAAAAATTGGCGAATGGTACTGTTTGGATGCTTTGCGTACCTGTTTCTTAGACTATATGGAAGCAATATATACAAAGATTTCAACCGTCTAAGTGTTCCAATCATTGTTCTACTTGTCGAAATTTACAAATAATTTCCTTTAAAGGATTAACAATGGGGCTCGTTGTTCACTTAAACTTGAAGAACAATAAATTGGCGAATGTTACTGTTTAGATGCTTTGCATATATGTTTCTTAGACTATATAGAAGCAATATATACAAAGATCTCAACCGTCTACCTGTATCATTCATTGTTCTACTTGTAGAAAGTTACAAATAATTTCCATTTCATGATTATCAATGGGGTTCGTTGTTCACTTAAACTTGAAGAACAAAAAATTGGCGAATGTTACTGTTTAGATGCTTTGCATATATGTTTCTTAGACTATATAGAAGCAATATATACAAAGATCTCAACCGTCTACCTGTACCATTCATTGTTCTACTTGTCGAAAGATACAAATAATTTCCGATAAAGGATTAACCATTGGGGCTCATTGTTCACTTATACTTGAAGAACAAATAATTGGCGAATTGTACTGTTTGGATGCTTTGCATATATGTTTCTTAGACTATATAGAAGCAATATATACAAAGATTACAACCGTCTACCATTTCCATTCATTGTTCTACTTGTCGAAAATTACAAATAATTTCCGATAAAGGATTAACAATGGGGCTCATTGTTCACTTAAACTTGAAGAACGAAAAATTGGCGAATGGTACTGTTTGGATGCTTTGCGTACATGTTTCTTAGACTATATGGAAGCAATATATACAAAGATTACAACCGTCTACCTTTTCCATTCATTGTTCTACTTGTCGAAAATTACAAATAATTTCCGATAAAGGATTAACAATGGGGCTCATTGTTCACTTAAACTTGAAGAACAAAAAATTGGCGAATGGTACTGTTTGGATGCTTTGCGTACATGTTTCTTAGACTATATGGAAGCAATATATACAAAGATTTCAACCGTCTACATGTTCCATTCATTGTTCTACTTGTCGAAAGTTACAAATAATTTCCATTTCATGATTATCAATGGGGTTCGTTGTTCACTTAAACTTGAAGAACAAAAAATTGGCGAATGTTACTGTTTAGATGCTTTGCATATATGTTTCTTAGACTATATAGAAGCAATATATACAAAGTTCTCAACCGTCTACCTGTACCATTCATTGTTCTACTTGTCGAAATTTACACATAATTTCCTTTAAAGGATTAACAAGGGGGCTCGTTGTTCACTTAAACTTGAAGAACAATAAATTGGCGAATTGTACTGTTTGGATGCATTGCATATATGTTTCTTAGACTATATAGAAGTAATATATACAATGATTTCAACCGTCTACCTGTTCCATTCATTGTTCTACTTGTCGAAATATACAAATAATTTCCTTTAAAGGATTAACAATGGGGCTCGTAGTTCACTTAAACTTGAAGAACAAAAAATTGGCGAATGGTACTGTTTGGATGCTTTGCGTACCTGTTTCTTAGACTATATGGAAGCAATATATACAAAGATTTCAACCGTCTAAGTGTTCCAATCATTGTTCTACTTGTCGAAATTTACAAATAATTTCCTTTAAAGGATTAACAATGGGGCTCGTTGTTCACTTAAACTTGAAGAACAATAAATTGGCGAATGTTACTGTTTAGATGCTTTGCATATATGTTTCTTAGACTATATAGAAGCAATATATACAAAGATCTCAACCGTCTACATGTATCATTCATTGTTCTACTTGTAGAAACTTACAAATAATTACCATTTCATGTTTGTCAATGGGGCTCGTTGTTCACTTAAACTTGAAGAACAAAAAATTGGCGAATGGTACAGTTTGGATCCATTGCATATATGTTTCTTAGACTATATGGAAGCAATATATTCAAATATTTCAACCGTCTACGTGTTCCAATCATTGTTCTACTTGTAGAAATTTACAAATAATTTCCTTTAAAGGATTAATAATGGGGCTCGTTGTTCACTTAAACTTGAAGAATAATAAATTGGCAAATTGTACTGATTGGATGCTTTGCATATATGTTTCTGAGACTATATAGAAGCAATATATACAATGATTTCAACCGACTACCTGTTCCATTCATTGTTCTACTTGTAGAATGTTACAAATAATTTCCATTTCATGATTATCAATGGGGTTCGTTGTTCACTTAAACTTGAAGAACAAAAAATTGGCGAATGTTACTGTTTAGATGCTTTGCATATAGGTTTCTTAGACTATATGGAAGCAATATATACAAAGAATTCAACCGTCTAAGTGTTTCAATCATTGTTCTACTTGTTGAAATTTACAAATAATTTCCTTTAAAGGATTAACAATGGGTCTCGTTGTTCACTTAAACTTGAAGAACAATAAATTGGCGAATGTTACTGTTTAGATGCTTTGCATATAGGTTTCTTAGACTATATAGAAGCAGCATATACAAAGATTTCAGCCGTCTACGTGTTCCATTCATTGTTCTACTTGTCGAAAATTGCAAATAATTTCCGATAAAGGATTAACGATTGGGGCTCATTGTTCACTTAAACTTGAAGAACAAAAAATTGGCGAATGTTACTGTTTAGATGCTTTGCATATATGTTTCTTAGACTATATAGAAGCAATATATACAAAGATCTCAACCGTCTACCTGTACCATTCATTGTTCTACTTGTCGCAAGTTACAAATAATTTCCGTTAAAGTATTAACAATGGGGCTCGTAGTTCACTTAAACTTGAAGCTCAAATAATTGGCGAATTGTACTGTTTGGATGATTTGCATATATGTTTCTTAGACTATATAGAAGCAATATATACAGTGATTTCAACCGTCTACCTGTTCCATTCATTGTTCTACTTGTCGAAAGTTACAAATAATTTCCGTTAAGGGATTAACAATGGGGATCGAAGTTTACTTAAACTTGAAGAACCAGAAATTGGCGAATGGTACTGTTTGGATGATTTGCATATATGTTTCTTAGACTATATAGAAGCAATATATACAGTGATTTCAACCGTCTACCTGTTCCATTCATTGTTCTACTTGTCGAAAGTTACAAATAATTTCCGTTAAGGGATTAACAATGGGGCTCGTTGTTCACTTAAACTTGAAGAACAATAAATTGGCGAATTGTACAGCTTGGATGCTTTGCATATATGTATCTTAGACTATATAGAAGCAATATATAGAAAGATTTCACTCGTATACCTGTACTATTCATGTTCTACTTGTAGACAGTTACAAATAATTTCCATTTCATGATTATCAATGGGGCTTGTTGTTCACTAATACTTGAAGATCAAAAAATTGGCGATTGTTACTGTTTAGATGCTTTGCATATAGGTTTCGTAGACTATATAGAAGCAACATATACAAAGATTTCAACCGTCTACCTGTTCTATTCATTGTTCTACTTGTAGAAAGTTACAAATAATTTCCGTTTCATGATTATCAATGGGGCTCGTTGTTCACTTAAACTTGAAGAACAAAAAATTGGCGAATGGTACTGTTTGGATGCTTTGCATATATGTTTCTTAGATCATATAGAAGCAATATATACAAAGATTTCAACCGTCTACCTGTTCCATTCATTGTTCTACTTGTCGAAAATTACAAATAATTTCCGATAAAGGATTAACCATTGGGGCTCATTGTTCACTTACACTTGAAGAACAAAAAATTGGCGAATGGTACTGTTTGGATGCTTTGCGTACATGTTCCTTAGACTATATGGAAGCAATATAAACAAAGATTTCAACCGTCTACGTGTTCCAATTATTGTTATACTTGTCGAAATTTACAAATAATTTCCTTTAAAGGATTAACAATGGGGCTCGTTGTTCACTTAAACTTGAAGAACAAAAAATTGGCGAATGGTACTGTTTGGATGCTTTGCATATATGTTTCTTAGATTATATAGAAGCAATATATACAAAGATTTCAACCGTCTACCTGTTCCATTCATTGTTCTACTTGTCGCAAGTTACAAATAATTTCCGTTAAAGTATTAACAATGGGGCTCGTAGTTCACTTAAACTTGAAGATCAAATAATTGGCGAATTGTACTGTTTGGATGATTTGCATATATGTTTCTTAGACTATATAGAAGCAATATATACAGTGATTTCAACCGTCTACCTGTTCCATTCATTGTTCTACTTGTCGAAAGTTACAAATAATTTCCGATAACGGATTAACCATTGGGGCTCATTGTTCACTTAAACTTGAAGAACAAAAAATTGGCGAATGGTAATGTTTGGATGCTTTGCATATATGTTTCTTAGACTATATGGAAGCAATATATACAAAGATTTCCACCGTCTACGTGTTCCAATCATTGTTCTACTTGTAGAAAGTTACAATTAATTTCCGTTAAAGGATTAACAATGGGGCTCGTAGTTCACTTAAACTTGAAGAACAAAATATTGGCGAATTGTACTGTTTGTATGCTTTGCATATATGTTTCGTAGACTATATAGAAGCAATATATACAATGATTTCAACCGTCTACATGATCCATTCATTGTTCTACTTGTCGAAATTTACAAATAATTTCCTTTAAAGGATTAACAATGGGTCTCGTAGTTCACTTAAACTTGAAGAACAAAAAATTGGCGAATTGTACTGTTTGGATGCTTTGCATATATGTTTCTTAGACTATATAGAAGCAATATATACAATGATTTCAACCGGCCACCAGTTCCATTCATTGTTCTACTTCTCGCAAGTTACAAATAATTTCCGTTAAAGTATTAACAATGGGGCTCGTAGTTCACTTAAACTTAAAGAACAAAAAATTGGCGAATGGTACTGTTTGGATGCTTTGCGTACATGTTTCTTAGACTATATGGAAGCAATATACACAAGGATTTCAACCGTCTACCTGTTCCATTCATTGTTCTACTTGTCGCAAGTTACAAATAATTTCCGTTGAAGTATTAACAATGGGGCTCGTATTTCACTTAAACTTGAAGAACAAAAAATTGGCGAATTGTACTGTTTAGATGCTTCGCATATAGGTTTCTTAGACTATAGAGAAGCAACATATACAAAGATTTCAACCGTCTACCTGTTCTATTCATTGTTCATCTTGTCGAAAGTTACAAATAATTTCCGTTTCATGATTATCAATGGGCCTCGGTGTTCACTTAAACTTGAAGAACAAAAAATTGGCGACTTGTACTGTTTGGATGCTTTGCATATATGTTTCTTAGACTATATAGAAGCAATGTATAAAAAGATTTCAACCGTCTACCAGTTCCATTCATTGTTCTACTTGTCGAAAGTTACAAATAATTTCCGTTAAGGGATTAACAATGGGGATCGTAGTTTACTTAAACTTGAAGAACAAAAAATTGGCGAATTGGTCTGTTTGGATGCTTTGCATATATGTTTCTTAGACTATATAGAAGCAATATATAAAAAGATTTCAACCGTCTACCAGTTCCATTCATTGTTCTACTTGTCGAAAGTTACAAATAATTTCCGTTAAGGGATTAACAATGGGGATCGTAGTTTACTTAAACTTGAAGAACAAAAAATTGGCGAATTGTACTGTTTGGATGCTTTGCATATATGTTTCTTAGACTATATAGAAGCAATATATACAAAGATTTCAACCGTCTACGTGTTCCAATCATTGTTCTACTTGTCGAAATTTACAAATAATTTCCTTTAAAGGATTAACAATGGGGCTCGTTGATCACTTAAACTTGAAGAACAAAAAAGTGGCGAATTGTACTGTTTGGATGATTTGCATATATGTTTCTTAGACTATATAGAAGCAATATATACATTGATTTCAACAGTCTACCTGTTCCATTCATT
Source organism: Cerceris ruficornis (assembly GCA_963989415.1). Classification (NCBI taxonomy): domain Eukaryota; kingdom Metazoa; phylum Arthropoda; class Insecta; order Hymenoptera; family Crabronidae; genus Cerceris; species Cerceris ruficornis. Next base: position 136,164 of record CAXDIW010000313.1, on the reverse strand, counting down.
GTTCTACTTGTCGCAAGTTACAAATAATTTCCGTTAAAGTATTAACAATGGGGCTCGTAGTTCACTTAAACTTGAAGATCAAATAATTGGCGAATTGTACTGTTTGGATGATTTGCATATATGTTTCTTATACTATATAGAAGCAATATATACAAAGATTTCAACCGTCTACCTGTTCCATTCAATGTTCTACTTGTCGAAAGTTACAAATAATTTTCGATAAATGATTAACAATGGGACTCATTGTTCACTTAAACTTGAAGAACAAAAAATTGGCGAATTGTACTGTTTGGATGATTTGCATATATGTTTCTTAGACTATATAGAAGCAATATATACAATGATTTCAACCGTCTACCTGTTCCATTCATTGTTCTACTTGTCGAAAGTTACAAATAATTTCCGTTAAGGGACTAACAATGGGGATCGTAGTTTACTTAAACTTGAAGAACAAGAAATTGGCGAATTGTACTGTTTTGATGTTTTGCATATATGTTTCTTAGACTATATAGAAGCAATATATACAATGATTTCAACCGTCTACCTATTCCATTCATTGTTCTACTTGCCGAAATTTACAAATAATTTCCTTTAAAGGATTAACAATGGGGCTCGTAGTTCACTTAAACTTGAAGAACAAAAAATTGGCGAATGGTAATGTTTGGATGCTTTGAATATATGTTTCTTATATTATATAGAAGCAAATATACAAATATTTCAACCGTCTACCTGTTGCATTCATTGTTCTACTTGTCGAAAATTACAAATAATTTCCGATAAAGGATTAACCATTGGGGCTCATTGTTCACTTAAACTTGAAGACCAAAAAATTGGCGAATGGTACTGTTTGGATGCGTTGCGTACATGTTTCTTAGACTATATGGAAGCAATATATACAAAGATTTCAACCGTCTACGTGTTCCAATCATTGTTCTAATTGTCGAAATTTACACATAATTTCCTTTAAAGGATTAACCATTGGGGCTCATTGTTCACTTAAACTTGAAGACCAAAAAATTGGCGAATGGTAATGTTTGGATGCTTTGCGTACATGTTTCTTAGACTATATGGAAGCAATATATACAAAGATTTCAACCGTCTACGTGTTCCAATCATTGTTCTACTTGTCGAAATTTACACATAATTTCCTTTAAAGGATTAACAATGGGGCTCGTTGTTTACTTAAACTTGAAGAACAAAAAATTGATGAATTGTACTGTTTGGATGCTTTGCATATATGTTTCTTAGACTATATAGAAGCAATATATACATTGATTTCAACAGTCTACCTGTTCCATTCATTGTTCTACCTGTCGCAAGTTACAAATAATTTCCGTTAAAGTATTAACAATGGGGCTCGTAGTTCACTTAAACTTGAAGATCAAATAATTGGCGAATTGTACTGTTTGGATGATTTGCATATATGTTTCTTATACTATATAGAAGCAATATATACAAAGATTTCAACCGTCTACCTGTTCCATTCATTGTTCTACTTGTCGAAAGTTACAAATAATTTCCGATAAAGGGTTAACAATGGGGCTCGTAGTTCACTTAAACTTGTAGAACAAAAAATTGGCGAATTGTGCTGTTTGGATGCTTTGCATATGTGTTTCTTAGACTATTTAGAAGCAATATATAGAAAGATTTCACCTGTCTACCTGTACTATTCATTGTTCTACTTCTCGCAAGTTACAAATAATTTCCGTTAAAGTATTAACAATGGGGCTCGCTGTTCACTTAAACTTGAAGATCAAAATATCGGCGAATGGTACTGTTTGGATGCTTTGCATATATGTTTCTTAGATTATATAGAAGCAATATATACAAAGATTTCAACCGTCTACCTGTTCCATTCATTGTTCTACTTGTCGAAAATTACAAATAATTTCCGATAAAGGATTAACCATTGGGGCTCATTGTTCACTTAAACTTGAAGAACACAAAATTGGCGAATGGTACTGTTTGGATGCTTTGCGTACATGTTTCTTAGACTATATGGAAGCAATATATACAAAGATTTCAACCGTTTACGTGTTCCAATCATTGTTCTACTTGTCGAAATTTACAAATAATTTCCTTTAAAGGATTAACCATTGGGGCTCATTGTTCACTTAAACTTGAAGAACAAAAAATTGGCGAATGGTACTGTTTGGATGCTTTGCATATGTGTTTCTTAGACTATTTAGAAGCAATATATAGAAAGATTTCAACCGTCTACCTGTTCTATTCATTGATCTACTTGTAGAAAGTTACAAATAATTTCCATTTCATGATTATCAATGGGGCTCGTTGTTCACTTAAACTTGAAGAACGAAAAATTGGCGACTGGTACTGTTTTGATGCTTTGCATATATGTTTCTTAGACTATATAGAAGCTATATATACAAAGATTTCAACCGTCTACCTGTTCCATTCATTGTTCTTCTTGTCGAAAGTTACAAATAATTTCCGTTTCATGATTATCAATGGGCCTCGTTGTTCACTTAAACTTGAAGAACAAAAAATTGGCGAATGGTACTGTTTGAATGCTTTGCATATATGTTTCTTAGACTATATAGAAGCAATATAAACAATGATTTCAACCGTCTACCTGTTCCATTCATTGTTCTACTTGTCGAAATTTACAAATAATTTCCTTTAAAGTATTAACAATGGGGCTCGTAGTTCACTTAAACTTGAAGAACAAAAAATTGGCGAATTGTACTGTTTGGATGATTTGCATATATGTTTCTTAGACTATTTAGAAGCAATATGTAGAAAGATTTCACCCGTCTACCTCTACTATTCATTGTTCTACTTGTAGAAAGTTACAAATAATTTCCATTTCATGATTATCAATGGGCCTCGTTGTTCACTTAAACTTGAAGAACAAAAAATTGGCGACGGGTACTGTTTGGATGCTTTGCATATATGTTTCTTAGACTATATAGAAGCAATATATAAAAAGATTTCAACCGTCTACCAGTTACATTCATTGTTCTACTTGTCGAAAGTTACAAATAATTTCCTTTAAAGGATTAACAATGGGGCTCATTGTTCACTTAAACTTGAAGACCAAAAAATTGGCGAATGGTACTGTTTCGATGCTTTGCATATATGTTTCTTAGACTATATAGAAGCTATATATACATTGATTTCAACCGACTACCTGTTCCACCCATTGTTCTACTTGTCGCAAGTTACAAATAATTTCCGTTAAAGTATTAACAATGGGGCTCGTAGTTCACTTAAACTTGAAGATGATATAATTGGCGAATTGTACTGTTTGGATGCTTTGCATATATGTTTCTTAGATTATATAGAAGCAATATATACAAAGATTTCAACCTTCTACCTGTTCCATTCATTGTTCTACTTGTCGAAAATTACAAATAATTTCCGTTAAAGTATTAACAATGGGGCTCGTAGTTCACTTAAACTTGAAGATCAAATAATTGGCGAATTGTACTGTTTGGATGATTTGCATATATGTTTCTTATACTATATAGAAGCAATATATACAAAGATTTCAACCGTCTACCTGTTCCATTCATTGTTCTACTTGTCGAAAGTTACAAATAATTTCCGATAAAGGGTTAACAATGGGGCTCGTAGTTCACTTAAACTTGTAGAACAAAAAATTGGCGAATTGTGCTGTTTGGATGCTTTGCATATGTGTTTCTTAGACTATTTAGAAGCAATATATAGAAAGATTTCACCTGTCTACCTGTACTATTCATTGTTCTACTTCTCGCAAGTTACAAATAATTTCCGTTAAAGTATTAACAATGGGGCTCGCTGTTCACTTAAACTTGAAGATCAAAATATCGGCGAATGGTACTGTTTGGATGCTTTGCATATATGTTTCTTAGATTATATAGAAGCAATATATACAAAGATTTCAACCGTCTACCTGTTCCATTCATTGTTCTACTTGTCGAAAATTACAAATAATTTCCGATAAAGGATTAACCATTGGGGCTCATTGTTCACTTAAACTTGAAGAACACAAAATTGGCGAATGGTACTGTTTGGATGCTTTGCGTACATGTTTCTTAGACTATATGGAAGCAATATATACAAAGATTTCAACCGTTTACGTGTTCCAATCATTGTTCTACTTGTCGAAATTTACAAATAATTTCCTTTAAAGGATTAACCATTGGGGCTCATTGTTCACTTAAACTTGAAGAACAAAAAATTGGCGAATGGTACTGTTTGGATGCTTTGCATATGTGTTTCTTAGACTATTTAGAAGCAATATATAGAAAGATTTCAACCGTCTACCTGTTCTATTCATTGATCTACTTGTAGAAAGTTACAAATAATTTCCATTTCATGATTATCAATGGGGCTCGTTGTTCACTTAAACTTGAAGAACGAAAAATTGGCGACTGGTACTGTTTTGATGCTTTGCATATATGTTTCTTAGACTATATAGAAGCTATATATACAAAGATTTCAACCGTCTACCTGTTCCATTCATTGTTCTTCTTGTCGAAAGTTACAAATAATTTCCGTTTCATGATTATCAATGGGCCTCGTTGTTCACTTAAACTTGAAGAACAAAAAATTGGCGAATGGTACTGTTTGAATGCTTTGCATATATGTTTCTTAGACTATATAGAAGCAATATAAACAATGATTTCAACCGTCTACCTGTTCCATTCATTGTTCTACTTGTCGAAATTTACAAATAATTTCCTTTAAAGTATTAACAATGGGGCTCGTAGTTCACTTAAACTTGAAGAACAAAAAATTGGCGAATTGTACTGTTTGGATGATTTGCATATATGTTTCTTAGACTATTTAGAAGCAATATGTAGAAAGATTTCACCCGTCTACCTCTACTATTCATTGTTCTACTTGTAGAAAGTTACAAATAATTTCCATTTCATGATTATCAATGGGCCTCGTTGTTCACTTAAACTTGAAGAACAAAAAATTGGCGACGGGTACTGTTTGGATGCTTTGCATATATGTTTCTTAGACTATATAGAAGCAATATATAAAAAGATTTCAACCGTCTACCAGTTACATTCATTGTTCTACTTGTCGAAAGTTACAAATAATTTCCTTTAAAGGATTAACAATGGGGCTCATTGTTCACTTAAACTTGAAGACCAAAAAATTGGCGAATGGTACTGTTTCGATGCTTTGCATATATGTTTCTTAGACTATATAGAAGCTATATATACATTGATTTCAACCGACTACCTGTTCCACCCATTGTTCTACTTGTCGCAAGTTACAAATAATTTCCGTTAAAGTATTAACAATGGGGCTCGTAGTTCACTTAAACTTGAAGATGATATAATTGGCGAATTGTACTGTTTGGATGCTTTGCATATATGTTTCTTAGATTATACAGAAGCAATATATACAAAGATTTCAACCTTCTACCTGTTCCATTCATTGTTCTACTTGTCGAAAATTACAAATAATTTCCGATAAAGGATTAACCATTGGGGCTCATTGTTCACTAAACTTGAAGAACAAAAAATTGTCGAATTGTACTGTTTGGATGCTTTGCATATATGTTTCATAGACTATATAGAAGCAATATATACAAAGATTTCAACCGTCTACCTGTTCCATTCATTGTTCTACTTGTCGAAATTTACAAATAATTTCCGATAAAGGATTAACAATGGGGCTCATTGTTCTCTTAAACTTGAAGAACAAAAAATTGTCGAATGTTACTCTTTAGATGCATTGCATATAGTTTTCTTAGACTATATAGAAGCAATATATACTATGATTTCAACAGTCTACCTGTTCCATTCATTGTTCTACTTGTCGAAATTTACAACTAATTTCCTTTAAAGGATTAACAATGGGGCTCGTAGTTCACTTAAACTTGAAGAACAATAAATTAGCGAATGGTATTGTTTGGATGCTTTGCAGGTATGATTCTTAGACTATATAAAAGCAATATATACAAAGATTTCAAAAGTCTACCTGTTCCATTCATTGTTCTACTTGTCGAAAATTACAAATAATTTCCCTTTCATGAATATCAATGGGGCTCGTTGTTCACTTAAACTTGAAGAACGAAAAATTGGCGACTGGTACTGTTTTGATGCTTTGCATATATGTTTCTTAGACTATATAGAAGCTATATATACAAAGATTTCAACCGTCTACCTGTTCCATTCATTGTTCTTCTTGTCGAAAGTTACAAATAATTTCCGTTTCATGATTATCAATGGGCCTCGTTGTTCACTTAAACTTGAAGAACAAAAAATTGGCGAATGGTACTGTTTGGATGCTTTGCATATATGTTTCTTAGACTATATACAAGCAATATATACAAAGATTTCAACCGTCTACCTGTTCCATTCATTGTTCTACTTGTCGAAAGTTACAAATAATTTCCGATAAAGGATTAACAATGGGGCTCATTGTTCACTTAAACTTGAAGAACAAAAAATTGGCGAATGGTACTGTTTGGATGATTTGCATATATGTTTCTTAGACTATATGGAAGCAATATATACAATGATTTCAACCGTCTACCTGTTCCATTCATTGTTCTACTTGTCGAAAGTTACAAATAATTTCCGTTAAAGGATTAACAATGGGGCTCGTAATTCACTTAAACTTGAAGAACAAAAAATTGGCGATTGGTACTGTTCGGATGCTTTGCATATATGTTTCTTAGACTATATAGAAGCAATATATACAAAGATTTCAACCGTCTACCTGTTCCATTCATTGTTCTACTTGTCGAAATTTATAAATAATTTCCTTTAAAGTATTAACAATGGGGCTCGTAGTTCACTTAAACTTGAAGATCAAAAAATTGGCGAATTGAACTGTTTGGATGCTTTGCATATATGTTTCTTAGACTATATAGAAGCAACATATACAAAGATTTCAACTGTCTACGTGTTCCATTCATTGTTCTACTTGTCGAAAGTTACAAATAATTTCCGATAAAGGATTAACCATTGGGGCTCATTGTTCTCTTAAACTTGAAGAACAAAAAATTGGCGAATTGTACTGTTTGGATGCTTTGCATATATGTTTCTTTGACTATATAGAAGCAATATATACAAAGATTTCAACCGTCTACGTGTTCCAATCATTGTTCTACTTGTCGAAATTTAGAAATAATTTCCTTTAAAGGATTAACAATGGGGCTCTTTGTTCACTTAAACTTGAAGATCAAAAAATTGGCGAATTGTACTGTTTGAATGCTTTGCATATATGTTTCTAAGACTATATAGAAGCAACATATACAAAGATTTCAACCGTCTACGTGTTCCAATCATTGTTCTACTTGTCGAAATTTACGAATAATTTCCTTTAAAGCATTAACAATGGGGCTCGTAGTTCACTTAAACTTGAAGAACAAAAAATTGGCGAATGGTACTGTTTGGATGCTTTGCATATATGTTTCTTAGACTATATAGAAGCAATATATACATTGCATTCAACCGTCTACCTGATCCACACATTGTTCTACTTGTCGCAAGTTACAAATAATTTCCGTTAGAGTATTAACAATGGGGCTCGTAGTTCACTTAAAATTGAAGATGAAATAATTGGCGAATTGTACTGTTTGGATGCTTTGCATATATGTTTCTTAGATTATATAGAAGCAATATATAAAAAGATTTCAACCGTCTACCAGTTACATTCATAGTTCTACTTGTCGAAATTTACAAATAATTTCCTTTAAAGGATTAACAATGGGGCTCATTGTTCACTCAAACTTGAAGAACAAAAAATTGGCGAATGGTACTGTTTGGATGCTATGCATATATGTTTCTTAGACTATATAGAAGTAATATATACAAAGATTTCACCCGCCTACCTGTTCAATTCATTGTTCTACTTGTCGAAAGTTACAAATAATTTCCGATAAAGGATTAACCATTGGGGCTCATTGTTCCCTTAAACTTGAAGAACAAAAAATGGCGAATTGTATTGTTTGGATGCTTTGCATATATGTTTCTTTGACTATATAGAAGCAATATATACAAAGATTTCACCCGCCTACCTGTTCCATTCATTGTTCTACTTGTCGAAATTTACAAATAATTTCCTTTAAAGGATTAACAATGGGGCTCGTAGTTCACTTAAACTTGAGGAACAAAAAATTGGCGAATTGTACTGTTTGGATGCTTTGCATATATGTTTCTTAGACTATATAGAAGCAATATATACTAAGATTTCAACCGTACCTGTTCCATTCATTGTTCTACTTGTCGAAAGTTACAAATAATTTCCAATAAAGGATTAACAATGGGGCTCATTGTTCACTTAAACTTGATGAACAAAAAATTGGCGAATGGTACTGTTTGGATGCTTTGCATATATGTTTCTTAGACTATATAGAAGCAATATATACAATGATTTCAACAGTCTACCTGTTCCATTCATTGTTCTACTTGTCGAAAGTTACAAATAATTTCCGATAAAGGATTAACCATTGGGGCTCATTGTTCACTTAAACTTGAAGAACAAAAAATTGGCGAATTGTACTGTTTGGATGCTTTGCATATATGTTTCTTAGACTATATAGAAGCAATATATACAAAGATTTCAACCGTCTACCTGTTCCATTCATTGTTCTACTTGTCGAAAGTTACAAATAATTTCCGATAAAGGATTAACAATGGGTCTCATTGTTCACTTAAACTAGAAGAACAAAAAATTGGCGAATGGTACTGTTTGGATGCTTTGCATATATGTTTCTTAGACTAGATGGAAGCAATATATACAAAGATTTCAACCGTCTACGTGTTCCAATCATTGTTCTACTTGTAGAAAGTTACAATTAATTTCCGTTACAGGATTAACAATGGGGCTCGTAGTTCACTTAAACTTGAAGATAAAAAAATTGGCGATTGTTACTGTTTAGATGATATGCATATATGTTTCTTAGATTATATAGAAGCAATATATACAAAGATTTCAACCGTCTACGTGTTCCAATCATTGTTCTACTTGTCGAAATTTACAAATAATTTCCTTTAAAGGATTAACAATGGGGCTCGTTGTTCACTTCAACTTGAAGAACAAAAAAGTGGCGAAAGGTACTGTTTGGATGCTTTGCATATATGTTTCTTAGACTATTTAGAAGCAATATATAGAAAGATTTCACCCGTATACCTGTACTATTCATTGTTCTACTTGTAGAAAGTTACAAATAATTTCCATTTCATGATTATCAATGGGGCTCGCTGTTCACTTAAACTTGTAGATCAAAAAATTGGCGATTGTTACTGTTTAGATGATTTGCATATAGGTTTCTTAGACTATATAGAAGCAACATATACAAAGATTTCAACCGTCTACCTGTTCTATTCATTGTTCTACTTGTAGAAAGTTACAAATAATTTCCGTTTCATGATTATCAGTGGGGCTCGTTGTTCACTTAAACTTGAAGAACAAAAAATTGGCGAATGGTACTGTTTGGATGCTTTGCACATATGTTTCTTAGATTATATAGAAGCAATATATACAAAGATTTCAACCGTCTACCTGTTCCATTCATTGTTCTACTTGTCGAAAGTTACAAATAATTTCCGTTAAGGGATTAACAATGGGGATCGTAGTTTACTTAAACTTGAAGAACAAAAAATTGGCGAATTGGTCTGTTTGGATGCTTTGCATATATGTTTCTTAGACTATATAGAAGCAATATATAAAAAGATTTCAACCGTCTACCATTTCCATTCATTGTTCTACTTGTCGAAAGTTACAAATAATTTCCGTTAAGGGATTAACAATGGGGATCGTAGTTTACTTAAACTTGAAGAACAAAAAATTGGCGAATTGTACTGTTTGGATGCTTTGCATATATGTTTCTTAGACTATATAGAAGCAATATATACAAAGATTTCAACCGTCTACGTGTTCCAATCATTGTTCTACTTGTCGAAATTTACAAATAATTTCCTTTAAAGGATTAACAATGGGGCTCGTTGATCACTTAAACTTGAAGAACAAAAAAGTGGCGAATGGTACTATTTGGATGCTTTGCATATATGTTTCTTAGACTATATGGAAGCAATATATACATTGATTTCAACCGTCTACCTGTTCCATTCATTGTTCTACTTGTCGAAAGTTACAAATAATTTCCGATAAAGGATTAACCATTGGGGCTCATTGTTCACTTAAACTTGAAGACCAAAAAATTGGCGAATGGTACTGTTTGGATGCGTTGCGTACATGTTTCTTAGACTATATGGAAGCAATATATACAAAGATTTCAACCGTCTACGTGTTCCAATCATTGTTCTAATTGTCGAAATTTACACATAATTTCCTTTAAAGGATTAACAAGGGGGCTCGTTGTTCACTTAAACTTGAAGAACAAAAAATTGGCGAATTGTACTGTTTGGATGCTTTGCATATATGTTTCTTAGACTATATAGAAGCAATATATACAAAGATTTCAACCGTTTACCTGTTCCATTCATTGTTCTACTTGTTGAAATTTACAAATAATTTCCTTTAAAGGATTAACAATGGGGCTCGTAGTTCACTTAAACTTGAAGAACAAAAAATTGGCGAATGGTAATGTTTGGATGCTTTGAATATATGTTTCTTATATTATATAGAAGCAAATATACAAATATTTCAACCGTCTACCTGTTGCATTCATTGTTCTACTTGTCGAAAATTACAAATAATTTCCGATAAAGGATTAACCATTGGGGCTCATTGTTCACTTAAACTTGAAGACCAAAAAATTGGCGAATGGTACTGTTTGGATGCGTTGCGTACATGTTTCTTAGACTATATGGAAGCAATATATACAAAGATTTCAACCGTCTACGTGTTCCAATCATTGTTCTAATTGTCGAAATTTACACATAATTTCCTTTAAAGGATTAACAAGGGGGCTCGTTGTTCACTTAAACTTGAAGAACAATAAATTGGCGAATTGTACTGTTTGGATGCATTGCATATATGTTTCTTAGACGATATAGAAGCAATATATACAAAGATTTCAGCCGTCTACCTGTTCCATTCATTGTTCTACTTGTCGAAAGTTACAAATAATTTCCGAGAAAGGATTAACCATTGGGGCTCATTGTTCACTTAAACTTGAAGAACAAAAAATTGGCGAATTGTACTGTTTGGATGCTTTGCATATATGTTTCTTAGACTATATAGAAGCAATATATACAAAGATTTCAACCGTTTACCTGTTCCATTCATTGTTCTACTTGTTGAAAGTTACAAATAATTTGCGTTAAAGGATTAACAATGGGGCTCGTAGTTCACTTAAACTTGAAGAACAAAAAATTGGCGAATTGTACTGTTTGGATGCTTTGCATATATGTTTCTTAGACTATATAGAAGCAATATAGACAAAGATTTCAACCGTCTACCTGTTCCATTCATTGTTCTACTTGTCGAAAATTACAAATAATTTCCGATAAAGGATTAACCATTGGGGCTCATTGTTCACTTAAACTTGAAGACCAAAAAATTGGCGAATGGTAATGTTTGGATGCTTTGCGTACATGTTTCTTAGACTATATGGAAGCAATATATACAAAGATTTCAACCGTCTACGTGTTCCAATCATTGTTCTACTTGTCGAAATTTACACATAATTTCCTTTAAAGGATTAACAATGGGGCTCGTTGTTTACTTAAACTTGAAGAACAAAAAATTGATGAATTGTACTGTTTGGATGCTTTGCATATATGTTTCTTAGACTATATAGAAGCAATATATACATTGATTTCAACAGTCTACCTGTTCCATTCATTGTTCTACCTGTCGCAAGTTACAAATAATTTCCGTTAAAGTATTAACAATGGGGCTCGTAGTTCACTTAAACTTGAAGATCAAATAATTGGCGAATTGTACTGTTTGGATGATTTGCATATATGTTTCTTATACTATATAGAAGCAATATATACAAAGATTTCAACCGTCTACCTGTTCCATTCATTGTTCTACTTGTCGAAAGTTACAAATAATTTCCGATAAAGGATTAACAATGGGGCTCGTAGTTCACTTAAACTTGTAGAACAAAAAATTGGCGAATTGTGCTCTTTGGATGCTTTGCATATGTGTTTCATAGACTATTTAGAAGCAATATATAGAAAGATTTCACCTGTCTACCTGTACTATTCATTGTTCTACTTCTCGCAAGTTACAAATAATTTCCGTTAAAGTATTAACAATGGGGCTCGCTGTTCACTTAAACTTGAAGATCAAAATATCGGCGAATGGTACTGTTTGGATGCTTTGCATATATGTTTCTTAGATTATATAGATGCAATATATACAAAGTTTTCAACCGTCTACCTGTTCCATTCATTGTTCTACTTGTCGAAAATTACAAATAATTTCCGATAAAGGATTAACCATTGGGGCTCATTGTTCACTTAAACTTGAAGAACACAAAATTGGCGAATGGTACTGTTTGGATGCTTTGCGTACATGTTTCTTAGACTATATGGAAGCAATATATACAAAGATTTCAACCGTTTACGTGTTCCAATCATTGTTCTACTTGTCGAAATTTACAAATAATTTCCTTTAAAGGATTAACCATTGGGGCTCATTGTTCACTTAAACTTGAAGAACAAAAAATTGGCGAATGGTACTGTTTGGATGCTTTGCATATGTGTTTCTTAGACTATTTAGAAGCAATATATAGAAAGATTTCAACCGTCTACCTGTTCTATTCATTGATCTACTTGTAGAAAGTTACAAATAATTTCCATTTCATGATTATCAATGGGGCTCGTTGTTCACTTAAACTTGAAGAACGAAAAATTGGCGACTGGTACTGTTTTGATGCTTTGCATATATGTTTCTTAGACTATATAGAAGCTATATATACAAAGATTTCAACCGTCTACCTGTTCCATTCATTGTTCTTCTTGTCGAAAGTTACAAATAATTTCCGTTTCATGATTATCAATGGGCCTCGTTGTTCACTTAAACTTGAAGAACAAAAAATTGGCGAATGGTACTGTTTGAATGCTTTGCATATATGTTTCGTAGACTATATAGAAGCAATATAAACAATGATTTCAACCGTCTACCTGTTCCATTCATTGTTCTACTTGTCGAAATTTACAAATAATTTCCTTTAAAGTATTAACAATGGGGCTCGTAGTTCACTTAAACTTGAAGAACAAAAAATTGGCGAATTGTACTGTTTGGATGATTTGCATATATGTTTCTTAGACTATTTAGAAGCAATATGTAGAAAGATTTCACCCGTCTACCTCTACTATTCATTGTTCTACTTGTAGAAAGTTACAAATAATTTCCATTTCATGATTATCAATGGGCCTCGTTGTTCACTTAAACTTGAAGAACAAAAAATTGGCGACTGGTACTGTTTGGATGCTTTGCATATATGTTTCTTAGACTATATAGAAGCAATATATAAAAAGATTTCAACCGTCTACCAGTTACATTCATTGTTCTACTTGTCGAAAGTTACAAATAATTTCCTTTAAAGGATTAACAATGGGGCTCATTGTTCACTTAAACTTGAAGACAAAAAATTGGCGAATGGTACTGTTTCGATGCTTTGCATATATGTTTCTTAGACTATATAGAAGCTATATATACATTGATTTCAACCGACTACCTGTTCCACCCATTGTTCTACTTGTCGCAAGTTACAAATAATTTCCGTTAAAGTATTAACAATGGGGCTCGTAGTTCACTTAAACTTGAAGATGATATAATTGGCGAATTGTACTGTTTGGATGCTTTGCATATATGTTTCTTAGATTATATAGAAGCAATATATACAAAGATTTCAACCTTCTACCTGTTCCATTCATTGTTCTACTTGTCGAAAATTACAAATAATTTCCGATAAAGGATTAACCATTGGGGCTCATTGTTCACTAAACTTGAAGAACAAAAAATTGTCGAATTGTACTGTTTGGATGCTTTGCATATATGTTTCATAGACTATATAGAAGCAATATATACAAAGATTTCAACCGTCTACCTGTTCCATTCATTGTTCTACTTGTCGAAATTTACAAATAATTTCCGATAAAGGATTAACAATGGGGCTCATTGTTCTCTTAAACTTGAAGAACAAAAAATTGTCGAATGTTACTCTTTAGATGCATTGCATATAGTTTTCTTAGACTATATAGAAGCAATATATACTATGATTTCAACAGTCTACCTGTTCCATTCATTGTTCTACTTGTCGAAATTTACAACTAATTTCCTTTAAAGGATTAACAATGGGGCTCGTAGTTCACTTAAACTTGAAGAACAATAAATTAGCGAATGGTATTGTTTGGATGCTTTGCAGGTATGATTCTTAGACTATATAAAAGCAATATATACAAAGATTTCAAACGTCTACCTGTTCCATTCATTGTTCTACTTGTCGAAAATTACAAATAATTTCCCTTTCATGAATATCAATGTGGCTCGTTGTTCACTTAAACTTGAAGAACGAAAAATTGGCGACTGGTACTGTTTTGATGCTTTGCATATATGGTTCTTAGACTATATAGAAGCTATATATACAAAGATTTCAACCGTCTACCTGTTCCATTCATTGTTCTTCTTGTCGAAAGTTACAAATAATTTCCGTTTCATGATTATCAATGGGCCTCGTTGTTCACTTAAACTTGAAGAACAAAAAATTGGCGAATGGTACTGTTTGGATGCTTTGCATATATGTTTCTTAGACTATATACAAGCAATATATACAAAGATTTCAACCGTCTACCTGTTCCATTCATTGTTCTACTTGTCGAAAGTTACAAATAATTTCCGATAAAGGATTAACAATGGGGCTCATTGTTCACTTAAACTTGAAGAACAAAAAATTGGCGAATGGTACTGTTTGGATGATTTGCATATATGTTTCTTAGACTATATGGAAGCAATATATACAATGATTTCAACCGTCTACCTGTTCCATTCATTGTTCTACTTGTCGAAAGTTACAAATAATTTCCGTTAAAGGATTAACAATGGGGCTCGTAATTCACTTAAACTTGAAGAACAAAAAATTGGCGATTGGTACTGTTCGGATGCTTTGCATATATGTTTCTTAGACTATATAGAAGCAATATATACAAAGATTTCAACCGTCTACCTGTTCCATTCATTGTTCTACTTGTCGAAATTTATAAATAATTTCCTTTAAAGTATTAACAATGGGGCTCGTAGTTCACTTAAACTTGAAGATCAAAAAATTGGCGAATTGAACTGTTTGGATGCTTTGCATATATGTTTCTTAGACTATATAGAAGCAACATATACAAAGATTTCAACTGTCTACGTGTTCCATTCATTGTTCTACTTGTCGAAAGTTACAAATAATTTCCGATAAAGGATTAACCATTGGGGCTCATTGTTCTCTTAAACTTGAAGAACAAAAAATTGGCGAATTGTACTGTTTGGATGCTTTGCATATATGTTTCTTTGACTATATAGAAGCAATATATACAAAGATTTCAACCGTCTACGTGTTCCAATCATTGTTCTACTTGTCGAAATTTACAAATAATTTCCTTTAAAGGATTAACAATGGGGCTCGTAGTTCACTTAAACTTGAGGAACAAAAAATTGGCGAATTGTACTGTTTGGATGCTTTGCATATATGTTTCTTAGACTATATAGAAGCAATATATACTAAGATTTCAACCGTACCTGTTCCATTCATTGTTCTACTTGTCGAAAGTTACAAATAATTTCCAATAAAGGATTAACAATGGGGCTCATTGTTCACTTAAACTTGATGAACAAAAAATTGGCGAATGGTACTGTTTGGATGCTTTGCATATATGTTTCTTAGACTATATAGAAGCAATATATACAATGATTTCAACCGTCTACCTGTTCCATTCATTGTTCTACTTGTCGAAAGTTACAAATAATTTCCTTTAAAGGATTAACAATGGGGCTCGTAGTTCACTTAAACTTGAGGAACAAAAAATTGGCGAATTGTACTGTTTGGATGCTTTGCATATATGTTTCTTAGACTATATAGAAGCAATATATACAAAGATTTCAACCGTCTACCTGTTCCATTCATTGTTCTACTTGTCGAAATTTACAAATAATTTCCTTTAAAGGATTAACAATGGTGCTCGTAGTTCACTTAAACTTGAAGATCTAAAAATTGGCGAATTGTACTGTTTGGATGCTTTGCATATATGTTTCTTAGACTATATAGAAGCAATATATACAAAGATTTCAACCGTCTACCTGTTCCATTCATTGTTCTACTTGTCGAAAGTTACAAATAATTTCCGATAAAGGATTAACAATGGGGCTCATTGTTCACTTAAACTTGAAGAACAATAAATTGGCGTATGGTATTGTTTGGATGCTTTGCATATATGTTTCTTAGACTATATAGAAGTAATATATACAAAGATTTCAACAGTCTACCTGTTCCATTCATTGTTCTACTTGTCGAAAGTTACAAATAATTTCCGATAAAGGATTAACCATTGGGGCTCATTGTTCACTTAAACTTGAAGAACAAAAAATTGGCGAATTGTACTGTTTGGATGCTTTGCATATATGTTTCTTAGACTATATAGAAGCAATATATACAAAGATTTCAACCGTCTACCTGTTCCATTCATTGTTCTACTTGTCGAAAGTTACAAATAATTTCCGATAAAGGATTAACAATGGGTCTCATTGTTCACTTAAACTAGAAGAACAAAAAATTGGCGAATGGTACTGTTTGGATGCTTTGCATATATGTTTCTTAGACTAGATGGAAGCAATATATACAAAGATTTCAACCGTCTACGTGTTCCAATCATTGTTCTACTTGTAGAAAGTTACAATTAATTTCCGTTACAGGATTAACAATGGGGCTCGTAGTTCACTTAAACTTGAAGATAAAAAAATTGGCGATTGTTACTGTTTAGATGATATGCATATATGTTTCTTAGATTATATAGAAGCAATATATACAAAGATTTCAACCGTCTACGTGTTCCAATCATTGTTCTACTTGTCGAAATTTACAAATAATTTCCTTTAAAGGATTAACAATGGGGCTCGTTGTTCACTTCAACTTGAAGAACAAAAAAGTGGCGAAAGGTACTGTTTGGATGCTTTGCATATATGTTTCTTAGACTATTTAGAAGCAATATATAGAAAGATTTCACCCGTATACCTGTACTATTCATTGTTCTACTTGTAGAAAGTTACAAATAATTTCCATTTCATGATTATCAATGGGGCTCGCTGTTCACTTAAACTTGTAGATCAAAAAATTGGCGATTGTTACTGTTTAGATGATTTGCATATAGGTTTCTTGGACTATATAGAAGCAACATATACAAAGATTTCAACCGTCTACCTGTTCTATTCATTGTTCTACTTGTAGAAAGTTACAAATAATTTCCGTTTCATGATTATCAGTGGGGCTCGTTGTTCACTTAAACTTGAAGAACAAAAAATTGGCGAATGGTACTGTTTGGATGCTTTGCACATATGTTTCTTAGATTATATAGAAGCAATATATACAAAGATTTCAACCGTCTACCTGTTCCATTCATTGTTCTACTTGTCGAAAATTACAAATAATTTCCGCTAAAGGATTAACCATTGGGACTCATTGTTCACTTATACTTGAAGAACAAAAAATTGGCGAATGGTACTGTTTGGATGCTTTGCATATATGTTTCTTATACTATATAGAAGCAATATATACAAAGATTTCAACCGTCTACCTGTTCCATTCAATGTTCTACTTGTCGAAAGTTACAAATAATTTCCGATAAAGGATTAACAATGGGGCTCATTGTTCACTTAAACTTGAAGAACAAAAAATTGGCGAATGGTACTGTTTGGATGCTTTGCATATATGTTTCTTAGACTATATGGAAGCAATATATACAAAGATTTCAACCTTCTGTGTGTTCCAATCATTGTTCTACGTGTAGAAAGTTACAATTAATTTCCGTTAAAGATTAACAATGGGGCTCGTAGTTCACATAAACTTGAAGAACAAAAAATTGGCGATTGTTACTGTTTAGATGCTTTGCATATAGGTTTCGTAGACTATATAGAAGCAACATATATAAAGATTTCAACCGTCTACCTGTTCTATTCATTGTTCTACTTGTAGAAAGTTACAAATAATTTCCGTTTCATGATTATCAATTGGGCTCGTTGTTCACTTAAACTTGAAGAACAAAAAATTGGCGAATGGTACTGTTTGCATGCTTTGCATATATGTTTCTTAGATTATATAGAAGCAATATATACAAAGATTTCAACCGTCTACCTGTTCCATTCATTGTTCTACTTGTCGAAAATTACAAATAATTTCCGATAATGGATTAACAATGGGGCTCGTTGTTCACTTAAACTTGAAGAACAAAAAAATTGCGAATGGTACTGTTTGGATGCTTTGCATATATGTTTCTTAGACTATATAGAAGCAATATATACAAAGATTTCAACCGTCTACCTGTTCCATTCATTGTTCTACTTGTCGAAAATTACAAATAATTTCCGATAAAGGATTAACCATTGGGGCTCATTGTTCACTTAAACTTGAAGAACAAAAAATTGGTGAATGGTACTGTTTGGATGCTTTGCGTACATGTTTCTTAGACTTTACGGAAGCAATATATACAAAGATTTCAACCGGCTACCTGTTCCATTCATTGTTCTACTTGTCGCAAGTTACAAATAATTTCCGTTAAAGTACTAACAATGGGGCTCGTAGTTCACTTAAACTTGAAGATCAAATAATTGGCGAATTGTACTGTTTGGACGCTTTGCATATATGTTTCTTAGACTATATAGAAGCAATATATACAATGATTTCAACCGTCTACCTGTTCCAATCATTGTTCTACTTGTCGAAAGTTACAAATAATATCCGATAAAGGATTAACCATTGGTGCTCATTGTTCACTTAAACTTGAAGATCAAAAAATTGGCGATTGTTACTGTTTAGATGCTTTGCATATAGGTTTCGTAGACTATATAGAAGCAACATATATAAAGATTTCAACCGTCTACGTGTTCCACTCATTGTTCTACTTGTCGAAATTTACAAATAACTTCCTTTAAAGGATTAACAATGGGGCTCGTTGTTCACTTAAACTTGAAGAACAAAAAATAGTCGAATGGTACTGTCTGGATGCTTTGAATATATGTTTCTTATATTATATAGAAGCAATATATACAAATATTTCAACCGTCTACCTGTTCTATTCATTGTTCTACTTGTAAAAAGTTACAAATAATTTCCGTTTCATGATTATCAATGGGGCTCGTTGTTCACTTAAACTTGAAGAACAAAAAATTGGCGAATGGTACTGTTTGTATGCTTTGCATATATGTTTCTTAGATTATATAGAAGCAATATATACAAAGATTTCAACCGTCTACCTGTTCCATTCATTGTTCTACTTGTCGAAAATTACAAATAATTTCCGATAAAGGATTAACCATTGGGGCTCATTGTTCACTTATACTTGAAGAACAAAAAATTGGCGAATGGTACTGTTTGGATGCTTTGCGTATATGTTTCTTAGATTATATAGACGCAATATATACAAGGATTTCAACCGTCTACCTGTTCCATTCATTGTTCTACTTGTCGAAAGTTACAAATAATCATCGATAAAGGAGTAACCATTGGGGCTCATTGTTCACTTAAACTTGAAGAACAACAAACTGGCGAATTGTACTGTTTGGATGCTTTGCATATATGTTTCTTAGACTATACAGAAGCAATATATACAAAGATTTCAACCGGCTACCTGTTCCATTCATTGTTCTACTTGTCGCAAGTTACAAATAATTTCCGTTCAAGTGCTAACAATGGGGCTCGTAGTTCACTTAAACTTGAAGATCAAATAATTGGCGAATGGTACTGTTTGGGTGCTTTGCATATATGTTTCTTAGACTATATAGAAGCAATATATACAAAGATTTCAACCGTCTACCTGTTCCATTCATTGTTCTACTTGTCGAAAATTACAAATAATTTCCGATAAAGGATTAACCATTGGGGCTCATTGTTCACTTAAACTTGAAGAACAAAAAAATTGCGAATGGTACTGTTTGGATGCTTTGCATATATGTTTCTTAGACTATATAGAAGCAATATATACAAAGATTTCAACCGTCTACCTGTTCCATTCATTGTTCTACTTGTCGAAAATTACAAATAATTTCCGATAAAGGATTAACCATTGGGGCTCATTGTTCACTTAAACTTGAAGAACAAAAAATTGGTGAATGGTACTGTTTGGATGCTTTGCGTACATGTTTCTTAGACTTTACGGAAGCAATATATACAAAGATTTCAACCGGCTACCTGTTCCATTCATTGTTCTACTTGTCGCAATTTACAAATAATTTCCGTTAAAGTACTAACAATGGGGCTCGTAGTTCACTTAAACTTGAAGATCAAATAATTGGCGAATTGTACTGTTTGGACGCTTTGCATATATGTTTCTTAGACTATACAGAAGCAATATATACAAAGATTTCAACCGTCTACCTGTTCCATTCATTGTTCTACTTGTCGAAAATTACAAATAATTTCCGATAAAGGATTAACCATTGGGGCTCATTGTTCACTTAAACTTGAAGAACAAAAAATTGGTGAATGGTACTGTTTGGATGCTTTGCGTACATGTTTCTTAGACTTTACGGAAGCAATATATACAATGATTTCAACCGTCTACCTGTTCCAATCATTGTTCTACTTGTCGAAAGTTACAAATAATTTCCGTTTCATGATTATCAATTGGGCTCGTTGTTCACTTAAACTTGAAGAACAAAAAATTGGCGAATGGTACTGTTTGCATGCTTTGCATATATGTTTCTTAGATTATATAGAAGCAATATATACAAAGATTTCAACCGTCTACCTGTTCCATTCATTGTTCTACTTGTCGAAAATTACAAATAATTTACGATAAAGGATTAACAATGGGGCTCGTTGTTCACTTAAACTTGAAGAACAAAAAAATTGCGAATGGTACTGTTTGGATGCTTTGCATATATGTTTCTTAGACTATATAGAAGCAATATATACAAAGATTTCAACCGTCTACCTGCTCCATTCATTGTTCTACTTGTCGAAAATTACAAATAATTTCCGATGAAGGATTAACCATTGGGGCTCATTGTTCACTTAAACTTGAAGAACAAAAAATTGGCGAATGGTACTGTTTGGATGCTTTGCGTACATGTTTCTTAGACTATATGGAAGCAATATATACAAAGATTTCAACCGGCTACCTGTTCCATTCATTGTTCTACTTGTCGCAAGTTACATATAATTTCCGTTAAAGTACTAACAATGGGGCTCGTAGTTCACTTAAACTTGAAGATCAAATAATTGGCGAATTGTACTGTTTGGACGCTTTGCATATATGTTTCTTAGACTATATAGAAGCAATATATACAATGATTTCAACCGTCTACCTGTTCCAATCATTGTTCTACTTGTCGAAAGTTACAAATAATTTCCGATAAAGGATTAACCATTGGGGCTCATTGTTCACTTAAACTTGAAGATCAAAAAATTGGCGATTGTTACTGTTTAGATGCTTTGCATATAGGTTTCGTAGACTATATAGAAGCAACATATATAAAGATTTCAACCGTCTACCTGTTCTATTCATTGTTCTACTTGTAGAAAGTTACAAATAATTTCCGTTTCATGATTATCAATTGGGCTCGTTGTTCACTTAAACTTGAAGAACAAAAAATTGGCGAATGGTACTGTTTGCATGCTTTGCATATATGTTTCTTAGATTATATAGAAGCAATATATACAAAGATTTCAACCGTCTACCTGTTCCATTCATTGTTGTACTTGTCGAAAATTACAAATAATTTCCGATAAAGGATTAACAATGGGGCTCGTTGTTCACTTAAACTTGAAGAACAAAAAAATTGCGAATGGTACTGTTTGGATGCTTTGCATATATGTTTCTTAGACTATATAGAAGCAATATATACAAAGATTTCATCCGTCTAACTGTTCCATTCATTGTTCTACTTGTCGAAAATGACAAATAATTTCCGATAAAGGATTAACCATTGGGGCTCATTGTTCACTTAAACTTGAAGAACAAAAAATTGGCGAATGGTACTGTTTGGATGCTTTGCGTACATGTTTCTTAGACTATATGGAAGCAATATATACAAAGATTTCAACCGTCTACGTGTTCCAATCATTGTTCTACTTGTCGAAATTTACAAATAACTTCCTTTAAAGGATTAACAATGGGGCTCGTTGTTCACTTAAACTTGAAGAACAAAAAAATTGCGAATGGTACTGTTTGGATGCTTTGCATATATGTTTCATAGACTAAATAGAAGCAATATATACATTGATTTCAACCGGCTACCTGTTCCATTCATTGTTCTACTTGTCGCAAGTTACAAATAATTTCCGTTAAAGTATTAACAATGGGGCTCGTAGTTCACTTAAACTTGAAGAACAAAAAATTGGCGAATGGTACTGTTTGGATGCTTTGCATATAGGTTTCGTAGACTATATAGAAGCAACATATATAAAGATTTCAACCGTCTACGTGGTCCAATCATTGTTCTACTTGTCGAAATTTACAAATAACTTCCTTTAAATGATTAACAATGGGGCTCGTTGTTCACTTAAACTTGAAGAACAAAAAATTGGCGAATGGTACTGTCTGGATGCTTTGAATATATGGTTCTTATATTATATAGAAGCAATATATACAAATATTTCAACCGTCTACCTGTTCTATTCATTGTTCTACTTGTAAAAAGTTACAAATAATTTCCGATAAAGGATTAACCATTGCGGCTCATTGTTCACTTAAACTTGAAGATCAAAAAATTGGCGATTGTTACTGTTTAGATGCTTTGCATATAGGTTTCGTAGACTATATAGAAGCAACATATATAAAGATTTCAACCGTCTACCTGTTCTATTCATTGTTCTACTTGTAGAAAGTTACAAATAATTTCCGTTTCATGATTATCAATTGGGCTCGTTGTTCACTTAAACTTGAAGAACAAAAAATTGGCGAATGGTACTGTTTGCATGCTTTGCATATATGTTTCTTAGATTATATAGAAGCAATATATACAAAGGTTTCAACCGTCTACCTGTTCCATTCATTGTTCTACTTGTCGAAAATTACAAATAATTTCCGATAAAGGATTAACAATGGGGCTCGTTGTTCACTTAAACTTGAAGAACAAAAAAATTGCGAATGGTACTGTTTGGATGCTTTGCATATATGTTTCTTAGACTATATAGAAGCAATATATACAAAGATTTCAACCGTCTACCTGTTCCATTCATTGTTCTACTTGTCGAAAATTACAAATAATTTCCGATAAAGGATTAACCATTGGGGCTCATTGTTCACTTAAACTTGAAGAACAAAAAATTGGTGAATGGTACTGTTTGGATGCTTTGCGTACATGTTTCTTAGACTTTACGGAAGCAATATATACAAAGATTTCAACCGGCTACCTGTTCCATTCATTGTTCTACTTGTCGCAAGTTACAAATAATTTCCGTTAAAGTACTAACAATGGGGCTCGTAGTTCACTTAAACTTGAAGATCAAATAATTGGCGAATTGTACTGTTTGGACGCTTTGCATATATGTTTCGTAGACTATATAGAAGCAATATATACAATGATTTCAACCATTCTACCTGTTCCAATCATTGTTCTAATTGTCGAAAGTTACAAATAATTTCCGATAAAGGATTAACCATTGGGGCTCATTGTTCACTTAAACTTGAAGATCAAAAAATTGGCGATTGTTACTGTTTAGATGCTTTGCATATAGGTTTCGTAGACTATATAGAAGCAACATATATAAAGATTTCAACCGTCTACGTGGTCCAATCATTGTTCTACTTGTCGAAATTTACAAATAACTTCCTTTAAAGGATTAACAATGGGGCTCGTTGTTCACTTAAACTTGAAGAACAAAAAATTGGCGAATGGTACTGTCTGGATGCTTTGAATATATGTTTCTTATATTATATAGAAGCAATATATACAAATATTTCAACCGTCTACCTGTTCTATTCATTGTTCTACTTGTAAAAAGTTACAAATAATTTCCGTTTCATGATTATCAATGGGGCTCGTTGTTCACTTAAACTTGAAGAACAATAAATTGGCGAATGGTACTGTTTGGATGCTTTGCATATATGTTTCTTAGATTATATAGAAGCAATATATACAAAGATTTCAACCGTCTACCTGTTCCATTCATTGTTCTACTTGTCGAAAATTACAAATAATTTCCGATAAAGGATTAACCATTGGGGCTCATTGTTCACTTATACTTGAAGAACAAAAAATTGGCGAATGGTACTGTTTGGATGCTTTGCGTATATGTTTCTTAGATTATATAGACGCAATATATACAAGGATTTCAACCGTCTACCTGTTCCATTCATTGTTCTACTTGTCGAAAGTTACAAATAATCACCGATAAAGGAGTAACCATTGGGGCTCATTGTTCACTTAAACTTGAAGAACAACAAACTGGCGAATTGTACTGTTTGGATGCTTTGCATATATGTTTCTTAGACTATACAGAAGCAATATATACAAAGATTTCAACCGGCTACCTGTTCCATTCATTGTTCTACTTGTCGCAAGTTACAAATAATTTCCGTTCAAGTGCTAACAATGGGGCTCGTAGTTCACTTAAACTTGAAGATCAAATAATTGGCGAATTGTATTGTTTGGACGCTTTGCATATATGTTTCTTAGACTATATAGAAGCAATATATACAATGATTTCAACCATTCTACCTGTTCCAATCATTGTTCTACTTGTCGAAAGTTACAAATAATTTCCGATAAAGGATTAACCATTGGGGCTCATTGTTCACTTAAACTTGAAGATCAAAAAATTGGCGATTGTTACTGTTTAGATGCTTTGCATATAGGTTTCGTAGACTATATAGAAGCAACATATATAAAGATTTCAACCGTCTACCTGTTCTATTCATTGTTCTACTTGTAGAAAGTTACAAATAATTTCCGTTTCATGATTATCAATTGGGCTCGTTGTTCACTTAAACTTGAAGAACAAAAAATTGGCCAATGGTACTGTTTGCATTTTCACATACTAGTCGAAAATTACAAATAATTTCCGATAAAGGATTAACAATGGGGCTCGTTGTTCACTTAAACTTGAAGAACAAAAAAATTGCGAATGGTACTGTTTGGGTGCTTTGCATATATGTTTCTTAGACTATATAGAAGCAATATATACAAAGATTTCAACCGTCTACCTGTTCCATTCATTGTTCTACTTGTCGAAAATTACAAATAATTTCCGATAAAGGATTAACCATTGGGGCTCATTGTTCACTTAAACTTGAAGAACAAAAAAATTGCGAATGGTACTGTTTGGATGCTTTGCATATATGTTTCTTAGACTATATAGAAGCAATATATACAAAGATTTCAACCGTCTACCTGTTCCATTCATTGTTCTACTTGTCGAAAATTACAAATAATTTCCGATGAAGGATTAACCATTGGGGCTCATTGTTCACTTAAACTTGAAGAACAAAAAATTGGCGAATGGTACTGTTTGGATGCTTTGCGTACATGTTTCTTAGACTATATGGAAGCAATATATACAAAGATTTCAACCGGCTACCTGTTCCATTCATTGTTCTACTTGTCGCAAGTTACATATAATTTCCGTTAAAGTACTAACAATGGGGCTCGTAGTTCACTTAAACTTGAAGATCAAATAATTGGCGAATTGTACTGTTTGGACGCTTTGCATATATGTTTCATAGACTATATAGAAGCAATATATACAATGATTTCAACCGTCTACCTGTTCCAATCATTGTTCTACTTGTCGAAAGTTACAAATAATTTCCGATAAAGGATTAACCATTGGGGCTCATTGTTCACTTAAACTTGAAGATCAAAAAATTGGCGATTGTTACTGTTTAGATGCTTTGCATATAGGTTTCGTAGACTATATAGAAGCCACATATATAAAGATTTCAACCGTCTACCTGTTCTATTCATTGTTCTACTTGTAGAAAGTTACAAATAATTTCCGTTTCATGATTATCAATTGGGCTCGTTGTTCACTTAAACTTGAAGAACAAAAAATTGGCGAATGGTACTGTTTGCATGCTTTGCATATATGTTTCTTAGATTATATAGAAGCAATATATACAAAGATTTCAACCGTCTACCTGTTCCATTCATTGTTGTACTTGTCGAAAATTACAAATAATTTCCGATAAAGGATTAACAATGGGGCTCGTTGTTCACTTAAACTTGAAGAACAAAAAAATTGCGAATGGTACTGTTTGGATGCTTTGCATATATGTTTCTTAGACTATATAGAAGCAATATATACAAAGATTTCAACCGTCTAACTGTTCCATTCATTGTTCTACTTGTCGAAAATGACAAATAATTTCCGATAAAGTATTAACCATTGGGGCTCATTGTTCACTTAAACTTGAAGAACAAAAAATTGGCGAATGGTACTGTTTGGATGCTTTGCGTACATGTTTCTTAGACTATATGGAAGCAATATATACAAAGATTTCAACCGTCTACGTGTTCCAATCATTGTTCTACTTGTCGAAATTTACAAATAACTTCCTTTAAAGGATTAACAATGGGGCTCGTTGTTCACTTAAACTTGAAGAACAAAAAAATTGCGAATGGTACTGTTTGGATGCTTTGCATATATGTTTCATAGACTAAATAGAAGCAATATATACATTGATTTCAACCGGCTACCTGTTCCATTCATTGTTCTACTTGTCGCAAGTTACAAATAATTTCCGTTAAAGTATTAACAATGGGGCTCGTAGTTCACTTAAACTTGAAGAACAAAAAATTGGCGAATGGTACTGTTTGGATGCTTTGCATATATGTTTCTTATACTATATAGAAGCAATATATACAAAGATTTCAACCGTCTACCTGTTCCATTCAATGTTCTACTTGTCGAAAGTTACAAATAATTTCCGATAAAGGATTAACAATGGGGCTCGTTGTTTACTTCAACTTGAAGAACAAAAAATTGGCGAATGGTACTGTTTGGATGCTTTGCATATATGTTTCTTAGATTATATAGACGCAATATATACAAGGATTTCAACCGTCTACCTGTTCCATTCATTGTTCTACTTGTCGAAAATTACAAATAATTTCCGATAAAGGATTAACAATGGGGCTCATTGTTCACTTAAACTTGAAGAACAAAAAATTGGCGAATGGTACTGTTTGGATGCTTTGCGTACATGTTTCTTAGACTATATAGAAGCAATATATACAAAGATTTCAACCGTCTACCTGTTCCATTCATTGTTCTACTTGTCGAAAGTTACAAATAATTTCCGATACTTGATTAACCATTGGGTCTCATTGTTCACTTATACTTGAAGAACAAAAAATTGGCGAATTGTACTGTTTGGATGCTTTGCATATATGTTTCTTAGACTATATAGAAGCAATATATACAATGATTTCAAACGTCTACCTGTTCCATTCATTGTTCTACTTGTCGAAAGTTACAAATAATTTCTGTTAAAGGATTAACAATGGTAATCGTAGTTCACTTAAACTTGAAGAACAAAAAATTGGCGAATGGTACTGTTTGGATGCTTTGCATATATGTTTCTTAGACTATATAGAAGCAATATATACAAAGATTTCAACCGTCTACCTGTTCCATTCATTGTTCTACTTGTCGAAAGTTACAAATAATTTCTGTTAAAGGATTAACAATGGGAATCGTAGTTCACTTAAACTTGAAGTACAAAAAATTGGCGAATTGTACTGTTTGGATGCTTTGCATATATGTTTCTTAGACTATACAGAAGCAATATATAGAAGGATTTCACTCGTCTACCTGTACTATTCATTGTTCTACTTGTAGAAAGTTACAAATAATTACCACTTCATGATTATCAATGGGGCTCGTTGTTCACTTAAACTTGAAGAACAAAAAATTGGCGAATGGTACTGTTTGGATGCTTTGCATATATGTTTCTTAGACTATATAGAAGCAATATATACAAAGATTTCAACCGTCTACCTGTTCCATTCATTGTTCTACTTGTCGAAAGTTACAAATAATTTCCTTTAAAGGATTAACAATGGGGCTTGTTGTTCACTTAAACTTGAAGAACAAAAAATTGGCGAATGTTACTGTTTGGATGCTTTGTATATATGTTTCTTAGACTATATAGAAGCAATATATACAAAGATTTCAACCGGCTACCTGTTCCATTCATTGTTCTACTTGTCGAAAGTTACAAATAATTTCCGATAAAGGATTAACAATGGGTCTCATTGTTCACTTAAACTTAAGAACAAAAAATTAGCGAATGGTACTGTTTGGATGCTTTGCATATATATTTCTTGGACTATATGGAAGCAATATATACAATGATTTCAACAGTCTACCTGTTCCATTCATTGTTCTACTTGTCGAAATTTACAAATAATTTCATTTAAAGGATTAACAATGGGGCTCATTGTTCACTTAAACTTGAAGAACAAAAAATTGGAGAATGGTACTGTTCGGATGCTTTGCATATATGTTTCTTAGACTATATGGAAGCAATATATACAAAGATTTCAACCGTCTGTGTGTTCCAATCATTGTTCTACGTGTAGAAAGTTACAATTAATTTCCGTTAAAGATTAACAATGGGGCTCGTAGTTCACTTAAACATGAAGAACAAAAAATTGGCGAATTGTACTGTTTGGATGCTTTCCATATATGTTTCGTAGGCTATATAGAAGCAATATATACAATGATTTCAACCGTCTACATGATCCATTCATTGTTCTACTTGTCGAAATTTACAAATAATTTCTTTTAAAGGATTAACAATGGAGCTCGTAGTTCACTTAAACTTGAAGAACAAAAAATTGGCGAATTGTACTGTTTGGATGCTTTGCATATATGTTTCTTAGACTATATAGAAGCAATATATACAAAGATTTCAACCGTCTACCTGTTCCATTCATTGTTCTACTTGTCGAAAATTACAAATAATTTCCGATAAAGGATTAACCATTGGGGCTCATTGTTCACTTAAACTTGAAGAACAAAAAATTGGCGAATGGTACTCTTTGGATGCTTTGCGTACATGTTTCTTAGACTATATGGAAGCAATATATACAATGATTTCAACCGTCTACATGATCCATTCATTGTTCTACTTGTCGCAAGTTACAAATAATTTCCGTTAAAGTATTAACAATGGGGCTCGTTGTTCACTTAAACTTGAAGAACAAAAAATTGGCGAATGGTACTGTTTGGATGCTTTGCATATATGTTTCTTATACTATATAGAAGCAATATATACAAAGATTTCAACCGTCTACCTGTTCCATTCATTGTTCTACTTGCCGCAAGTTACAAATAATTTCCTTTAAAGGATTAACAATGGGGCTCGTAGTTCACTTAAACTTGAAGAACAAAAAATTGGCGAATGGTACTGTTTGGATGCTTTGCATATATGTTTCTTAGACTATATAGACGCAATATATACAAAGATTTCAACCGTCTACCTGTTCCATTCATTGTTCTACTTGTCGAAAGTTACAAATAATTACGGATAAAGGATTAACCATTGGGGCTCATTGTTCACTTAAACTTGAAGAACAAAAAATTGGCGAATTGTACTGTTTGGATGCTTTGCATATATGTTTCTTAGACTATATAGAAGCAATATATACAAATATTTCAACCATCTACCTGTTCCATTCATTGTTCTACTTGTCGAAAGTTACAAATAATTTCCGATAAAGGATTAACAATGGGGCTCATTGTTCACTTAAACTTGAAGGACAAAAAATTGGCGAATGGTACTGTTTGGATGCTTTGCATATATGTTTCTTAGACTATATGGAAGCAATATATACAAAGATTTCAACCGTCTACGTGTTCCAATCATTGTTCTACTTGTAGAAAGTTACAATTAATTTCCGTTAAAGGATTAACAATGGGGCTCGTAGTTCATTTAAACTTGAAGAACAAAAAATTGGCGAATTGTACTGTTTGGATGCTTTGCATATATGTTTCTTAGACTATATAGAAGCAATATATACAAAGATTTCAACCGTCTACCTGTTCCATTCATTGTTCTACTTGTCGAAAGTTACAAATAATTTCCGTTAAAGGATTAACAATGGGGCTCATAGTTCACTTAAACTTAAGAACAAAAAATTAGCGAATGGTACTGTTTGGATGCTTTGCATATATACTTCTTGGACTATATGGAAGCAATATATACAATGATTTCAACAGTCTACCTGTTCCATTCATTGTTCTACTTGTCGAAATTTACAAATAATTTCATTTAAAGGATTAACAATGGGGCTCGTTGTTCACTTAAACTTGAAGAACAAAAAATTGGCGAATGGTACTGTTTGGATGCTTTGCATATATGTTTCTTAGACTATATAGAAGCAATATATACAAAGATTTCAACCGTCTACCTGTTCCATTCATTGTTCTACTTGTCGAAAGTTACAAATAATTTCCGTTAAAGGATTAACAATGGGGCTCATAGTTCACTTAAACTTGAAGAACAAAAAATTGGCTCATGGTAATGTTTGGATGCTTTGCGTACATGTTTCTTAGACTATATGGAAGCAATATATACAATGATTTCAACCGTCTACTTGTTCCATTCATTGTTCTACTTGTCGAAAATTACAAATAATTTCCAATAAAGGATTAACTATTGGGGCTCATTGTTCACTAAAACTTGAAGAACAAAAAATTGGCGAATTGTACTGTTTAGATGCTTTGCATATATGTTTCTTAGACTATATAGAAGCAATATATACATTGATTTCAACCGTCTACCTGTTCCATTCATTGTTCTACTTGTCGAAAGTTACAAATAATTTCTGTTAAAGGATTAACAATGGGAATCGTAGTTCACTTAAACTTGAAGTACAAAAAATTGGCGAATTGTATTGTTTGGATGCTTTGCATATATGTTTCTTAGACTATATAGAAGCAATATATACAATGATTTCAACCGTCTTCCTGCTCCATTCATTGTTCTACTTGTAGAAAGTTACAAATAATTTCCATTTAAAGGATTAACAATGGGGCTCGTTGTTCACTTAAACTTGAAGAACAATAAATTGGCGAATTGTACTGTTTGGATGCTTTGCATATATGTTTCTTTGACTATATAGAAGCAATATATACATTGATTTCCACCGTCTACCTGTTCCATTCATTGTTCTACTTGTAGAAAATTACAATTAATTTCCGTTAAAGGATTAACAATGGGGCTCGTAGTTCACTTAAACTTGAAGATCAAATAATTGGCGAATTGTACTGTTTGGACGCTTTGCATATATGTTTCTTAGACTATATAGAAGCAATATATACAATGATTTCAACCGTCTACCTGTTCCAATCATTGTTCTACTTGTCGAAAGTTACAAATAATATCCGATAAAGGATTAACAATGGGGCTCACTGTTCACTTAAACTTGAAGGACAAAAAATTGGCGAATGGTACTGTTTGGATGCTTTGCATATATGTTTCTTAGACTATATGGAAGCAATATATACAAAGATTTCAACCGTCTACGTGTTCCAATCATTGTTCTACTTGTAGAAAGTTACAATTAATTTCCGTTAAAGGATTAACAATGGGGCTCGTAGTTCACTTAAACTTAAGAACAAAAAATTAGCGAATGGTACTGTTTGGATGCTTTGCATATATACTTCTTGGACTATATGGAAGCAATATATACAATGATTTCAACAGTCTACCTGTTCCATTCATTGTTCTACTTGTCGAAATTTACAAATAATTTCATTTAAAGGATTAACAATGGGGCTCGTTGTTCACTTAAACTTGAAGAACAAAAAATTGGCGAATGGTACTGTTTGGATGCTTTGCATATATGTTTCTTAGACTATATAGAAGCAATATATACAAAGATTTCAACCGTCTACCTGTTCCATTCATTGTTCTACTTGTCGAAAGCTACAAATAATTTCCGTTAAAGGATTAACAATGGGGCTCATAGTTCACTTAAACTTGAAGAACAAAAAATTGGCTCATGGTAATGTTTGGATGCTTTGCGTACATGTTTCTTAGACTATATGGAAGCAATATATACAATGATTTCAACCGTCTACTTGTTCCATTCATTGTTCTACTTGTCGAAAATTACAAATAATTTCCAATAAAGGATTAACTATTGGGGCTCATTGTTCACTAAAACTTGAAGAACAAAAAATTGGCGAATTGTACTGTTTAGATGCTTTGCATATATGTTTCTTAGACTATATAGAAGCAATATATACATTGATTTCAACCGTCTACCTGTTCCATTCATTGTTCTACTTGTCGAAAGTTACAAATAATTTCTGTTAAAGGATTAACAATGGGAATCGTAGTTCACTTAAACTTGAAGTACAAAAAATTGGCGAATTGTATTGTTTGGATGCTTTGCATATATGTTTCTTAGACTATATAGAAGCAATATATACAATGATTTCAACCGTCTTCCTGCTCCATTCATTGTTCTACTTGTAGAAAGTTACAAATAATTTCCATTTAAAGGATTAACAATGGGGCTCGTTGTTCACTTAAACTTGAAGAACAATAAATTGGCGAATTGTACTGTTTGGATGCTTTGCATATATGTTTCTTTGACTATATAGAAGCAATATATACATTGATTTCCACCGTCTACCTGTTCCATTCATTGTTCTACTTGTAGAAAATTACAATTAATTTCCGTTAAAGGATTAACAATGGGGCTCGTAGTTCACTTAAACTTGAAGTACAAAAAATTGGCGAATTGTACTGTTTGGATGCTTTGCATATATGTTTCTTAGACTATATAGAAGCAATATATACAATGATTTCAACCGTCTTCCTGCTCCATTCATTGTTCTACTTGTAGAAAGTTACAAATAATTTCCATTTAAAGGATTAACAATGGGGCTCGTTGTTCACTTAAACTTGAAGAACAATAAATTGGCGAATTGTACTGTTTGGATGCTTTGCATATATGTTTCTTTGACTATATAGAAGCAATATATACATTGATTTCCACCGTCTACCTGTTCCATTCATTGTTCTACTTGTAGAAAATTACAAATAATTTCCGATAAAGGATTAACCATTGGGGCTCATTGTTCACTTAAACTTGAAGAACAAAAAATTGGCGAATGGTACTCTTTGGATGCTTTGCGTACATGTTTCTTAGACTATATGGAAGCAATATATACAATGATTTCAACCGTCTACATGATCCATTCATTGTTCTACTTGTCGCAAGTTACAAATAATTTCCGTTAAAGTATTAACAATGGGGCTCGTTGTTCACTTAAACTTGAAGAACAAAAAATTGGCGAATGGTACTGTTTGGATGCTTTGCATATATGTTTCTTATACTATATAGAAGCAATATATACAAAGATTTCAACCGTCTACCTGTTCCATTCATTGTTCTACTTGCCGCAAGTTACAAATAATTTCCTTTAAAGGATTAACAATGGGGCTCGTAGTTCACTTAAACTTGAAGAACAAAAAATTGGCGAATGGTACTGTTTGGATGCTTTGCATATATGTTTCTTAGACTATATAGACGCAATATATACAAAGATTTCAACCGTCTACCTGTTCCATTCATTGTTCTACTTGTCGAAAGTTACAAATAATTACGGATAAAGGATTAACCATTGGGGCTCATTGTTCACTTAAACTTGAAGAACAAAAAATTGGCGAATTGTACTGTTTGGATGCTTTGCATATATGTTTCTTAGACTATATAGAAGCAATATATACAAATATTTCAACCATCTACCTGTTCCATTCATTGTTCTACTTGTCGAAAGTTACAAATAATTTCCGATAAAGGATTAACAATGGGGCTCATTGTTCACTTAAACTTGAAGGACAAAAAATTGGCGAATGGTACTGTTTGGATGCTTTGCATATATGTTTCTTAGACTATATGGAAGCAATATATACAAAGATTTCAACCGTCTACGTGTTCCAATCATTGTTCTACTTGTAGAAAGTTACAATTAATTTCCGTTAAAGGATTAACAATGGGGCTCGTAGTTCATTTAAACTTGAATAACAAAAAATTGGCGAATTGTACTGTTTGGATGCTTTGCATATATGTTTCTTAGACTATATAGAAGCAATATATACAAAGATTTCAACCGTCTACCTGTTCCATTCATTGTTCTACTTGTCGAAAGTTACAAATAATTTCCGTTAAAGGATTAACAATGGGGCTCATAGTTCACTTAAACTTAAGAACAAAAAATTAGCGAATGGTACTGTTTGGATGCTTTGCATATATACTTCTTGGACTATATGGAAGCAATATATACAATGATTTCAACAGTCTACCTGTTCCATTCATTGTTCTACTTGTCGAAATTTACAAATAATTTCATTTAAAGGATTAACAATGGGGCTCGTTGTTCACTTAAACTTGAAGAACAAAAAATTGGCGAATGGTACTGTTTGGATGCTTTGCATATATGTTTCTTAGACTATATAGAAGCAATATATACAAAGATTTCAACCGTCTACCTGTTCCATTCATTGTTCTACTTGTCGAAAGTTACAAATAATTTCCGTTAAAGGATTAACAATGGGGCTCATAGTTCACTTAAACTTGAAGAACAAAAAATTGGCTCATGGTAATGTTTGGATGCTTTGCGTACATGTTTCTTAGACTATATGGAAGCAATATATACAATGATTTCAACCGTCTACTTGTTCCATTCATTGTTCTACTTGTCGAAAATTACAAATAATTTCCAATAAAGGATTAACTATTGGGGCTCATTGTTCACTAAAACTTGAAGAACAAAAAATTGGCGAATTGTACTGTTTAGATGCTTTGCATATATGTTTCTTAGACTATATAGAAGCAATATATACATTGATTTCAACCGTCTACCTGTTCCATTCATTGTTCTACTTGTCGAAAGTTACAAATAATTTCTGTTAAAGGATTAACAATGGGAATCGTAGTTCACTTAAACTTGAAGTACAAAAAATTGGCGAATTGTATTGTTTGGATGCTTTGCATATATGTTTCTTAGACTATATAGAAGCAATATATACAATGATTTCAACCGTCTTCCTGCTCCATTCATTGTTCTACTTGTAGAAAGTTACAAATAATTTCCATTTAAAGGATTAACAATGGGGCTCGTTGTTCACTTAAACTTGAAGAACAATAAATTGGCGAATTGTACTGTTTGGATGCTTTGCATATATGTTTCTTTGACTATATAGAAGCAATATATACATTGATTTCCACCGTCTACCTGTTCCATTCATTGTTCTACTTGTAGAAAATTACAATTAATTTCCGTTAAAGGATTAACAATGGGGCTCGTAGTTCACTTAAACTTGAAGATCAAATAATTGGCGAATTGTACTGTTTGGACGCTTTGCATATATGTTTCTTAGACTATATAGAAGCAATATATACAATGATTTCAACCGTCTACCTGTTCCAATCATTGTTCTACTTGTCGAAAGTTACAAATAATATCCGATAAAGGATTAACAATGGGGCTCACTGTTCACTTAAACTTGAAGGACAAAAAATTGGCGAATGGTACTGTTTGGATGCTTTGCATATATGTTTCTTAGACTATATGGAAGCAATATATACAAAGATTTCAACCGTCTACGTGTTCCAATCATTGTTCTACTTGTAGAAAGTTACAATTAATTTCCGTTAAAGGATTAACAATGGGGCTCGTAGTTCACTTAAACTTAAGAACAAAAAATTAGCGAATGGTACTGTTTGGATGCTTTGCATATATACTTCTTGGACTATATGGAAGCAATATATACAATGATTTCAACAGTCTACCTGTTCCATTCATTGTTCTACTTGTCGAAATTTACAAATAATTTCATTTAAAGGATTAACAATGGGGCTCGTTGTTCACTTAAACTTGAAGAACAAAAAATTGGCGAATGGTACTGTTTGGATGCTTTGCATATATGTTTCTTAGACTATATAGAAGCAATATATACAAAGATTTCAACCGTCTACCTGTTCCATTCATTGTTCTACTTGTCGAAAGCTACAAATAATTTCCGTTAAAGGATTAACAATGGGGCTCATAGTTCACTTAAACTTGAAGAACAAAAAATTGGCTCATGGTAATGTTTGGATGCTTTGCGTACATGTTTCTTAGACTATATGGAAGCAATATATACAATGATTTCAACCGTCTACTTGTTCCATTCATTGTTCTACTTGTCGAAAATTACAAATAATTTCCAATAAAGGATTAACTATTGGGGCTCATTGTTCACTAAAACTTGAAGAACAAAAAATTGGCGAATTGTACTGTTTAGATGCTTTGCATATATGTTTCTTAGACTATATAGAAGCAATATATACATTGATTTCAACCGTCTACCTGTTCCATTCATTGTTCTACTTGTCGAAAGTTACAAATAATTTCTGTTAAAGGATTAACAATGGGAATCGTAGTTCACTTAAACTTGAAGTACAAAAAATTGGCGAATTGTATTGTTTGGATGCTTTGCATATATGTTTCTTAGACTATATAGAAGCAATATATACAATGATTTCAACCGTCTTCCTGCTCCATTCATTGTTCTACTTGTAGAAAGTTACAAATAATTTCCATTTAAAGGATTAACAATGGGGCTCGTTGTTCACTTAAACTTGAAGAACAATAAATTGGCGAATTGTACTTTTTGGATGCTTTGCATATATGTTTCTTTGACTATATAGAAGCAATATATACATTGATTTCCACCGTCTACCTGTTCCATTCATTGTTCTACTTGTAGAAAATTACAATTAATTTCCGTTAAAGGATTAACAATGGGGCTCGTAGTTCACTTAAACTTGAAGTACAAAAAATTGGCGAATTGTACTGTTTGGATGCTTTGCATATATGTTTCTTAGACTATATAGAAGCAATATATACAATGATTTCAACCGTCTTCCTGCTCCATTCATTGTTCTACTTGTAGAAAGTTACAAATAATTTCCATTTAAAGGATTAACAATGGGGCTCGTTGTTCACTTAAACTTGAAGAACAATAAATTGGCGAATTGTACTGTTTGGATGCTTTGCATATATGTTTCTTTGACTATATAGAAGCAATATATACATTGATTTCCACCGTCTACCTGTTCCATTCATTGTTCTACTTGTAGAAAATTACAATTAATTTCCGTTAAAGGATTAACAATGGGGCTCGTAGTTCACTTAAACTTGAAGATCAAATAATTGGCGAATTGTACTGTTTGGACGCTTTGCATATATGTTTCTTAGACTATATAGAAGCAATATATACAATGATTTCAACCGTCTACCTGTTCCAATCATTGTTCTACTTGTCGAAAGTTACAAATAATATCCGATAAAGGATTAACAATGGGGCTCATTGTTCACTTAAACTTGAAGGACAAAAAATTGGCGAATGGTACTGTTTGGATGCTTTGCATATATGTTTCTTAGACTATATGGAAGCAATATATACAAAGATTTCAACCGTCTACGTGTTCCAATCATTGTTCTACTTGTAGAAAGTTACAATTAATTTCCGTTAAAGGATTAACAATGGGGCTCGTAGTTCACTTAAACTTAAGAACAAAAAATTAGCGAATGGTACTGTTTGGATGCTTTGCATATATACTTCTTGGACTATATGGAAGCAATATATACAATGATTTCAACAGTCTACCTGTTCCATTCATTGTTCTACTTGTCGAAATTTACAAATAATTTCATTTAAAGGATTAACAATGGGGCTCGTTGTTCACTTAAACTTGAAGAACAAAAAATTGGCGAATGGTACTGTTTGGATGCTTTGCATATATGTTTCTTAGACTATATAGAAGCAATATATACAAAGATTTCAACCGTCTACCTGTTCCATTCATTGTTCTACTTGTCGAAAGCTACAAATAATTTCCGTTAAAGGATTAACAATGGGGCTCATAGTTCACTTAAACTTGAAGAACAAAAAATTGGCTCATGGTAATGTTTGGATGCTTTGCGTACATGTTTCTTAGACTATATGGAAGCAATATATACAATGATTTCAACCGTCTACTTGTTCCATTCATTGTTCTACTTGTCGAAAATTACAAATAATTTCCAATAAAGGATTAACTATTGGGGCTCATTGTTCACTAAAACTTGAAGAACAAAAAATTGGCGAATTGTACTGTTTAGATGCTTTGCATATATGTTTCTTAGACTATATAGAAGCAATATATACATTGATTTCAACCGTCTACCTGTTCCATTCATTGTTCTACTTGTCGAAAGTTACAAATAATTTCTGTTAAAGGATTAACAATGGGAATCGTAGTTCACTTAAACTTGAAGTACAAAAAATTGGCGAATTGTATTGTTTGGATGCTTTGCATATATGTTTCTTAGACTATATAGAAGCAATATATACAATGATTTCAACCGTCTTCCTGCTCCATTCATTGTTCTACTTGTAGAAAGTTACAAATAATTTCCATTTAAAGGATTAACAATGGGGCTCGTTGTTCACTTAAACTTGAAGAACAATAAATTGGCGAATTGTACTGTTTGGATGCTTTGCATATATGTTTCTTTGACTATATAGAAGCAATATATACATTGATTTCCACCGTCTACCTGTTCCATTCATTGTTCTACTTGTAGAAAATTACAATTAATTTCCGTTAAAGGATTAACAATGGGGCTCGTAGTTCACTTAAACTTGAAGTACAAAAAATTGGCGAATTGTACTGTTTGGATGCTTTGCATATATGTTTCTTAGACTATATAGAAGCAATATATACAATGATTTCAACCGTCTTCCTGCTCCATTCATTGTTCTACTTGTAGAAAGTTACAAATAATTTCCATTTAAAGGATTAACAATGGGGCTCGTTGTTCACTTAAACTTGAAGAACAATAAATTGGCGAATTGTACTGTTTGGATGCTTTGCATATATGTTTCTTTGACTATATAGAAGCAATATATACATTGATTTCCACCGTCTACCAGTTCCATTCATTGTTCTACTTGTCGAAAGTTACAAATAATTTCCTATAAAGGATTAACAATGGGGCTCATTGTTCACTTAAACTTGAAGAACAAAAAATTGGCGAATGGTACTGTTTGGATGCTTTGCATATATGTTTGTTAGACTATATAAACGCAATATATACAAAGATTTCAACCGTCTACCTGTTCCATTCATTGTTCTACTTGTCGAAAGTTACAAATAATATCCGATAACGGATTAAGCATTGGGGCTCATTGTTCACTTAAACTTGAAGAACAAAAAATTGGCGAATTGTACTGTTTGGATGCTTTGCATATATGTTTCTTAGACTATATAGAAGCAATATATACAAAGATTTCAACCGTCTACCTGTTCCATTCATTGTTCTACTTGTCGAAATTTACAAATAATTTCCTTTAAAGGATTAATAATGGGGCTCGTAGTTCACTTAAACTTGAAGATCAACAAATTGGCGAATGGTACTGTTTGGATGCTTTGCAT
Organism: Cerceris ruficornis; assembly: GCA_963989415.1. NCBI lineage: Eukaryota > Metazoa > Arthropoda > Insecta > Hymenoptera > Crabronidae > Cerceris > Cerceris ruficornis. Next base: position 96,645 of record CAXDIW010000313.1, on the reverse strand, counting down.
ATATGTTTCTTAGACTATATCGACGCAATATATACAAGGATTTCAACCGTCTACCTGTTCCATTCATTGTTCTACTTGTCGAAAGATACAAATAATTACCGATAAAGGATTAACCATTGGGGCTTATTGTTCACTTAAACTTGAAGAACAAAAAATTGGCGAATTGTACTGTTTGGATGCTTTGCATATATGTTTCTTAGACTATATAGAAGCAATATATACAAGATTTCAACCGTCTACCTGTTCCATTCATTGTTCTACTTGTCGAAATTTACAAATAATTTCCTTTAAAGGATTAATAATGGGGCTCGTTGTTCACTTAAACTTGAAGATCAACAAATTGGCGAATGGTACTGTTTGGATGCTTTGCATATATGTTTCTTAGACTATATCGACGCAATATATACAAGGATTTCAACCGTCTACCTGTTCCATTCATTGTTCTACTTGTCGAAAGATACAAATAATTACCGATAAAGGATTAACCATTGGGGCTTATTGTTCACTTAAACTTGAAGAACAAAAAATTGGCGAATTGTACTGTTTGGATGCTTTGCATATATGTTTCTTAGACTATATAGAAGCAATATATACAAAGATTTCAACCGTCTACCTGTTCCATTCATTGTTCTACTTGTCGAAAGTTACAAATAATTTCCGATAAAGAATTAACAATGGGGCTCATTGTTCACTTAAACTTGAAGGCCAACAAATTGGCGAATGGTAATGTTTGGATGCTTTGCATAAATGTTTCTTAGACTATATGGAAGCAATATATACAAAGATTTCAACCGTCTACGTGTTCCAATCATTGTTCTACTTGTCGAAAGTTACAAATAATTTCCGATAAAGGATTAACAATGGGTCTCATTGTTCACATAAACTTGAAGAACAAAAAATTGGCGAATGGTACTGTTTGGATGCTTTGCATATATGTTTCTTAGACTATATGGAAGCAATATATACAAAGATTTCAACCGTCTACCTGTTCCATTCATTGTTCTACTTGTCGAAAGTTACAAATAATTTCCGATAAAGAATTAACAATGGGGCTCATTGTTCACTTAAACTTGAAGGCCAACAAATTGGCGAATGGTAATGTTTGGATGCTTTGCATAAATGTTTCTTAGACTATATGGAAGCAATATATACAAAGATTTCAACCGTCTACGTGTTCCAATCATTGTTCTACTTGTCGAAAGTTACAAATAATTTCCGATAAAAGATTAACCATTGGGGCTCATTTTTCACTTAAACTTGAAGAACAAAAAATTGGCGAATGGTACTGTTTGGATGCTTTGCGTATATGTTTCTTAGACTATATAGAAGCAATATATACAATGATTTCAACAGTCTACCTGTTCCATTCATTGTTCTACTTGTCGAAATTTACAAATAATTTCCGATAAAGGATTAACCATTGGGGCTCATTGTTCACTTAAACTTGAAGAACAAAAAATTGGCGATTGTTACTGTTTAGATGCTTTGCAAATATGTTTCTTAGACTATATAGAAGCAATATATAAAATGATTTCAACCGTCTACCAGTTCCATTCATTGTTCTACTTGTCGGAAGTTACAAATAATTTCCGTTAAAGTATTAACAATGGGGCTCGTAGTTCACTTAAACATGAAGATGAAATAATTGGCGAAATGTACTGTATGGATGCTTTGCATATATGTTTCTTAGATTATATAGAAGCAATATATACAATGATTTCAACCGTCTACCTGTTCCATTCATTGTTCTACTTGTCGAAAATTAAAAATAATTTCCGATAAAGGATTAACCATTGGGGCTCATTATTCACTTAAACTTGAAGAACAACAAATTGTTGAATTGTACTGTTTGGATGCTTTGCATATATGTTTCTTAGACTATATAGAAGCAATATATACAATGATTTCAACCGTCTACCTGTTCCATTCATTGTTCTACTTGACGAAATTTACAAATAATTTCCTTTAAAGGATTAACAATGGGGCTCGCAGTTCACTTAAACTTGAAGAGCAAAAAATTGGCGAATTGTACTGTTTGGACGCTTTGCATATATGTTTCTTAGACTATATAGAAGCAATATATACAAAGAATTCAACCGTCTACCTGTTCCATTCATTGTTCTACTTCTCGAAAGTTACAAATAATTTCCGATAAAGGATTAACCAATGGGGCTCGTTGTTCACTTAAACTTGAAGAACAAAAAATTGGCGAATGGTACTGTTTGGATGCTTTGCATATATGTTTCTTAGATTATATAGAAGCAATATATACAAATATTTCAACCGTCTACCTGTACCATTCATTCTTCTGCTTGTCGAAAATTACAAATAATTTCCTTTAAAGGATTAACAATGGGGCTCGTAGTTCACTTAAACTTGAAGAACAAAAAATTGGCGAGTGGTACTGTTTGGATGCTTTGCATATATGTTTCTTAGATTATATAGAAGCAATATATACAAAGATTTCAACCGTCTACCTGTTCCATTCATTGTTCTACTTGTCGAAATTTACAAATAATTTCCTTTAAAGGATTAACAATGGGGCTCGTAGTTCACTTAAATTTGAAGAACAAAAAATTGGCGAATTGTACTGTTTGGATGCTTTGCATATGTGTTTCTTAGACTATTTAGAAGCAATATATAGAAAGATTTCACCCGTCTACCCGTACTATTCATTGTTCTACTTGTAGAAAGTTACAAATAATTTCCTTTAAAGGATTAAAAATGGGGCTCGTAGTTCACTTAAACTTGAAGAGCAAAAAATTGGCGAATTGTACTGTTTGGACGCTTTGCATATATGTTTCTTAGGCTATATAGAAGCAATATATACAAAGAATTCAACCGTCTACCTGTTCCATTCATTGTTCTACTTGTCGAAAGTTACAAATAATTTCCTTTAAAGGATTAACAATGGGGCTCGTTGTTCACTTAAACTTGAAGAACAATAAATTGGCGAATTGTACTGTTTGGATGCTTTGCATATATGTTTCTTAGACTATATAGAAGCAATATATACAAAGATTTCAACCGTCTACGTGTTCCAATCATTGTTCTACTTGTCGAAATTTACAAATAATTTCCTTTAAAGGATTAACAATGGGGCTCGTTGTTCACTTAAACTTGAAGATCAAAAAATTGGCGAATGGTACTGTTTGGATGCTTTGCATATATGTTTCTTAGATTATATAGTAGCAATACATACAAAGATTTCAACCGTCTACCTGTTCCATTCATTGTTCTACTTGTCGAAATTTACAAATAATTTCCTTTAAAGGATTAACAATGGGGCTCGTTGTTCACTTAAACTTGAAGAACAATAAATTGGCGAAGTGTACTGTTTGGATGCTTTGCATATATGTTTCTTAGACTATATAGAAGCAATATATACAAAGATTTCAACCGTCTACCTGTTCCATTCATTGTTCTACTTGTCGAAATTTACAAATAATTTCCTTTAAAGGATTAACAATGGGGCTCGTAGTTCACTTAAACTTGAAGAACAAAAAATTGGCGAGTGGTACTGTTTGGATGCAATGCATATATGTTTCTTAGATTATATAGAAGCAATATATACAAAGATTTCAACCGTCTACCTGTTCCATTCATTGTTCTACTTGTCGAAATTTACAAATAATTTCCTTTAAAGGATTAACAATGGGGCTCGTAGTTCACTTAAATTTGAAGAACAAAAAATTGGCGAATTGTACTGTTTGGATGCTTTGCATATGTGTTTCTTAGACTATTTAGAAGCAATATATAGAAAGATTTCACCCGTCTACCCGTACTATTCATTGTTCTACTTGTAGAAAGTTACAAATAATTTCCTTTAAAGGATTAAAAATGGGGCTCGTAGTTCACTTAAACTTGAAGAGCAAAAAATTGGCGAATTGTACTGTTTGGACGCTTTGCATATATGTTTCTTAGGCTATATAGAAGCAATATATACAAAGAATTCAACCGTCTACCTGTTCCATTCATTGTTCTACTTGTCGAAAGTTACAAATAATTTCCTTTAAAGGATTAACAATGGGGCTCGTTGTTCACTTAAACTTGAAGAACAATAAATTGGCGAATTGTACTGTTTGGATGCTTTGCATATATGTTTCTTAGACTATATAGAAGCAATATATACAAAGATTTCAACCGTCTACGTGTTCCAATCATTGTTCTACTTGTCGAAATTTACAAATAATTTCCTTTAAAGGATTAACAATGGGGCTCGTTGTTCACTTAAACTTGAAGATCAAAAAATTGGCGAATGGTACTGTTTGGATGCTTTGCATATATGTTTCTTAGATTATATAGTAGCAATACATACAAAGATTTCAACCGTCTACCTGTTCCATTCATTGTTCTACTTGTCGAAATTTACAAATAATTTCCGATAAAGGATTAACCATTGGGGCTCGTTGTTCACTTAAACTTGAAGAACAAAAAATTGGCGAATGGTACTGTTTGGATGCTTTGCATATATGTTTCTTAGACTATATAGAAGCAATATATACATTGATTTCAACCGGCTACCTGTTCCATTCATTGTTCTACTTGTCGCAAGTTACAAATAATTTCCGTTAAAGTATTAACAATGGGGCTCGTAGTTCACTTAAACTTGAAGATCAAATAATTGGCGAATTGTACTGTTTGGATTCTTTGCATATATGTTTCTTAGACTATACAGAAGCAATATATACAATGATTTCAACAGTCTACCTGTTCCATTCATTGTTCTACTTGTCGAAATTTACAAATAATTTCCTTTAAAGGATTAATAATGGGGCTCGTAGTTCACTTAAACTTGAAGATCAACAAATTGGCGAATGGTACTGTTTGGATGCTTTGCATATATGTTTCTTAGACTATATCGACGCAATATATACAAGGATTTCAACCGTCTACCTGTTCCATTCATTGTTCTACTTGTCGAAAGATACAAATAATTACCGATAAAGGATTAACCATTGGGGCTTATTGTTCACTTAAACTTGAAGAACAAAAAATTGGCGAATTGTACTGTTTGGATGCTTTGCATATATGTTTCTTAGACTATATAGAAGCAATATATACAAAGATTTCAACCGTCTACCTGTTCCATTCATTGTTCTACTTGTCGAAAGTTACAAATAATTTCCGATAAAGGATTAACAATGGGGCTCATTGTTCACTTAAACTTGAAGGCCAACAAATTGGCGAATGGTAATGTTTGGATGCTTTGCATAAATGTTTCTTAGACTATATGGAAGCAATATATACAAAGATTTCAACCGTCTACGTGTTCCAATCATTGTTCTACTTGTCGAAAGTTACAAATAATTTCCGATAAAAGATTAACCATTGGGGCTCATTTTTCACTTAAACTTGAAGAACAAAAAATTGGCGAATGGTACTGTTTGGATGCTTTGCGTATATGTTTCTTAGACTATATAGAAGCAATATATACAATGATTTCAACAGTCTACCTGTTCCATTCATTGTTCTACTTGTCGAAATTTACAAATAATTTCCGATAAAGGATTAACCATTGGGGCTCATTGTTCACTTAAACTTGAAGAACAAAAAATTGGCGATTGTTACTGTTTAGATGCTTTGCATATATGTTTCTTAGACTATATAGAAGCAATATATAAAATGATTTCAACCGTCTACCAGTTCCATTCATTGTTCTACTTGTCGGAAGTTACAAATAATTTCCGTTAAAGTATTAACAATGGGGCTCGTAGCTCACTTAAACATGAAGATGAAATAATTGGCGAAATGTACTGTATGGATGCTTTGCATATATGTTTCTTAGATTATATAGAAGCAATATATACAATGATTTCAACCGTCTACCTGTTCCATTCATTGTTCTACTTGTCGAAAATTAAAAATAATTTCCGATAAAGGATTAACCATTGGGGCTCATTGTTCACTTAAACTTGAAGAACAAAAAATTGTTGAATTGTACTGTTTGGATGCTTTGCATATATGTTTCTTAGACTATATAGAAGCAATATATACAATGATTTCAACCGTCTACCTGTTCCATTCATTGTTCTACTTGACGAAATTAACAAATAATTTCCTTTAAAGGATTAACAATGGGGCTCGCAGTTCACTTAAACTTGAAGAACAAAAAATTGGCGAATTGTACTGTTTGGACGCTTTGCATATATGTTTCTTAGACTATATAGAAGCAATATATACAAAGAATTCAACCGTCTACCTGTTCCATTCATTGTTCTACTTCTCGAAAGTTACAAATAATTTCCGATAAAGGATTAACCAATGGGGCTCGTTGTTCACTTAAACTTGAAGAACAAAAAATTGGCGAATGGTACTGTTTGGATGCTTTGCATATATGTTTCTTAGATTATATAGAAGCAATATATACAAATATTTCAACCGTCTACATGTACCATTCATTCTTCTGCTTGTCGAAAATTACAAATAATTTCCTTTAAAGGATTAACAATGGGGCTCGTAGTTCACTTAAACTTGAAGAACAAAAAATTGGCGAGTGGTACTGTTTGGATGCTTTGCATATATGTTTCTTAGATTATATAGAAGCAATATATACAAAGATTTCAACCGTCTACCTGTTCCATTCATTGTTCTACTTGTCGAAATTTACAAATAATTTCCTTTAAAGGATTAACAATGGGGCTCGTAGTTCACTTAAATTTGAAGAACAAAAAATTGGCGAATTGTACTGTTTGGATGCTTTGCATATGTGTTTCTTAGACTATTTAGAAGCAATATATAGAAAGATTTCACCCGTCTACCCGTACTATTCATTGTTCTACTTGTAGAAAGTTACAAATAATTTCCTTTAAAGGATTAAAAATGGGGCTCGTAGTTCACTTAAACTTGAAGAGCAAAAAATTGGCGAATTGTACTGTTTGGACGCTTTGCATATATGTTTCTTAGGCTATATAGAAGCAATATATACAAAGAATTCAACCGTCTACCTGTTCCATTCATTGTTCTACTTGTCGAAATTTACAAATAATTTCCTTTAAAGGATTAACAATGGGGCTCGTTGTTCACTTAAACTTGAAGAATAATAAATTGGCGAATTGTACTGTTTTGATGCTTTGCATATATGTTTCTTAGACTATTTAGAAGCAATATATAGAAAGATTTCACCCGTCTACCCGTACTATTCATTGTTCTACTTGTAGAAAGTTACAAATAATTTCCTTTAAAGGATTAAAAATGGGGCTCGTAGTTCACTTAAACTTGAAGAGCAAAAAATTGGCGAATTGTACTGTTTGGACGCTTTGCATATATGTGTCTTAGGCTATATAGAAGCAATATATACAAAGAATTCAACCGTCTACCTGTTCCATTCATTGTTCTACTTGTCGAAAGTTACAAATAATTTCCGATAAAGGATTAACCAATGGGGCTCGTTGTTCACTTAAACTTGAAGAACAAAAAATTGGCGAATGGTACTGTTTGGATGCTTTGCAGATATGTTTCTTAGACTATATAGAAGCAATATGTACAATGATTCCAACCGTCTACCTGTTCCATTCATTGTTCTACTTGTCGAAAGTTACAAATAATTCCCGTTAAGGGATTAACAATGGGGAACGAAGTTCACTTAAACTTGAAGAACAAAAAATTGGCGAATGGTACTGTTTGGATGCTTTGAATATATGTTCCTTAGATTATATAGAAGCAATATATACAAAGATTTCAACCGTCTACCTGTTCCATTCATTGTTCTACTTGTCGAAAATTACAAGTAATTTCCGATAAAGGATTAACCATTGGGGCTCATTGTTCACCTAAACTTGAAGAACAAAAAATTGTTGAATTGTACTGTTTGGATGCTTTGCATATATGTTTCTTAGACTATATAGAAGCAATATATACAATGATTTCAACCGTCTACCTGTTCCATTCATTGTTCTACTTGACGAAATTTACAAATAATTTCCTTTAAAGGATTAACAATGGGGCTCGCAGTTCACTTAAACTTGAAGAGCAAAAAATTGGCGAATTGTACTGTTTGGACGCTTTGCATATATGTTTCTTAGACTATATAGAAGCAATATATACAAAGAATTCAACCGTCTACCTGTTCCATTCATTGTTCTACTTCTCGAAAGTTACAAATAATTTCCGATAAAGGATTAACCAATGGGGCTCGTTGTTCACTTAAACTTGAAGAACAAAAAATTGGCGAATGGTACTGTTTGGATGCTTTGCATATATGTTTCTTAGATTATATAGAAGCAATATATACAAATATTTCAACCGTCTACATGTACCATTCATTCTTCTGCTTGTCGAAAATTACAAATAATTTCCTTTAAAGGATTAACAATGGGGCTCGTAGTTCACTTAAACTTGAAGAACAAAAAATTGGCGAGTGGTACTGTTTGGATGCTTTGCATATATGTTTCTTAGATTATATAGAAGCAATATATACAAAGATTTCAACCTTCTACCTGTTCCATTCATTGTTCTACTTGTCGAAATTTACAAATAATTTCCTTTAAAGGATTAACAATGGGGCTCGTAGTTCACTTAAATTTGAAGAACAAAAAATTGGCGAATTGTACTGTTTGGATGCTTTGCATATGTGTTTCTTAGACTATTTAGAAGCAATATATAGAAAGATTTCACCCGTCTACCCGTACTATTCATTGTTCTACTTGTAGAAAGTTACAAATAATTTCCTTTAAAGGATTAAAAATGGGGCTCGTAGTTCACTTAAACTTGAAGAGCAAAAAATTGGCGAATTGTACTGTTTGGACGCTTTGCATATATGTGTCTTAGGCTATATAGAAGCAATATATACAAAGAATTCAACCGTCTACCTGTTCCATTCATTGTTCTACTTGTCGAAAGTTACAAATAATTTCCGATAAAGGATTAACCAATGGGGCTCGTTGTTCACTTAAACTTGAAGAACAAAAAATTGGCGAATGGTACTGTTTGGATGCTTTGCAGATATGTTTCTTAGACTATATAGAAGCAATATGTACAATGATTCCAACCGTCTACCTGTTCCATTCATTGTTCTACTTGTCGAAAGTTACAAATAATTCCCTTTAAGGGATTAACAATGGGGAACGAAGTTCACTTAAACTTGAAGAACAAAAAATTGGCGAATGGTACTGTTTGGATGCTTTGAATATATGTTCCTTAGATTATATAGAAGCAATATATACAAAGATTTCAACCGTCTACCTGTTCCATTCATTGTTCTACTTGTCGAAAATTACAAGTAATTTCCGATAAAGGATTAACCATTGGGGCTCATTGTTCACCTAAACTTGAAGAACAAAAAATTGTTGAATTGTACTGTTTGGATGCTTTGCATATATGTTTCTTAGACTATATAGAAGCAATATATACAATGATTTCAACCGTCTACCTGTTCCATTCATTGTTCTACTTGACGAAATTTACAAATAATTTCCTTTAAAGGATTAACAATGGGGCTCGCAGTTCACTTAAACTTGAAGAGCAAAAAATTGGCGAATTGTACTGTTTGGACGCTTTGCATATATGTTTCTTAGACTATATAGAAGCAATATATACAAAGAATTCAACCGTCTACCTGTTCCATTCATTGTTCTACTTCTCGAAAGTTACAAATAATTTCCGATAAAGGATTAACCAATGGGGCTCGTTGTTCACTTAAACTTGAAGAACAAAAAATTGGCGAATGGTACTGTTTGGATGCTTTGCATATATGTTTCTTAGATTATATAGAAGCAATATATACAAATATTTCAACCGTCTACATGTACCATTCATTCTTCTGCTTGTCGAAAATTACAAATAATTTCCTTTAAAGGATTAACAATGGGGCTCGTAGTTCACTTAAACTTGAAGAACAAAAAATTGGCGAGTGGTACTGTTTGGATGCTTTGCATATATGTTTCTTAGATTATATAGAAGCAATATATACAAAGATTTCAACCTTCTACCTGTTCCATTCATTGTTCTACTTGTCGAAATTTACAAATAATTTCCTTTAAAGGATTAACAATGGGGCTCGTAGTTCACTTAAATTTGAAGAACAAAAAATTGGCGAATTGTACTGTTTGGATGCTTTGCATATGTGTTTCTTAGACTATTTAGAAGCAATATATAGAAAGATTTCACCCGTCTACCCGTACTATTCATTGTTCTACTTGTAGAAAGTTACAAATAATTTCCTTTAAAGGATTAAAAATGGGGCTCGTAGTTCACTTAAACTTGAAGAGCAAAAAATTGGCGAATTGTACTGTTTGGACGCTTTGCATATATGTGTCTTAGGCTATATAGAAGCAATATATACAAAGAATTCAACCGTCTACCTGTTCCATTCATTGTTCTACTTGTCGAAAGTTACAAATAATTTCCGATAAAGGATTAACCAATGGGGCTCGTTGTTCACTTAAACTTGAAGAACAAAAAATTGGCGAATGGTACTGTTTGGATGCTTTGCAGATATGTTTCTTAGACTATATAGAAGCAATATGTACAATGATTCCAACCGTCTACCTGTTCCATTCATTGTTCTACTTGTCGAAAGTTACAAATAATTCCCGTTAAGGGATTAACAATGGGGAACGAAGTTCACTTAAACTTGAAGAACAAAAAATTGGCGAATGGTACTGTTTGGATGCTTTGAATATATGTTCCTTAGATTATATAGAAGCAATATATACAAAGATTTCAACCGTCTACCTGTTCCATTCATTGTTCTACTTGTCGAAAATTACAAGTAATTTCCGATAAAGGATTAACCATTGGGGCTCATTGTTCACCTAAACTTGAAGAACAAAAAATTGTTGAATTGTACTGTTTGGATGCTTTGCATATATGTTTCTTAGACTATATAGAAGCAATATATACAATGATTTCAACCGTCTACCTGTTCCATTCATTGTTCTACTTGACGAAATTTACAAATAATTTCCTTTAAAGGATTAACAATGGGGCTCGCAGTTCACTTAAACTTGAAGAGCAAAAAATTGGCGAATTGTACTGTTTGGACGCTTTGCATATATGTTTCTTAGACTATATAGAAGCAATATATACAAAGAATTCAACCGTCTACCTGTTCCATTCATTGTTCTACTTCTCGAAAGTTACAAATAATTTCCGATAAAGGATTAACCAATGGGGCTCGTTGTTCACTTAAACTTGAAGAACAAAAAATTGGCGAATGGTACTGTTTGGATGCTTTGCATATATGTTTCTTAGATTATATAGAAGCAATATATACAAATATTTCAACCGTCTACATGTACCATTCATTCTTCTGCTTGTCGAAAATTACAAATAATTTCCTTTAAAGGATTAACAATGGGGCTCGTAGTTCACTTAAACTTGAAGAACAAAAAATTGGCGAGTGGTACTGTTTGGATGCTTTGCATATATGTTTCTTAGATTATATAGAAGCAATATATACAAAGATTTCAACCGTCTACCTGTTCCATTCATTGTTCTACTTGTCGAAATTTACAAATAATTTCCTTTAAAGGATTAACAATGGGGCTCGTAGTTCACTTAAATTTGAAGAACAAAAAATTGGCGAATTGTACTGTTTGGATGCTTTGCATATGTGTTTCTTAGACTATTTAGAAGCAATATATAGAAAGATTTCACCCGTCTACCCGTACTATTCATTGTTCTACTTGTAGAAAGTTACAAATAATTTACTTTAAAGGATTAAAAATGGGGCTCGTAGTTCACTTAAACTTGAAGAGCAAAAAATTGGCGAATTGTACTGTTTGGACGCTTTGCATATATGTTTCTTAGGCTATATAGAAGCAATATATACAAAGAATTCAACCGTCTACCTGTTCCATTCATTGTTCTACTTGTCGAAAGTTACAAATAATTTCCGATAAAGGATTAACCAATGGGGCTCGTTGTTCACTTAAACTTGAAGAACAAAAAATTGGCGAATGGTACTGTTTGGATGCTTTGCATATATGTTTCTTAGATTATATAGAAGCAATATATACAAAGATTTCAACCGTCTACCTGTACCGTTCATTGTTCTACTTGTCGAAATTTACAAATAATTTCCTTTAAAGGATTAACAATGGGGCTCGTTGTTCACTTAAACTTGAAGAATAATAAATTGGCGAATTGTACTGTTTTGATGCTTTGCATATATGTTTCTTAGACTATTTAGAAGCAATATATAGAAAGATTTCACCCGTCTACCCGTACTATTCATTGTTCTACTTGTAGAAAGTTACAAATAATTTCCTTTAAAGGATTAAAAATGGGGCTCGTAGTTCACTTAAACTTGAAGAGCAAAAAATTGGCGAATTGTACTGTTTGGACGCTTTGCATATATGTTTCTTAGGCTATATAGAAGCAATATATACAAAGAATTCAACCGTCTACCTGTTCCATTCATTGTTCTACTTGTCGAAAGTTACAAATAATTTCCGATAAAGGATTAACCAATGGGGCTCGTTGTTCACTTAAACTTGAAGAACAAAAAATTGGCGAATGGTACTGTTTGGATGCTTTGCATATATGTTTCTTAGATTATATAGAAGCAATATATACAAATATTTCAACCGTCTACATGTACCATTCATTCTTCTGCTTGTCGAAAATTACAAATAATTTCCTTTAAAGGATTAACAATGGGGCTTGTAGTTCACTTAAACTTGAAGAACAAAAAATTGGCGAGTGGTACTGTTTGGATGCTTTGCATATATGTTTCTTAGATTATATAGAAGCAATATATACAAAGATTTCAACCGTCTACCTGTTCCATTCATTGTTCTACTTGTCGAAATTTACAAATAATTTCCTTTAAAGGATTAACAATGGGGCTCGTAGTTCACTTAAATTTGAAGAACAAAAAATTGGCGAATTGTACTGTTTGGACGCTTTGCATATATGTTTCTTAGACTATATAGAAGCAATATATACAAAGAATTCAACCGTCTACCTGTTCCATTCATTGTTCTACTTCTCGAAAGTTACAAATAATTTCCGATAAAGGATTAACCAATGGGGCTCGTTGTTCACTTAAACTTGAAGAACAAAAAATTGGCGAATGGTACTGTTTGGATGCTTTGCATATATGTTTCTTAGATTATATAGAAGCAATATATACAAATATTTCAACCGTCTACATGTACCATTCATTCTTCTGCTTGTCGAAAATTACAAATAATTTCCTTTAAAGGATTAACAATGGGGCTCGCAGTTCACTTAAACTTGAAGAACAAAAAATTGGCGAGTGGTACTGTTTGGATGCTTTGCATATATGTTTCTTAGATTATATAGAAGCAATATATACAAAGATTTCAACCGTCTACCTGTTCCATTCATTGTTCTACTTGTCGAAATTTACAAATAATTTCCTTTAAAGGATTAACAATGGGGCTCGTAGTTCACTTAAATTTGAAGAACAAAAAATTGGCGAATTGTACTGTTTGGATGCTTTGCATATGTGTTTCTTAGACTATTTAGAAGCAATATATAGAAAGATTTCACCCGTCTACCCGTACTATTCATTGTTCTACTTGTAGAAAGTTACAAATAATTTCCTTTAAAGGATTAAAAATGGGGCTCGTAGTTCACTTAAACTTGAAGAGCAAAAAATTGGCGAATTGTACTGTTTGGACGCTTTGCATATATGTTTCTTAGGCTATATAGAAGCAATATATACAAAGAATTCAACCGTCTACCTGTTCCATTCATTGTTCTACTTGTCGAAAGTTACAAATAATTTCCGATAAAGGATTAACCAATGGGGCTCGTTGTTCACTTAAACTTGAAGAACAAAAAATTGGCGAATGGTACTGTTTGGATGCTTTGCATATATGTTTCTTAGATTATATAGAAGCAATATATACAAAGATTTCAACCGTCTACCTGTACCGTTCATTGTTCTACTTGTCGAAATTTACAAATAATTTCCTTTAAAGGATTAACAATGGGGCTCGTTGTTCACTTAAACTTGAAGAATAATAAATTGGCGAATTGTACTGTTTTGATGCTTTGCATATATGTTTCTTAGACTATTTAGAAGCAATATATAGAAAGATTTCACCCGTCTGCCCGTACTATTCATTGTTCTACTTGTAGAAAGTTACAAATAATTTCCTTTAAAGGATTAAAAATGGGGCTCGTAGTTCACTTAAACTTGAAGAGCAAAAAATTGGCGAATTGTACTGTTTGGACGCTTTGCATATATGTTTCTTAGGCTATATAGAAGCAATATATACAAAGAATTCAACCGTCTACCTGTTCCATTCATTGTTCTACTTGTCGAAAGTTACAAATAATTTCCGATAAAGGATTAACCAATGGGGCTCGTTGTTCACTTAAACTTGAAGAACAAAAAATTGGCGAATGGTACTGTTTGGATGCTTTGCAGATATGTTTCTTAGACTATATAGAAGCAATATGTACAATGATTCCAACCGTCTACCTGTTCCATTCATTGTTCTACTTGTCGAAAGTTACAAATAATTCCCGTTAAGGGATTAACAATGGGGAACGAAGTTCACTTAAACTTGAAGAACAAAAAATTGGCGAATGGTACTGTTTGGATGCTTTGAATATATGTTCCTTAGATTATATAGAAGCAATATATACAAAGATTACAACCGTCTACCTGTTCCATTCATTGTTCTACTTGTCGAAAATTACAAGTAATTTCCAATAAAGGATTAACCATTGGGGCTCATTGTTCACCTAAACCTGAAAAACAAAAAATTGGCGAATTGTACTGTTTGGATGCTTTGCATATTTCTTTCTTAGACTATTTAGAAGCAATATATAGAAGGATTTCACCCGTCTACCTGTAGTATTCATTGTTCTACTTGTAGAAAGTTACAAATAATTTCCATTTCATGATTATCAATTGGGCTCGCTGTTCACTTAAACTTGAAGATCAAAAAATTGGCGATTGTTACTGCTTAGATGCTTTGCATATATGTTTCTTAGATTATATAGAAGCAATATATACAAAGATTTCAACCGTCTGCATGTTCCATTCATTGTTCTACTTGTCGAAAATTACAAAGAATTACCGATAAAGGATTAACCATTGGTGCTCATTGTTCACTTAAACTTGAAGACCAAAAAATTGGCGAATGGTACTGTTTGGATGCTTTGCGTACATGTTTCTTAGACTATATGGAAGCAATATATACAAAGATTTCAACCGTCTACGTGTTCCAATCATTGTTCTACTTGTCGAAATTTACAAATAATTTCCTTTAAAGGATTAACAATGGGGCTCGTTGTTCACTTAAACTTGAAGAACAATAAATTGGCGAATTGTACTGTTTGGATGCTTTGCATATATGTTTCTTAGACTATATAGAAGCAATATATACAAAGATTTCAACCGGCTACCTGTTCCATTCATTGTTCTACTTGTCGCAAGTTACAAATAATTTCCATTAAAGTATTAACAATGGGGCTCGTAGTTCACTTAAACTTGAAGATCAAATAATTGGCGAATTGTACTGTTTGGATTCTTTGCATATATGTTTCTTAGACTATATAGAAGCAATATATAAAATGATTTCAACCGTCTACCAGTTCCATTCATTGTTCTACTTGTCGGAAGTTACAAATAATTTCCGTTAAAGTATTAACAATGGGGCTCGTAGCTCACTTAAACATGAAGATGAAATAATTGCCGAAATGTACTGTATGGATGCTTTGCATATATGTTTCTTAGATTATATAGAAGCAATATATACAATGATTTCAACCGTCTACCTGTTCCATTCATTGTTCTACTTGTCGAAAATTAAAAATAATTTCCGATAAAGGATTAACCATTGGGGCTCATTGTTCACTTAAACTTGAAGAACAAAAAATTGTTGAATTGTACTGTTTGGATGCTTTGCATATATGTTTCTTAGACTATATAGAAGCAATATATACAATGATTTCAACCGTCTACCTGTTCCATTCATTGTTCTACTTGACGAAATTTACAAATAATTTCCTTTAAAGGATTAACAATGGGGCTCGCAGTTCACTTAAACTTGAAGAGCAAAAAATTGGCGAATTGTACTGTTTGGACGCTTTGCATATATGTTTCTTAGACTATATAGAAGCAATATATACAAAGAATTCAACCGTCTACCTGTTCCATTCATTGTTCTACTTCTCGAAAGTTACAAATAATTTCCGATAAAGGATTAACCAATGGGGCTCGTTGTTCACTTAAACTTGAAGAACAAAAAATTGGCGAATGGTACTGTTTGGATGCTTTGCATATATGTTTCTTAGATTATATAGAAGCAATATATACAAATATTTCAACCGTCTACCTGTACCATGCATTCTTCTGCTTGTCGAAAATTACAAATAATTTCCTTTAAAGGATTAACAATGGGGCTCGTAGTTCACTTAAACTTGAAGAACAAAAAATTGGCGAGTGGTACTGTTTGGATGCTTTGCATATATGTTTCTTAGATTATATAGAAGCAATATATACAAAGATTTCAACCGTCTACCTGTTCCATTCATTGTTCTACTTGTCGAAATTTACAAATAATTTCCTTTAAAGGATTAACAATGGGGCTCGTAGTTCACTTAAATTTGAAGAACAAAAAATTGGCGAATTGTACTGTTTGGATGCTTTGCATATGTGTTTCTTAGACTATTTAGAAGCAATATATAGAAAGATTTCACCCGTCTACCCGTACTATTCATTGTTCTACTTGTAGAAAGTTACAAATAATTTCCTTTAAAGGATTAAAAATGGGGCTCGTAGTTCACTTAAACTTGAAGATCAAAAAATTGGCGATTGTTACTGCTTAGATGCTTTGCATATATGTTTCTTAGATTATATAGAAGCAATATATACAAAGATTTCAACCGTCTGCATGTTCCATTCATTGTTCTACTTGTCGAAAATTACAAATAATTACCGATAAAGGATTAACCATTGGTGCTCATTGTTCACTTAAACTTGAAGACCAAAAAATTGGCGAATGGTACTGTTTGGATGCTTTGCGTACATGTTTCTTAGACTATATGGAAGCAATATATACAAAGATTTCAACCGTCTACGTGTTCCAATCATTGTTCTACTTGTCGAAATTTACAAATAATTTCCTTTAAAGGATTAACAATGGGGCTCGTTGTTCACTTAAACTTGAAGAACAATAAATTGGCGAATTGTACTGTTTGGATGCTTTGCATATATGTTTCTTAGACTATATAGAAGCAATATATACAAAGATTTCAACCGGCTACCTGTTCCATTCATTGTTCTACTTGTCGCAAGTTACAAATAATTTCCATTAAAGTATTAACAATGGGGCTCGTAGTTCACTTAAACTTGAAGATCAAATAATTGGCGAATTGTACTGTTTGGATTCTTTGCATATATGTTTCTTAGACTATATAGAAGCAATATATAAAATGATTTCAACCGTCTACCAGTTCCATTCATTGTTCTACTTGTCGGAAGTTACAAATAATTTCCGTTAAAGTATTAACAATGGGGCTCGTAGCTCACTTAAACATGAAGATGAAATAATTGGCGAAATGTACTGTATGGATGCTTTGCATATATGTTTCTTAGATTATATAGAAGCAATATATACAATGATTTCAACCGTCTACCTGTTCCATTCATTGTTCTACTTGTCGAAAATTAAAAATAATTTCCGATAAAGGATTAACCATTGGGGCTCATTGTTCACTTAAACTTGAAGAACAAAAAATTGTTGAATTGTACTGTTTGGATGCTTTGCATATATGTTTCTTAGACTATATAGAAGCAATATATACAATGATTTCAACCGTCTACCTGTTCCATTCATTGTTCTACTTGACGAAATTTACAAATAATTTCCTTTAAAGGATTAACAATGGGGCTCGCAGTTCACTTAAACTTGAAGAGCAAAAAATTGGCGAATTGTACTGTTTGGACGCTTTGCATATATGTTTCTTAGACTATATAGAAGCAATATATACAAAGAATTCAACCGTCTACCTGTTCCATTCATTGTGCTACTTGTCGAAAGTTACAAATAATTTCCGATAAAGGATTAACCAATGGGGCTCGTAGTTCACTTAAACTTGAAGATCAAATAATTGGCGAATTGTACTGTTTGGATTCTTTGCATATATGTTTCTTAGATTATATAGAAGCAATATATACAATGATTTCAACCGTCTACCTGTTCCATTCATTGTTCTACTTGTCGAAAATTAAAAATAATTTCCGATAAAGGATTAACCATTGGGGCTCATTGTTCACTTAAACTTGAAGAACAAAAAATTGTTGAATTGTACTGTTTGGATGCTTTGCATATATGTTTCTTAGACTATATAGAAGCAATATATACAATGATTTCAACCGTCTACCTGTTCCATTCATTGTTCTACTTGACGAAATTTACAAATAATTTCCTTTAAAGGATTAACAATGGGGCTCGCAGTTCACTTAAACTTGAAGAGCAAAAAATTGGCGAATTGTACTGTTTGGACGCTTTGCATATATGTTTCTTAGACTATATAGAAGCAATATATACAAAGAATTCAACCGTCTACCTGTTCCATTCATTGTTCTACTTCTCGAAAGTTACAAATAATTTCCGATAAAGGATTAACCAATGGGGCTCGTTGTTCACTTAAACTTGAAGAACAAAAAATTGGCGAATGGTACTGTTTGGATGCTTTGCATATATGTTTCTTAGATTATATAGAAGCAATATATACAAATATTTCAACCGTCTACCTGTACCATGCATTCTTCTGCTTGTCGAAAATTACAAATAATTTCCTTTAAAGGATTAACAATGGGGCTCGTAGTTCACTTAAACTTGAAGAACAAAAAATTGGCGAGTGGTACTGTTTGGATGCTTTGCATATATGTTTCTTAGATTATATAGAAGCAATATATACAAAGATTTCAACCGTCTACCTGTTCCATTCACTGTTCTACTTGTCGAAAGTTACAAATAATTTCCTTTAAAGGATTAACAATGGGGCTCGTTGTTCACTTAAACTTGAAGAATAATAAATTGGCGAATTGTACTGTTTTGATGCTTTGCATATATGTTTCTTAGACTATTTAGAAGCAATATATAGAAAGATTTCACCCGTCTACCCGTACTATTCATTGTTCTACTTGTAGAAAGTTACAAATAATTTCCTTTAAAGGATTAAAAATGGGGCTCGTAGTTCACTTAAACTTGAAGAGCAAAAAATTGGCGAATTGTACTGTTTGGACCCTTTGCATATATGTTTCTTAGGCTATATAGAAGCAATATATACAAAGAATTCAACCGTCTACCTGTTCCATTCATTGTTCTACTTGTCGAAAGTTACAAATAATTTCCGATAAAGGATTAACCAATGGGGCTCGTTGTTCACTTAAACTTGAAGAACAAAAAATTGGCGAATGGTACTGTTTGGATGCTTTGCATATATGTTTCTTAGATTATATAGAAGCAATATATACAAAGATTTCAACCGTCTACCTGTACCGTTCATTGTTCTACTTGTCGAAATTTACAAATAATTTCCTTTAAAGGATTAACAATGGGGCTCGTTGTTCACTTAAACTTGAAGAATAATAAATTGGCGAATTGTACTGTTTTGATGCTTTGCATATATGTTTCTTAGACTATTTAGAAGCAATATATAGAAAGATTTCACCCGTCTGCCCGTACTATTCATTGTTCTACTTGTAGAAAGTTACAAATAATTTCCTTTAAAGGATTAAAAATGGGGCTCGTAGTTCACTTAAACTTGAAGAGCAAAAAATTGGCGAATTGTACTGTTTGGACGCTTTGCATATATGTTTCTTAGGCTATATAGAAGCAATATATACAAAGAATTCAACCGTCTACCTGTTCCATTCATTGTTCTACTTGTCGAAAGTTACAAATAATTTCCGATAAAGGATTAACCAATGGGGCTCGTTGTTCACTTAAACTTGAAGAACAAAAAATTGGCGAATGGTACTGTTTGGATGCTTTGCAGATATGTTTCTTAGACTATATAGAAGCAATATGTACAATGATTCCAACCGTCTACCTGTTCCATTCATTGTTCTACTTGTCGAAAGTTACAAATAATTCCCGTTAAGGGATTAACAATGGGGAACGAAGTTCACTTAAACTTGAAGAACAAAAAATTGGCGAATGGTACTGTTTGGATGCTTTGAATATATGTTCCTTAGATTATATAGAAGCAATATATACAAAGATTACAACCGTCTACCTGTTCCATTCATTGTTCTACTTGTCGAAAATTACAAGTAATTTCCAATAAAGGATTAACCATTGGGGCTCATTGTTCACCTAAACCTGAAAAACAAAAAATTGGCGAATTGTACTGTTTGGATGCTTTGCATATTTCTTTCTTAGACTATTTAGAAGCAATATATAGAAGGATTTCACCCGTCTACCTGTAGTATTCATTGTTCTACTTGTAGAAAGTTACAAATAATTTCCATTTCATGATTATCAATTGGGCTCGCTGTTCACTTAAACTTGAAGATCAAAAAATTGGCGATTGTTACTGCTTAGATGCTTTGCATATATGTTTCTTAGATTATATAGAAGCAATATATACAAAGATTTCAACCGTCTGCATGTTCCATTCATTGTTCTACTTGTCGAAAATTACAAAGAATTACCGATAAAGGATTAACCATTGGTGCTCATTGTTCACTTAAACTTGAAGACCAAAAAATTGGCGAATGGTACTGTTTGGATGCTTTGCGTACATGTTTCTTAGACTATATGGAAGCAATATATACAAAGATTTCAACCGTCTACGTGTTCCAATCATTGTTCTACTTGTCGAAATTTACAAATAATTTCCTTTAAAGGATTAACAATGGGGCTCGTTGTTCACTTAAACTTGAAGAACAATAAATTGGCGAATTGTACTGTTTGGATGCTTTGCATATATGTTTCTTAGACTATATAGAAGCAATATATACAAAGATTTCAACCGGCTACCTGTTCCATTCATTGTTCTACTTGTCGCAAGTTACAAATAAAATCCATTAAAGTATTAACAATGGGGCTCGTAGTTCACTTAAACTTGAAGATCAAATAATTGGCGAATTGTACTGTTTGGATTCTTTGCATATATGTTTCTTAGACTATATAGAAGCAATATATAAAATGATTTCAACCGTCTACCAGTTCCATTCATTGTTCTACTTGTCGGAAGTTACAAATAATTTCCGTTAAAGTATTAACAATGGGGCTCGTAGCTCACTTAAACATGAAGATGAAATAATTGCCGAAATGTACTGTATGGATGCTTTGCATATATGTTTCTTAGATTATATAGAAGCAATATATACAATGATTTCAACCGTCTACCTGTTCCATTCATTGTTCTACTTGTCGAAAATTAAAAATAATTTCCGATAAAGGATTAACCATTGGGGCTCATTGTTCACTTAAACTTGAAGAACAAAAAATTGTTGAATTGTACTGTTTGGATGCTTTGCATATATGTTTCTTAGACTATATAGAAGCAATATATACAATGATTTCAACCGTCTACCTGTTCCATTCATTGTTCTACTTGACGAAATTTACAAATAATTTCCTTTAAAGGATTAACAATGGGGCTCGCAGTTCACTTAAACTTGAAGAGCAAAAAATTGGCGAATTGTACTGTTTGGACGCTTTGCATATATGTTTCTTAGACTATATAGAAGCAATATATACAAAGAATTCAACCGTCTACCTGTTCCATTCATTGTTCTACTTCTCGAAAGTTACAAATAATTTCCGATAAAGGATTAACCAATGGGGCTCGTTGTTCACTTAAACTTGAAGAACAAAAAATTGGCGAATGGTACTGTTTGGATGCTTTGCATATATGTTTCTTAGATTATATAGAAGCAATATATACAAATATTTCAACCGTCTACCTGTACCATGCATTCTTCTGCTTGTCGAAAATTACAAATAATTTCCTTTAAAGGATTAACAATGGGGCTCGTAGTTCACTTAAACTTGAAGAACAAAAAATTGGCGAGTGGTACTGTTTGGATGCTTTGCATATATGTTTCTTAGATTATATAGAAGCAATATATACAAAGATTTCAACCGTCTACCTGTTCCATTCATTGTTCTACTTGTCGAAATTTACAAATAATTTCCTTTAAAGGATTAACAATGGGGCTCGTAGTTCACTTAAATTTGAAGAACAAAAAATTGGCGAATTGTACTGTTTGGATGCTTTGCATATGTGTTTCTTAGACTATTTAGAAGCAATATATAGAAAGATTTCACCCGTCTACCCGTACTATTCATTGTTCTACTTGTAGAAAGTTACAAATAATTTCCTTTAAAGGATTAAAAATGGGGCTCGTAGTTCACTTAAACTTGAAGATCAAAAAATTGGCGATTGTTACTGCTTAGATGCTTTGCATATATGTTTCTTAGATTATATAGAAGCAATATATACAAAGATTTCAACCGTCTGCATGTTCCATTCATTGTTCTACTTGTCGAAAATTACAAATAATTACCGATAAAGGATTAACCATTGGTGCTCATTGTTCACTTAAACTTGAAGACCAAAAAATTGGCGAATGGTACTGTTTGGATGCTTTGCGTACATGTTTCTTAGACTATATGGAAGCAATATATACAAAGATTTCAACCGTCTACGTGTTCCAATCATTGTTCTACTTGTCGAAATTTACAAATAATTTCCTTTAAAGGATTAACAATGGGGCTCGTTGTTCACTTAAACTTGAAGAACAATAAATTGGCGAATTGTACTGTTTGGATGCTTTGCATATATGTTTCTTAGACTATATAGAAGCAATATATACAAAGATTTCAACCGGCTACCTGTTCCATTCATTGTTCTACTTGTCGCAAGTTACAAATAATTTCCATTAAAGTATTAACAATGGGGCTCGTAGTTCACTTAAACTTGAAGATCAAATAATTGGCGAATTGTACTGTTTGGATTCTTTGCATATATGTTTCTTAGACTATATAGAAGCAATATATAAAATGATTTCAACCGTCTACCAGTTCCATTCATTGTTCTACTTGTCGGAAGTTACAAATAATTTCCGTTAAAGTATTAACAATGGGGCTCGTAGCTCACTTAAACATGAAGATGAAATAATTGGCGAAATGTACTGTATGGATGCTTTGCATATATGTTTCTTAGATTATATAGAAGCAATATATACAATGATTTCAACCGTCTACCTGTTCCATTCATTGTTCTACTTGTCGAAAATTAAAAATAATTTCCGATAAAGGATTAACCATTGGGGCTCATTGTTCACTTAAACTTGAAGAACAAAAAATTGTTGAATTGTACTGTTTGGATGCTTTGCATATATGTTTCTTAGACTATATAGAAGCAATATATACAATGATTTCAACCGTCTACCTGTTCCATTCATTGTTCTACTTGACGAAATTTACAAATAATTTCCTTTAAAGGATTAACAATGGGGCTCGCAGTTCACTTAAACTTGAAGAGCAAAAAATTGGCGAATTGTACTGTTTGGACGCTTTGCATATATGTTTCTTAGACTATATAGAAGCAATATATACAAAGAATTCAACCGTCTACCTGTTCCATTCATTGTGCTACTTGTCGAAAGTTACAAATAATTTCCGATAAAGGATTAACCAATGGGGCTCGTAGTTCACTTAAACTTGAAGATCAAATAATTGGCGAATTGTACTGTTTGGATTCTTTGCATATATGTTTCTTAGATTATATAGAAGCAATATATACAATGATTTCAACCGTCTACCTGTTCCATTCATTGTTCTACTTGTCGAAAATTAAAAATAATTTCCGATAAAGGATTAACCATTGGGGCTCATTGTTCACTTAAACTTGAAGAACAAAAAATTGTTGAATTGTACTGTTTGGATGCTTTGCATATATGTTTCTTAGACTATATAGAAGCAATATATACAATGATTTCAACCGTCTACCTGTTCCATTCATTGTTCTACTTGACGAAATTTACAAATAATTTCCTTTAAAGGATTAACAATGGGGCTCGCAGTTCACTTAAACTTGAAGAGCAAAAAATTGGCGAATTGTACTGTTTGGACGCTTTGCATATATGTTTCTTAGACTATATAGAAGCAATATATACAAAGAATTCAACCGTCTACCTGTTCCATTCATTGTTCTACTTCTCGAAAGTTACAAATAATTTCCGATAAAGGATTAACCAATGGGGCTCGTTGTTCACTTAAACTTGAAGAACAAAAAATTGGCGAATGGTACTGTTTGGATGCTTTGCATATATGTTTCTTAGATTATATAGAAGCAATATATACAAATATTTCAACCGTCTACCTGTACCATGCATTCTTCTGCTTGTCGAAAATTACAAATAATTTCCTTTAAAGGATTAACAATGGGGCTCGTAGTTCACTTAAACTTGAAGAACAAAAAATTGGCGAGTGGTACTGTTTGGATGCTTTGCATATATGTTTCTTAGATTATATAGAAGCAATATATACAAAGATTTCAACCGTCTACCTGTTCCATTCACTGTTCTACTTGTCGAAAGTTACAAATAATTTCCTTTAAAGGATTAACAATGGGACTCGTTGTTCACTTAAACTTGAAGAATAATAAATTGGCGAATTGTACTGTTTTGATGCTTTGCATATATGTTTCTTAGACTATTTAGAAGCAATATATAGAAAGATTTCACCCGTCTACCCGTACTATTCATTGTTCTACTTGTAGAAAGTTACAAATAATTTCCTTTAAAGGATTAAAAATGGGGCTCGTAGTTCACTTAAACTTGAAGAGCAAAAAATTGGCGAATTGTACTGTTTGGACCCTTTGCATATATGTTTCTTAGGCTATATAGAAGCAATATATACAAAGAATTCAACCGTCTACCTGTTCCATTCATTGTTCTACTTGTCGAAAGTTACAAATAATTTCCGATAAAGGATTAACCAATGGGGCTCGTTGTTCACTTAAACTTGAAGAACAAAAAATTGGCGAATGGTACTGTTTGGATGCTTTGCATATATGTTTCTTAGATTATATAGAAGCAATATATACAAAGATTTCAACCGTCTACCTGTTCCATTCATTGTTCTAC
Source organism: Cerceris ruficornis (assembly GCA_963989415.1). NCBI lineage: Eukaryota > Metazoa > Arthropoda > Insecta > Hymenoptera > Crabronidae > Cerceris > Cerceris ruficornis. Next base: position 71,600 of record CAXDIW010000313.1, on the reverse strand, counting down.
TTGTCGAAATTTACAAATAATTTCCTTTAAAGGATTAACAATGGGGCTCGTAGTTCACTTAAATTTGAAGAACAAAAAATTGGCGAATTGTACTGTTTGGATGCTTTGCATATGTGTTTCTTAGACTATTTAGAAGCAATATATAGAAAGATTTCACCCGTCTACCCGTACTATTCATTGTTCTACTTGTAGAAAGTTACAAATAATTTCCTTTAAAGGATTAAAAATGGGGCTCGTAGTTCACTTAAACTTGAAGAGCAAAAAATTGGCGAATTGTACTGTTTGGACGCTTTGCATATATGTTTCTTAGGCTATATAGAAGCAATATATACAAAGAATTCAACCGTCTACCTGTTCCATTCATTGTTCTACTTGTCGAAAGTTACAAATAATTTCCGATAAAGGATTAACCAATGGGGCTCGTTGTTCACTTAAACTTGAAGAACAAAAAATTGGCGAATGGTACTGTTTGGATGCTTTGCATATATGTTTCTTAGATTATATAGAAGCAATATATACAAAGATTTCAACCGTCTACCTGTACCGTTCATTGTTCTACTTGTCGAAATTTACAAATAATTTCCTTTAAAGGATTAACAATGGGGCTCGTTGTTCACTTAAACTTGAAGAATAATAAATTGGCGAATTGTACTGTTTTGATGCTTTGCATATATGTTTCTTAGACTATTTAGAAGCAATATATAGAAAGATTTCACCCGTCTGCCCGTACTATTCATTGTTCTACTTGTAGAAAGTTACAAATAATTTCCTTTAAAGGATTAAAAATGGGGCTCGTAGTTCACTTAAACTTGAAGAGCAAAAAATTGGCGAATTGTACTGTTTGGACGCTTTGCATATATGTTTCTTAGGCTATATAGAAGCAATATATACAAAGAATTCAACCGTCTACCTGTTCCATTCATTGTTCTACTTGTCGAAAGTTACAAATAATTTCCGATAAAGGATTAACCAATGGGGCTCGTTGTTCACTTAAACTTGAAGAACAAAAAATTGGCGAATGGTACTGTTTGGATGCTTTGCAGATATGTTTCTTAGACTATATAGAAGCAATATGTACAATGATTCCAACCGTCTACCTGTTCCATTCATTGTTCTACTTGTCGAAAGTTACAAATAATTCCCGTTAAGGGATTAACAATGGGGAACGAAGTTCACTTAAACTTGAAGAACAAAAAATTGGCGAATGGTACTGTTTGGATGCTTTGAATATATGTTCCTTAGATTATATAGAAGCAATATATACAAAGATTACAACCGTCTACCTGTTCCATTCATTGTTCTACTTGTCGAAAATTACAAGTAATTTCCAATAAAGGATTAACCATTGGGGCTCATTGTTCACCTAAACCTGAAAAACAAAAAATTGGCGAATTGTACTGTTTGGATGCTTTGCATATTTCTTTCTTAGACTATTTAGAAGCAATATATAGAAGGATTTCACCCGTCTACCTGTAGTATTCATTGTTCTACTTGTAGAAAGTTACAAATAATTTCCATTTCATGATTATCAATTGGGCTCGCTGTTCACTTAAACTTGAAGATCAAAAAATTGGCGATTGTTACTGCTTAGATGCTTTGCATATATGTTTCTTAGATTATATAGAAGCAATATATACAAAGATTTCAACCGTCTGCATGTTCCATTCATTGTTCTACTTGTCGAAAATTACAAAGAATTACCGATAAAGGATTAACCATTGGTGCTCATTGTTCACTTAAACTTGAAGACCAAAAAATTGGCGAATGGTACTGTTTGGATGCTTTGCGTACATGTTTCTTAGACTATATGGAAGCAATATATACAAAGATTTCAACCGTCTACGTGTTCCAATCATTGTTCTACTTGTCGAAATTTACAAATAATTTCCTTTAAAGGATTAACAATGGGGCTCGTTGTTCACTTAAACTTGAAGAACAATAAATTGGCGAATTGTACTGTTTGGATGCTTTGCATATATGTTTCTTAGACTATATAGAAGCAATATATACAAAGATTTCAACCGGCTACCTGTTCCATTCATTGTTCTACTTGTCGCAAGTTACAAATAATTTCCATTAAAGTATTAACAATGGGGCTCGTAGTTCACTTAAACTTGAAGATCAAATAATTGGCGAATTGTACTGTTTGGATTCTTTGCATATATGTTTCTTAGACTATATAGAAGCAATATATAAAATGATTTCAACCGTCTACCAGTTCCATTCATTGTTCTACTTGTTGGAAGTTACAAATAATTTCCGTTAAAGTATTAACAATGGGGCTCGTAGCTCACTTAAACATGAAGATGAAATAATTGCCGAAATGTACTGTATGGATGCTTTGCAGATATGTTTCTTAGACTATATAGAAGCAATATGTACAATGATTCCAACCGTCTACCTGTTCCATTCATTGTTCTACTTGTCGAAAGTTACAAATAATTCCCGTTAAGGGATTAACAATGGGGAACGAAGTTCACTTAAACTTGAAGAACAAAAAATTGGCGAATGGTACTGTTTGGATGCTTTGAATATATGTTCCTTAGATTATATAGAAGCAATATATACAAAGATTTCAACCGTCTACCTGTTCCATTCATTGTTCTACTTGTCGAAAATTACAAGTAATTTCCGATAAAGGATTAACCATTGGGGCTCATTGTTCACCTAAACTTGAAGAACAAAAAATTGTTGAATTGTACTGTTTGGATGCTTTGCATATATGTTTCTTAGACTATATAGAAGCAATATATACAATGATTTCAACCGTCTACCTGTTCCATTCATTGTTCTACTTGACGAAATTTACAAATAATTTCCTTTAAAGGATTAACAATGGGGCTCGCAGTTCACTTAAACTTGAAGAGCAAAAAATTGGCGAATTGTACTGTTTGGACGCTTTGCATATATGTTTCTTAGACTATATAGAAGCAATATATACAAAGAATTCAACCGTCTACCTGTTCCATTCATTGTTCTACTTCTCGAAAGTTACAAATAATTTCCGATAAAGGATTAACCAATGGGGCTCGTTGTTCACTTAAACTTGAAGAACAAAAAATTGGCGAATGGTACTGTTTGGATGCTTTGCATATATGTTTCTTAGATTATATAGAAGCAATATATACAAATATTTCAACCGTCTACATGTACCATTCATTCTTCTGCTTGTCGAAAATTACAAATAATTTCCTTTAAAGGATTAACAATGGGGCTCGTAGTTCACTTAAACTTGAAGAACAAAAAATTGGCGAGTGGTACTGTTTGGATGCTTTGCATATATGTTTCTTAGATTATATAGAAGCAATATATACAAAGATTTCAACCGTCTACCTGTTCCATTCATTGTTCTACTTGTCGAAATTTACAAATAATTTCCTTTAAAGGATTAACAATGGGGCTCGTAGTTCACTTAAATTTGAAGAACAAAAAATTGGCGAATTGTACTGTTTGGATGCTTTGCATATGTGTTTCTTAGACTATTTAGAAGCAATATATAGAAAGATTTCACCCGTCTACCCGTACTATTCATTGTTCTACTTGTAGAAAGTTACAAATAATTTCCTTTAAAGGATTAAAAATGGGGCTCGTAGTTCACTTAAACTTGAAGAGCAAAAAATTGGCGAATTGTACTGTTTGGACGCTTTGCAGATATGTTTCTTAGACTATATAGAAGCAATATGTACAATGATTCCAACCGTCTACCTGTTCCATTCATTGTTCTACTTGTCGAAAGTTACAAATAATTCCCGTTAAGGGATTAACAATGGGGAACGAAGTTCACTTAAACTTGAAGAACAAAAAATTGGCGAATGGTACTGTTTGGATGCTTTGAATATATGTTCCTTAGATTATATAGAAGCAATATATACAAAGATTTCAACCGTCTACCTGTTCCATTCATTGTTCTACTTGTCGAAAATTACAAGTAATTTCCGATAAAGGATTAACCATTGGGGCTCATTGTTCACCTAAACTTGAAGAACAAAAAATTGTTGAATTGTACTGTTTGGATGCTTTGCATATATGTTTCTTAGACTATATAGAAGCAATATATACAATGATTTCAACCGTCTACCTGTTCCATTCATTGTTCTACTTGACGAAATTTACAAATAATTTCCTTTAAAGGATTAACAATGGGGCTCGCAGTTCACTTAAACTTGAAGAGCAAAAAATTGGCGAATTGTACTGTTTGGACGCTTTGCATATATGTTTCTTAGACTATATAGAAGCAATATATACAAAGAATTCAACCGTCTACCTGTTCCATTCATTGTTCTACTTCTCGAAAGTTACAAATAATTTCCGATAAAGGATTAACCAATGGGGCTCGTTGTTCACTTAAACTTGAAGAACAAAAAATTGGCGAATGGTACTGTTTGGATGCTTTGCATATATGTTTCTTAGATTATATAGAAGCAATATATACAAATATTTCAACCGTCTACATGTACCATTCATTCTTCTGCTTGTCGAAAATTACAAATAATTTCCTTTAAAGGATTAACAATGGGGCTCGCAGTTCACGTAAACTTGAAGAACAAAAAATTGGCGAGTGGTACTGTTTGGATGCTTTGCATATGTGTTTCTTAGACTATTTAGAAGCAATATATAGAAAGATTTCACCCGTCTACCCGTACTATTCATTGTTCTACTTGTAGAAAGTTACAAATAATTTCCTTTAAAGGATTAAAAATGGGGCTCGTAGTTCACTTAAACTTGAAGAGCAAAAAATTGGCGAATTGTACTGTTTGGACGCTTTGCATATATGTTTCTTAGGCTATATAGAAGCAATATATACAAAGAATTCAACCGTCTACCTGTTCCATTCATTGTTCTACTTGTCGAAAGTTACAAATAATTTCCGATAAAGGATTAACCAATGGGGCTCGTTGTTCACTTAAACTTGAAGAACAAAAAATTGGCGAATGGTACTGTTTGGATGCTTTGCATATATGTTTCTTAGATTATATAGAAGCAATATATACAAAGATTTCAACCGTCTACCTGTACCGTTCATTGTTCTACTTGTCGAAATTTACAAATAATTTCCTTTAAAGGATTAACAATGGGGCTCGTTGTTCACTTAAACTTGAAGAATAATAAATTGGCGAATTCTACTGTTTTGATGCTTTGCATATATGTTTCTTAGACTATTTAGAAGCAATATATAGAAAGATTTCACCCGTCTGCCCGTACTATTCATTGTTCTACTTGTAGAAAGTTACAAATAATTTCCTTTAAAGGATTAAAAATGGGGCTCGTAGTTCACTTAAACTTGAAGAGCAAAAAATTGGCGAATTGTACTGTTTGGACGCTTTGCATATATGTTTCTTAGGCTATATAGAAGCAATATATACAAAGAATTCAACCGTCTACCTGTTCCATTCATTGTTCTACTTGTCGAAAGTTACAAATAATTTCCGATAAAGGATTAACCAATGGGGCTCGTTGTTCACTTAAACTTGAAGAACAAAAAATTGGCGAATGGTACTGTTTGGATGCTTTGCAGATATGTTTCTTAGACTATATAGAAGCAATATGTACAATGATTCCAACCGTCTACCTGTTCCATTCATTGTTCTACTTGTCGAAAGTTACAAATAATTCCCGTTAAGGGATTAACAATGGGGAACGAAGTTCACTTAAACTTGAAGAACAAAAAATTGGCGAATGGTACTGTTTGGATGCTTTGAATATATGTTCCTTAGATTATATAGAAGCAATATATACAAAGATTACAACCGTCTACCTGTTCCATTCATTGTTCTACTTGTCGAAAATTACAAGTAATTTCCAATAAAGGATTAACCATTGGGGCTCATTGTTCACCTAAACCTGAAAAACAAAAAATTGGCGAATTGTACTGTTTGGATGCTTTGCATATTTCTTTCTTAGACTATTTAGAAGCAATATATAGAAGGATTTCACCCGTCTACCTGTAGTATTCATTGTTCTACTTGTAGAAAGTTACAAATAATTTCCATTTCATGATTATCAATTGGGCTCGCTGTTCACTTAAACTTGAAGATCAAAAAATTGGCGATTGTTACTGCTTAGATGCTTTGCATATATGTTTCTTAGATTATATAGAAGCAATATATACAAAGATTTCAACCGTCTGCATGTTCCATTCATTGTTCTACTTGTCGAAAATTACAAAGAATTACCGATAAAGGATTAACCATTGGTGCTCATTGTTCACTTAAACTTGAAGACCAAAAAATTGGCGAATGGTACTGTTTGGATGCTTTGCGTACATGTTTCTTAGACTATATGGAAGCAATATATACAAAGATTTCAACCGTCTACGTGTTCCAATCATTGTTCTACTTGTCGAAATTTACAAATAATTTCCTTTAAAGGATTAACAATGGGGCTCGTTGTTCACTTAAACTTGAAGAACAATAAATTGGCGAATTGTACTGTTTGGATGCTTTGCATATATGTTTCTTAGACTATATAGAAGCAATATATACAAAGATTTCAACCGGCTACCTGTTCCATTCATTGTTCTACTTGTCGCAAGTTACAAATAATTTCCATTAAAGTATTAACAATGGGGCTCGTAGTTCACTTAAACTTGAAGATCAAATAATTGGCGAATTGTACTGTTTGGATTCTTTGCATATATGTTTCTTAGACTATACAGAAGCAATATATACAATGATTTCAACAGTCTACCTGTTCCATTCATTGTTCTACTTGTTGAAATTTACAAATAATTTCCTTTAAAGGATTAACAATGGGGCTCGTAGTTCACTTCAACTTGAAGATCAAAAAATTGGCGAATGGTACTGTTTGGATGCTTTGCATATATGTTTCTTAGATTATATAGTAGCAATATATACAAAGATTTCAACCGTCTACCTGTTCCATTCATTGTTCTACTTGTCGAAATTTACAAATAATTTCCTTTAAAGGATTAACAATGGGGCTCGTTGTTCACTTAAACTTGAAGAATAATAAATTGGCGAATTGTACTGTTTTGATGCTTTGCATATATGTTTCTTAGACTATTTAGAAGCAATATATAGAAAGATTTCACCCGTCTACCCGTACTATTCATTGTTCTACTTGTAGAAAGTTACAAATAATTTCCTTTAAAGGATTAAAAATGGGGCTCGTAGTTCACTTAAACTTGAAGAGCAAAAAATTGGCGAATTGTACTGTTTGGATGCTTTGCATATTTCTTTCTTAGACTATTTAGAAGCAATATATAGAAGGATTTCACCCGTCTACCTGTACTATTCATTGTTCTACTTGTAGAAAGTTACAAATAATTTCCATTTCATGATTATCAATTGGGCTCGCTGTTCACTTAAACTTGAAGATCAAAAAATTGGCGATTGTTACTGCTTAGCTGCTTTGCATATATGTTTCTTAGATTATATAGAAGCAATATATACAAAGATTTCAACCGTCTGCATGTTCCATTCATTGTTCTACTTGTCGAAAATTACAAATAATTACCGATAAAGGATTAACCATTGGTGCTCATTGTTCACTTAAACTTGAAGACCAAAAAATTGGCGAATGGTACTGTTTGGATGCTTTGCGTACATGTTTCTTAGACTATATGGAAGCAATATATACAAAGATTTCAACCGTCTACGTGTTCCAATCATTGTTCTACTTGTCGAAATTTACAAATAATTTCCTTTAAAGGATTAACAATGGGGCTCGTAGTTCACTTAAACTTGAAGAACAAAAAATTGGCGAATGGTACTCTTTGGATGATTTGCATATATGTTTCTTAGACTATATGGAAGCAATATATACAAAGATTTCAACCGTCTACGTGTTCCAATCATTGTTCTACTTGTCGAAATTTAGAAATAATTTCATTTAAAGGAATAACAATGAGGCTCGTTGTTCACTTAAACTTGAAGAACAAGAAATTCGCGAATTGTACTGTTTGGATGCTTTGCATATATGTTTCTTAGACTATATAGAAGCAATATATACAATGATTTCAACCGTCTACCTGTTCCATTCATTGTTCTACTTGTCGAAATTAACAAATAATTTCCTTTAAAGGATTAACAATGGGGCTCGTAGTTCACTTAAACTTGAAGAACAAAAAATTGGCGAATTGTACTGTTTGGATGCTTTGCATATATGTTTCTTAGACTATTTAGAAACAATATATAGAAAGATTTCACCCGTCTACCTGTACTATTCATTGTTCTACTTGTAGAAAGTTACAAATAATTTCCATTTCATGATTATCAATGGGGCTCGGTGTTCACTTGAACTTGAAGATCAAAAAATTGGCGATTGTTACTGTTTAGATGCTTTGCATATAGGTTTCGTAGACTATATAGAAGCACCATATACAAAGATTTCAACCGTCTACCTGTTCTATTCGTTGTTCTACTTGTCGAAAATTACAAATAATTTCCGATAAAGGATTAACCATTGGGTCTCATTGTTCACTTAAACTTGAAGACCAAAAAATTGGCAAATGGTATTGTTTGGATGCTTTGCGTACATGTTCCTTAGACTATATGGAAGCGATATATACAAAGATTTCAACAGTCTACGTGTTCCAATCATTGTTCTACTTGTCGAAATTTAGAAATAATTTCCTTTAAAGGATTAACAATGGGGCTCGCTGTTCACTTAAACTTGAAGAACAAAAAATTGGCTAATGGTACTGTTTGGATGCTTTGCATATATGTTTCTTAGACCATATAGAAGCAATATATACATTGATTTCAACCGTCTACCTGTTCCATTCATTGTTCTACTTGTCGCAAGTTACAAATAATTTCCATTAAAGTATTAACAATGGGACTCGTAGTTCACTTAAACTTGAAGATCAAATAATTGGCGAATTGTACTGTTTGGATGATTTGCAGATATGTTTCTTAGACTATATAGAAGCAATATGTACAATGATTCCAAACGTCTACCTGTTCCATTCATTGTTCTACTTGTCGAAAGTTACAAATAATTCCCGTTAAGGGATTAACAATGGGGATCGAAGTTTACTTAAACTTGAAGAACAAGAAATTGGCGAATGGTACTGTTTGGATGCTTTGCATATATGTTTCTTAGATTATATAGAAGCAATATATACAAAGATTTCAACCGTCTACCTGTTCCATTCATTGTTCTACTTGTCGAAAATTACAAATAATTTCCGATAAAGGATAAACCATTGGGGCTCATTGTTCACTTAAACTTGAAGAACAAAAAATTGGCGATTGTTACTCTTTAGATGCTTTGCATATATGTTTCTTAGACTATATAGAAGAAATATATATAAAATGATTTCAACCGTCTACCTGTTCCATTCATTGTTCTACTTGACGAAATTTACAAATAATTTCCTTTAAAGGATTAACAATGGGGCTCGCAGTTCACTTAAACTTGAAGAGCAAAAAATTGGCAAATTGTACTATTTGGACGCTTTGCATATATGTTTCTTAGACTATATAGAAGCAATATATACAAAGAATTCAACCGTCTACCTGTTCCATTCATTGTTCTACTTGTCGAAAGTTACAAATAATTTCCGATAAAGGATTAACCAATGGGGCTCGTTGTTCACTTAAACTTGAAGAACAAAAAATTGGCGAATGGTACTGTTTGGATGCTTTGCATATATGTTTCTTAGATTATATAGAAGCAATATATACAAATATTTCAACCGTCTACCTGTACCATTCATTGTTCTGCTTGTCGAAAATTGCAAATAATTTCCTTTAAAGGATTAACAATGGGGCTCGTAGTTCACTTAAACTTGAAGAACAAAAAATTGGCGAATGGTACTGTTTGGATGCTTTGCATATATGTTTCTTAGATTATATAGAAGCAATATATACAAAGATTTCAACCGTCTACCTGTTCCATTCATTGTTCTACTTGTCGAAAATTACAAGTAATTTCCGATAAAGGATTAACCATTGGGGCTCATTGTTCACCTAAACTTGAAGAACAAAAAATTGTTGAATTGTACTGTTTGGATGCTTTGCATATATGTTTCTTAGACTATATAGAAGCAATATATACAATGATTTCAACCGTCTACCTGTTCCATTCATTGTTCTACTTGACGAAATTTACAAATAATTTCCTTTAAAGGATTAACAATGGGGCTCGCAGTTCACTTAAACTTGAAGAGCAAAAAATTGGCGAATTGTACTGTTTGGACGCTTTGCATATATGTTTCTTAGGCTATTTAGAAGCAATATATACAAAGAATTCAACCGTCTACCTGTTCCATCCATTGTTCTACTTGTCGAAAGTTACAAATAATTTCCGATAAAGGATTAACCAATGGGGCTCGTTGTTCACTTAAACTTGAAGAACAAAAAATTGGCGAATGGTACTGTTTGGATGCTTTGCAGATATGTTTCTTAGACTATATAGAAGCAATATGTACAATGATTCCAACCGTCTACCTGTTCCATTCATTGTTCTACTTGTCGAAAGTTACAAATAATTCCCGTTAAGGGATTAACAATGGGGAACGAAGTTCACTTAAACTTGAAGAACAAAAAATTGGCGAATGGTACTGTTTGGATGCTTTGAATATATGTTCCTTAGATTATATAGAAGCAATATATACAAAGATTACAACCGTCTACCTGTTCCATTCATTGTTCTACTTGTCGAAAATTACAAGTAATTTCCGATAAAGGATTAACCATTGGGGCTCATTGTTCACCTAAACCTGAAAAACAAAAAATTGGCGAATTGTACTGTTTGGATGCTTTGCATATTTCTTTCTTAGACTATTTAGAAGCAATATATAGAAGGATTTCACCCGTCTACCTGTACTATTCATTGTTCTACTTGTAGAAAGTTACAAATAATTTCCATTTCATGATTATCAATTGGGCTCGCTGTTCACTTAAACTTGAAGATCAAAAAATTGGCGATTGTTACTGCTTAGATGCTTTGCATATATGTTTCTTAGATTATATAGAAGCAATATATACAAAGATTTCAACCGTCTGCATGTTCCATTCATTGTTCTACTTGTCGAAAATTACAAATAATTACCGATAAAGGATTAACCATTGGTGCTCATTGTTCACTTAAACTTGAAGACCAAAAAATTGGCGAATGGTACTGTTTGGATGCTTTGCGTACATGTTTCTTAGACTATATGGAAGCAATATATACAAAGATTTCAACCGTCTACGTGTTCCAATCATTGTTCTACTTGTCGAAATTTACAAATAATTTCCTTTAAAGGATTAACAATGGGGCTCGTTGTTCACTTAAACTTGAAGAACAATAAATTGGCGAATTGTACTGTTTGGATGCTTTGCATATATGTTTCTTAGACTATATAGAAGCAATATATACAAAGATTTCAACCGGCTACCTGTTCCATTCATTGTTCTACTTGTCGCAAGTTACAACTAATTTCCATTAAAGTATTAACAATGGGGCTCGTAGTTCACTTAAACTTGAAGATCAAATAATTGGCGAATTGTACTGTTTGGATTCTTTGCATATATGTTTCTTAGACTATATAGAAGCAATATATAAAATGATTTCAACCGTCTACCAGTTCCATTCATTGTTCTACTTGTCGGAAGTTACAAATAATTTCCGTTAAAGTATTAACAATGGGGCTCGTAGCTCACTTAAACATGAAGATGAAATAATTGGCGAAATGTACTGTATGGATGCTTTGCATATATGTTTCTTAGATTATATAGAAGCAATATATACAATGATTTCAACCGTCTACCTGTTCCATTCATTGTTCTACTTGTCGAAAATTAAAAATAATTTCCGATAAAGGATTAACCATTGGGGCTCATTGTTCACTTAAACTTGAAGAACAAAAAATTGTTGAATTGTACTGTTTGGATGCTTTGCATATATGTTTCTTAGACTATATAGAAGCAATATATACAATGATTTCAACCGTCTACCTGTTCCATTCATTGTTCTACTTGACGAAATTTACAAATAATTTCCTTTAAAGGATTAACAATGGGGCTCGCAGTTCACTTAAACTTGAAGAGCAAAAAATTGGCGAATTGTACTGTTTGGACGCTTTGCATATATGTTTCTTAGACTATATAGAAGCAATATATACAAAGAATTCAACCGTTTACCTGTTCCATTCATTGTTCTACTTCTCGAAAGTTACAAATAATTTCCGATAAAGGATTAACCAATGGGGCTCGTTGTTCACTTAAACTTGAAGAACAAAAAATTGGCGAATGGTACTGTTTGGATGCTTTGCATATATGTTTCTTAGATTATATAGAAGCAATATATACAAATATTTCAACCGTCTACCTGTACCATGCATTCTTCTGCTTGTCGAAAATTACAAATAATTTCCTTTAAAGGATTAACAATGGGGCTCGTAGTTCACTTAAACTTGAAGAACAAAAAATTGGCGAGTGGTACTGTTTGGATGCTTTGCATATATGTTTCTTAGATTATATAGAAGCAATATATACAAAGATTTCAACCGTCTACCTGTTCCATTCATTGTTCTACTTGTCGAAATTTACAAATAATTTCCTTTAAAGGATTAACAATGGGGCTCGTAGTTCACTTAAATTTGAAGAACAAAAAATTGGCGAATTGTACTGTTTGGATGCTTTGCATATGTGTTTCTTAGACTATTTAGAAGCAATATATAGAAAGATTTCACCCGTCTACCCGTACTATTCATTGTTCTACTTGTAGAAAGTTACAAATAATTTCCTTTAAAGGATTAAAAATGGGGCTCGTAGTTCACTTAAACTTGAAGAGCAAAAAATTGGCGAATTGTACTGTTTGGACGCTTTGCATATATGTTTCTTAGGCTATATAGAAGCAATATATACAAAGAATTCAACCGTCTACCTGTTCCATTCATTGTGCTACTTGTCGAAAGTTACAAATAATTTCCGATAAAGGATTAACCAATGGGGCTCGTTGTTCACTTAAACTTGAAGAACAAAAAATTGGCGAATGGTACTGTTTGGATGCTTTGCATATATGTTTCTTAGATTATATAGAAGCAATATATACAAAGATTTCAACCGTCTACCTGTACCGTTCATTGTTCTACTTGTCGAAATTTACAAATAATTTCCTTTAAAGGATTAACAATGGGGCTCGTTGTTCACTTAAACTTGAAGAATAATAAATTGGCGAATTGTACTGTTTTGATGCTTTGCATATATGTTTCTTAGACTATTTAGAAGCAATATATAGAAAGATTTCACCCGTCTACCCGTACTATTCATTGTTCTACTTGTAGAAAGTTACAAATAATTTCCTTTAAAGGATTAAAATGGGGCTCGTAGTTCACTTAAACTTGAAGAGCAAAAAATTGGCGAATTGTACTGTTTGGACGCTTTGCATATATGTTTCTTAGGCTATATAGAAGCAATATATACAAAGAATTCAACCGTCTACCTGTTCCATTCATTGTTCTACTTGTCGAAAGTTACAAATAATTTCCGATAAAGGATTAACCAATGGGGCTCGTTGTTCACTTAAACTTGAAGAACAAAAAATTGGCGAATGGTACTGTTTGGATGCTTTGCAGATATGTTTCTTAGACTATATAGAAGCAATATGTACAATGATTCCAACCGTCTACCTGTTCCATTCATTGTTCTACTTGTCGAAATTTACAAATAATTTCCTTTAAAGGATTAACAATGGGGCTCGTAGTTCACTTAAATTTGAAGAACAAAAAATTGGCGAATTGTACTGTTTGGATGCTTTGCATATTTCTTTCTTAGACTATTTAGAAGCAATATATAGAAGGATTTCACCCGTCTACCTGTACTATTCATTGTTCTACTTGTAGAAAGTTACAAATAATTTCCATTTCATGATTATCAATTGGGCTCGCTGTTCACTTAAACTTGAAGATCAAAAAATTGGCGATTGTTACTGCTTAGATGCTTTGCATATATGTTTCTTAGATTATATAGAAGCAATATATACAAAGATTTCAACCGTCTGCATGTTCCATTCATTGTTCTACTTGTCGAAAATTACAAATAATTACCGATAAAGGATTAACCATTGGTGCTCATTGTTCACTTAAACTTGAAGACCAAAAAATTGGCGAATGGTACTGTTTGGATGCTTTGCGTACATGTTTCTTAGACTATATGGAAGCAATATATACAATGATTTCAACAGTCTACCTGTTCCATTCATTGTTCTACTTGTTGAAATTTACAAATAATTTCCTTTAAAGGATTAACAATGGGGCTCGTAGTTCACTTCAACTTGAAGATCAAAAAATTGGCGAATGGTACTGTTTGGATGCTTTGCATATATGTTTCTTAGATTATATAGTAGCAATATATACAAAGATTTCAACCGTCTACCTGTTCCATTCATTGTTCTACTTGTCGAAATTTACAAATAATTTCCTTTAAAGGATTAACAATGGGGCTCATTGTTCACTTAAACTTGAAGAATAATAAATTGGCGAATTGTACTGTTTTGATGCTTTGCATATATGTTTCTTAGACTATTTAGAAGCAATATATAGAAAGATTTCACCCGTCTACCCGTACTATTCATTGTTCTACTTGTAGAAAGTTACAAATAATTTCCTTTAAAGGATTAAAAATGGGGCTCGTAGTTCACTTAAACTTGAAGAGCAAAAAATTGGCGAATTGTACTGTTTGGATGCTTTGCATATTTCTTTCTTAGACTATTTAGAAGCAATATATAGAAGGATTTCACCCGTCTACCTGTACTATTCATTGTTCTACTTGTAGAAAGTTACAAATAATTTCCATTTCATGATTATCAATTGGGCTCGCTGTTCACTTAAACTTGAAGATCAAAAAATTGGCGATTGTTACTGCTTAGATGCTTTGCATATATGTTTCTTAGATTATATAGAAGCAATATATACAAAGATTTCAACCGTCTGCATGTTCCATTCATTGTTCTACTTGTCGAAATTTACAAATAATTTCCTTTAAAGGATTAACAATGGGGCTCGTAGTTCACTTAAACTTGAAGAACAAAAAATTGGCGAATGGTACTCTTTGGATGATTTGCATATATGTTTCTTAGACTATATGGAAGCAATATATACAAAGATTTCAACCGTCTACGTGTTCCAATCATTGTTCTACTTGTCGAAATTTAGAAATAATTTCATTTAAAGGAATAACAATGAGGCTCGTTGTTCACTTAAACTTGAAGAACAAGAAATTCGCGAATTGTACTGTTTGGATGCTTTGCATATATGTTTCTTAGACTATATAGAAGCAATATATACAATGATTTCAACCGTCTACCTGTTCCATTCATTGTTCTACTTGTCGAAATTTACAAATAATTTCCTTTAAAGGATTAACAATGGGGCTCGTTGTTCACTTAAACTTGAAGAACAATAAATTGGCGAATTGTACTGTTTGGATGCTTTGCATATATGTTTCTTAGACTATATAGAAGCAATATATACAAAGATTTCAACCGGCTACCTGTTCCATTCATTGTTCTACTTGTCGCAAGTTACAAATAATTTCCATTAAAGTATTAACAATGGGGCTCGTAGTTCACTTAAACTTGAAGATCAAATAATTGGCGAATTGTACTGTTTGGATTCTTTGCATATATGTTTCTTAGACTATACAGAAGCAATATATACAATGATTTCAACAGTCTACCTGTTCCATTCATTGTTCTACTTGTTGAAATTTACAAATAATTTCCTTTAAAGGATTAACAATGGGGCTCGTAGTTCACTTCAACTTGAAGATCAAAAAATTGGCGAATGGTACTGTTTGGATGCTTTGCATATATGTTTCTTAGATTATATAGTAGCAATATATACAAAGATTTCAACCGTCTACCTGTTCCATTCATTGTTCTACTTGTCGAAATTTACAAATAATTTCCTTTAAAGGATTAACAATGGGGCTCATTGTTCACTTAAACTTGAAGAATAATAAATTGGCGAATTGTACTGTTTTGATGCTTTGCATATATGTTTCTTAGACTATTTAGAAGCAATATATAGAAAGATTTCACCCGTCTACCCGTACTATTCATTGTTCTACTTGTAGAAAGTTACAAATAATTTCCTTTAAAGGATTAAAAATGGGGCTCGTAGTTCACTTAAACTTGAAGAGCAAAAAATTGGCGAATTGTACTGTTTGGATGCTTTGCATATTTCTTTCTTAGACTATTTAGAAGCAATATATAGAAGGATTTCACCCGTCTACCTGTACTATTCATTGTTCTACTTGTAGAAAGTTACAAATAATTTCCATTTCATGATTATCAATTGGGCTCGCTGTTCACTTAAACTTGAAGATCAAAAAATTGGCGATTGTTACTGCTTAGATGCTTTGCATATATGTTTCTTAGATTATATAGAAGCAATATATACAAAGATTTCAACCGTCTGCATGTTCCATTCATTGTTCTACTTGTCGAAAATTACAAATAATTACCGATAAAGGATTAACCATTGGTGCTCATTGTTCACTTAAACTTGAAGACCAAAAAATTGGCGAATGGTACTGTTTGGATGCTTTGCGTACATGTTTCTTAGACTATATGGAAGCAATATATACAAAGATTTCAACCGTCTACGTGTTCCAATCATTGTTCTACTTGTCGAAATTTACAAATAATTTCCTTTAAAGGATTAACAATGGGGCTCGTAGTTCACTTAAACTTGAAGAACAAAAAATTGGCGAATGGTACTCTTTGGATGATTTGCATATATGTTTCTTAGACTATATGGAAGCAATATATACAAAGATTTCAACCGTCTACGTGTTCCAATCATTGTTCTACTTGTCGAAATTTAGAAATAATTTCATTTAAAGGAATAACAATGAGGCTCGTTGTTCACTTAAACTTGAAGAACAAGAAATTCGCGAATTGTACTGTTTGGATGCTTTGCATATATGTTTCTTAGACTATATAGAAGCAATATATACAATGATTTCAACCGTCTACCTGTTCCATTCATTGTTCTACTTGTCGAAATTAACAAATAATTTCCTTTAAAGGATTAACAATGGGGCTCGTAGTTCACTTAAACTTGAAGAACAAAAAATTGGCGAATTGTACTGTTTGGATGCTTTGCATATATGTTTCTTAGACTATTTAGAAGCAATATATAGAAAGATTTCACCCGTCTACCTGTACTATTCATTGTTCTACTTGTAGAAAGTTACAAATAATTTCCATTTCATGATTATCAATGGGGCTCGGTGTTCACTTGAACTTGAAGATCAAAAAATTGGCGATTGTTACTGTTTAGATGCTTTGCATATAGGTTTCGTAGACTATATAGAAGCACCATATACAAAGATTTCAACTGTCTACCTGTTCTATTCGTTGTTCTACTTGTCGAAAATTACAAATAATTTCCGATAAAGGATTAACCATTGGGTCTCATTGTTCACTTAAACTTGAAGACCAAAAAATTGGCAAATGGTATTGTTTGGATGCTTTGCGTACATGTTCCTTAGACTATATGGAAGCTATATATACAAAGATTTCAACAGTCTACGTGTTCCAATCATTGTTCTACTTGTCGAAATTTAGAAATAATTTCCTTTAAAGGATTAACAATGGGGCTCGCTGTTCACTTAAACTTGAAGAACAAAAAATTGGCTAATGGTACTGTTTGGATGCTTTGCATATATGTTTCTTAGACCATATAGAAGCAATATATACATTGATTTCAACAGTCTACCTGTTCCATTCATTGTTCTACTTGTCGCAAGTTACAAATAATTTCCATTAAAGTATTAACAATGGGACTCGTAGTTCACTTAAACTTGAAGATCAAATAATTGGCGAATTGTACTGTTTGGATGATTTGCAGATATGTTTCTTAGACTATATAGAAGCAATATGTACAATGATTCCAAACGTCTACCTGTTCCATTCATTGTTCTACTTGTCGAAAGTTACAAATAATTCCCGTTAAGGGATTAACAATGGGGATCGAAGTTTACTTAAACTTGAAGAACAAGAAATTGGCGAATGGTACTGTTTGGATGCTTTGCATATATGTTTCTTAGATTATATAGAAGCAATATATACAAAGATTTCAACCGTCTACCTGTTCCATTCATTGTTCTACTTGTCGAAAATTACAAATAATTTCCGATAAAGGATTAACCATTGGGGCTCATTGTTCACTTAAACTTGAAGAACAAAAAATTGGCGATTGTTACTCTTTAGATGCTTTGCATATATGTTTCTTAGACTATATAGAAGCAATATATAAAATGATTTCAACCGTCTACCTGTTCCATTCATTGTTCTACTTGACGAAATTTACAAATAATTTCCTTTAAAGGATTAACAATGGGGCTCGCAGTTCACTTAAACTTGAAGAGCAAAAAATTGGCAAATTGTACTATTTGGACGCTTTGCATATATGTTTCTTAGACTATATAGAAGCAATATATACAAAGAATTCAACCGTCTACCTGTTCCATTCATTGTTCTACTTGTCGAAAGTTACAAATAATTTCCGATAAAGGATTAACCAATGGGGCTCGTTGTTCACTTAAACTTGAAGAACAAAAAATTGGCGAATGGTACTGTTTGGATGCTTTGCATATATGTTTCTTAGATTATATAGAAGCAATATATACAAATATTTCAACCGTCTACCTGTACCATTCATAGTTCTGCTTGTCGAAAATTGCAAATAATTTCCTTTGAAGGATTAACAATGGGGCTCGTAGTTCACTTAAACTTGAAGAACAAAAAATTGGCGAATGGTACTGTTTGGATGCTTTGCATATATGTTTCTTAGATTATATAGAAGCAATATATACAAAGATTTCAACCGTCTACCTGTTCCATTCATTGTTCTACTTGTCGAAATTTACAAATAATTTCCTTTAAAGGATTAACAATGGGGCTCGTAGTTCACTTAAATTTGAAGAACAAAAAATTGGCGAATTGTACTGTTTGGATGCTTTGCATATGTGTTTCTTAGACTATTTAGAAGCAATATATAGAAAGATTTCAACCGTCTACCTGTTCCATTCATTGTTCTACTTGTCGAAATTTACAAATAATTTCCTTTAAAGGATTAACAATGGGGCTCGTAGTTCACTTAAACTTGAAGAACAAAAAATTGGCGAATGGTACTGTTTGGATGCTTTGCATATATGTTTCTTAGATTATATAGAAGCAATATATACAAAGATTTCAACCGTCTACCTGTTCCATTCATTGTTCTACTTGTCGAAATTTACAAATAATTTCTTTTAAAGGATTAACAATGGGGCTCGTTGTTCACTTAAACTTGAAGAACAATAAATTGGCGAATTGTACTGTTTGGATGCTTTGCATATATGTTTCTTAGACTATATAGGCGCAATATATACAAGGATTTCAACCGTCTACCTGTTCCATTCATTGTTCTACTTGTCGAAAGTTACAAATAATTACCGATAAAGGATTAACCATTGGGGCTCATTGTTCACGTAAACATGAAGATGAAATAATTGGCGAATTGTACTGTTTGGATGCTTTGCATATGTGTCTCTTAGATTATATAGAAGCAATATATACAAAGATTTCAACCGTCTACCTGTTCCATTCATTGTTCTACTTGTCGAAAGTTACAAATAATTACCGATAAAGTATTAACAATGGGGCTCGTAGTTCACTTAAACTTAAAGATCAAATAATTGGCGAATTGTACTGTTTGGACGCTTTGCATATATGTTTCTTAGACTATACAGAAGCAATATATACAAGGATTTCAACCGTCTACCTGTTCCATTCATTGTTCTACTTGTCGAAAGTTACAAATTATTACCGATAAAGGATTAACCATTGGGCTCATTGTTCACTTAAACTTGAAGAACAAAAAATTGGCGAGTTGTACTGTTTGGATGCTTTGCATATATGTTTCTTAGACTATATAGAAGCAATATGTACAATGATTCCAACCGTCTACCTGTTCCATTCATTGTTCTACTTGTCGAAAGTTACAAATAATTCCCGTTAAGGGATTAACAATGGGGATCGAAGTTTACTTAAACTTGAAGAACAAGAAATTGGCGAATTGTACTGTTTGGATGCTTTGCATATATGTTTCTTAGACTATATAGAAGCAATATATACAATGATATCAACCGTCTACCTATTCCATTCATTGTTCTACTTGCCGAAATTTACAAATAATTTCCATTAAAGGATTAACAATGGGGCTCGTAGTTCACTTAAACTTGAAGAACAAAAAATTGGCGAATGGTACTGTTTGGATGCTTTGAATATATGTTTCTTAGATTATATAGAAGCAATATATACAAAGATTTCAACCGTCTACCTGTTCCATTCATTGTTCTACTTGTCGAAAATTACAAATAATTTCCGATAAAGGATTAACCATTGGGGCTCATTGTTCACTTAAACTTGAAGAACAAAAAATTGGCGATTGTTACTGTTTAGATGCTTTGCATATATGTTTCTTAGACTATATAGAAGCAATATATAAAATGATTTCAACCGTCTACCAGTTCCATTCATTGTTCTACTTGTCGGAAGTTGCAAATAATTTCCGTTAAAGTATTAACAATGGGGCTCGTAGTTCACTTAAACATGAAGATGAAATAATTGGCGAATTGTACTGTTTGGATGATTTGCATATGTGTCTCTTAGATTATATAGAAGCAATATATACAAAGATTTCAACCGTCTACCTGTTCCATTCATTGTTCTACTTGTCGAAAGTTACAAATAATTACCGATAAAGTATTAACAATGGGGCTCGTAGTTCACTTAAACTTGAAGATCAAATAATTGGCGAATTGTACTGTTTGGACGCTTTGCATATATGTTTCTTAGACTATACAGAAGCAATATATACAATGATTTCAACAGTCTACCTGTTCCATTCACTGTTCTACTTGTCGAAATTTACAAATAATTTCCTTTAAAGGATTAACAATGGGGCTCGTTGTTCACTTAAACTTGAAGAACAATAAATTGGCGAATTGTACTGTTTTGATGCTTTGCATATATGTTTCTTAGACTATATAGACGCAATATATACAGGGATTTCAACCGTCTACCTGTTCCATTCATTGTTCTACTTGTCGAAAGTTACAAATTATTACCGATAAAGGATTAACCATTGGGCTCATTGTTCACTTAAACTTGAAGAACAAAAAATTGGCGAGTTGTACTGTTTGGATGCTTTGCATATATGTTTCTTAGACTATATAGAAGCAATATATACAATGATTTCAACCGTCTACCTATTCCATTCATTGTTCTACTTGCCGAAATTTACAAATAATTTCCTTTAAAGGATTAACAATGGGGCTCGTAGTTCACTTAAACTTGAAGAACAAAAAATTGGCGAATGGTACTGTTTGGATGCTTTGCATATATGTTTCTTAGATTATATAGAAGCAATATATACAAAGATTTCAACCGTCTACCTGTTCCATTCATTGTTCTACTTGTCGAAATTTACAAATAATTTCTTTTAAAGGATTAACAATGGGGCTCGTTGTTCACTTAAACTTGAAGAACAATAAATTGGCGAATTGTACTGTTTGGATGCTTTGCATATATGTTTCTTAGACTATATAGACGCAATATATACAAGGATTTCAACCGTCTACCTGTTCCATTCATTGTTCTACTTGTCGAAAGTTACAAATAATTACCGATAAAGGATTAACCATTGGGGCTCATTGTTCACGTAAACATGAAGATGAAATAATTGGCGAATTGTACTGTTTGGATGCTTTGCATATGTGTCTCTTAGATTATATAGAAGCAATATATACAAAGATTTCAACCGTCTACCTGTTCCATTCATTGTTCTACTTGTCGAAAGTTACAAATAATTACCGATAAAGTATTAACAATGGGGCTCGTAGTTCACTTAAACTTGAAGATCAAATAATTGGCGAATTGTACTGTTTGGACGCTTTGCATATATGTTTCTTAGACTATACAGAAGCAATATATACAATGATTTCAACAGTCTACCTGTTCCATTCATTGTTCTACTTGTCGAAAGTTACAAATTATTACCGATAAAGGATTAACCATTGGGCTCATTGTTCACTTAAACTTGAAGAACAAAAAATTGGCGAGTTGTACTGTTTGGATGCTTTGCATATATGTTTCTTAGACTATATAGAAGCAATATATACAATGATTTCAACCGTCTACCTATTCCATTCATTGTTCTACTTGCCGAAATTTACAAATAATTTCCTTTAAAGGATTAACAATGGGGCTCGTAGTTCACTTAAACTTGAAGAACAAAAAATTGGCGAATGGTACTGTTTGGATGCTTTGCATATATGTTTCTTAGATTATATAGAAGCAATATATACAAAGATTTCAACCGTCTACCTGTTCCATTCATTGTTCTACTTGTCGAAATTTACAAATAATTTCTTTTAAAGGATTAACAATGGGGCTCGTTGTTCACTTAAACTTGAAGAACAATAAATTGGCGAATTGTACTGTTTGGATGCTTTGCATATATGTTTCTTAGACTATATAGACGCAATATATACAAGGATTTCAACCGTCTACCTGTTCCATTCATTGTTCTACTTGTCGAAAGTTACAAATAATTACCGATAAAGGATTAACCATTGGGGCTCATTGTTCACGTAAACATGAAGATGAAATAATTGGCGAATTGTACTGTTTGGATGCTTTGCATATGTGTCTCTTAGATTATATAGAAGCAATATATACAAAGATTTCAACCGTCTACCTGTTCCATTCATTGTTCTACTTGTCGAAAGTTACAAATAATTACCGATAAAGTATTAACAATGGGGCTCGTAGTTCACTTAAACTTGAAGATCAAATAATTGGCGAATTGTACTGTTTGGACGCTTTGCATATATGTTTCTTAGACTATACAGAAGCAATATATACAATGATTTCAACAGTCTACCTGTTCCATTCATTGTTCTACTTGTCGAAATTTACAAATAATTTCCTTTAAAGGATTAACAATGGGGCTCGTTGTTCACTTAAACTTGAAGAACAATAAATTGGCGAATTGTACTGTTTTGATGCTTTGCATATATGTTTCTTAGACTATATAGACGCAATATATACAAGGATTTCAACCGTCTACCTGTTCCATTCATTGTTCTACTTGTCGAAAGTTACAAATTATTACCGATAAAGGATTAACCATTGGGCTCATTGTTCACTTAAACTTGAAGAACAAAAAATTGGCGAATGGTACAGTTTGGATGCTTTGCATATATGTTTCTTAGATTATATAGAAGCAATATATACAAAGATTTCAACCGTTTACCTGTTCCATTCATTGTTCTACTTGTCGAAATTTACAAATAATTTCCTTTAAAGGATTAACAATGGGGCTCGTTGTTCACTTAAACTTGAAGAATAATAAATTGGCGAATTGTACTGTTTGGATGCTTTGCATATATGTTTCTTAGACTATATAGAAACAATATATACAATGATTTCAACCGTCTACCTATTCCATTCAGTGTTCTACTTGTCGAAATTTACGAATAATTTCCTTTAAAGGATTAACAATGGGGCTCGTTGTTCACTTAAACTTGAAGAACAAAAAATTGATGAATGGTACTGTTTGGATGCTTTTCATATATGTTTCTTAGACTATTTAGAAGCAATATATACATTGATTTCAATCGTCTACCTGTTCCATTCATTGTTCTACTTGTCGAAAGTTACAAATAATTACCGATAAAGGATTAACCATTGGGGCTCATTGTTCACTTAAACTTGAAGAACAAAAAATTGGCGAATGGTACTGTTTCGATGCTTTGTATATATGTTTCTTAGACTATATAGACGTAATATATACAAGGATTTCAACCGTCTACCTGTTCCATTCATTGTTCTACTTGTCGAAAGTTACAAGTAATTTCCGATAAAGGATTAACCATTGGGGCTCATTGTTCACTTAAACTTGAAGAACAAAAAATTGGCGAATGGTACTGTTTGGATGCTTTACGTACATGTTTCTTAGACTATATGGAAGCAATATATACAAAGATTTCAACCGTCTACGTGTTCCAATCATTGTTCAAATTGTCGAAATTTAGAAATAATTTCCTTTAAAGGATTAACAATGGGGCTCGTAGATCACTTAAACTTGAAGAACAAAAAATTGGCGAATTGTACTGTTTGGATGCTATGCATATATGTTTCGTAGATTATATAGAAGCAATATATACATTGATTTCAACCGTCTAACTGATCCATTCATTGTTCTACTTGTCGCAATTTACAAATAATTTCCTTTAAAGGATTAACAATGGGGCTCGTAGTTCACTTAAACTTGAAGAACCAAAAATTGGCGAATTGTACTGTTTGGATGCTTTGCATATACGTTTCTTAGACTATTTAGAAGCAATATATACAAAGATTTCAACCGTCTACCTGTACTATTCATTGTTCTACTTGTAGAAAGTTACAAATAATTTCCATTTCATGATTATCAATGGGGCTCGCTGATCACTTAAACTTGAAGAAGAATAAATTGGCAAATTGTACTGTTTGGATGCTTTGCATATATGTTTCTTAGACCATATAGACGCAATATATACAAGGATTTCAACCGTCTACCTGTTCCATTCATTGTTCTACTTGTCGAAAGTTACAAATAATTTCCGATAAAGGATTAACCATTGGGGCTCATTGTTCACTTAAACTTGAAGAACAAAAAATTGGCGAAAGGTACTGTTTGGATGCTTTGCGTACATGTTTCTTAGACTATATGGAAGCAATATATACAAAGATTTCAACCGTCTACGTGTTCCAATCATTGTTCTACTTGTCGAAATTTACAAATAATTTCCTTTAACGGATTAACAATGGGGCTCGTTGTTCTCTTAAACTTGAAGAACAATAAATTAGCGAATTGTACTGTTTGGATGCTTTGCATATATGTTTCTTATACTATATAGACGCAATATATACAAGGATTTCAACCGTCTACCTGTTCCATTCATTGTTCTACTTGTCGAAAGTTACAAATAATTTCCGATAAAGGATTAACCATTGGGGCTCATTGTTCACTTAAACTTGAAGAACAAATAATTGGCGTATGGTACTGTTTGGATGCTTTGCGTACACGTTTCTTAGACTATATGGAAGCATTATATACAAAGATTTCAACCGTCTACGTGTTCCAATCATTGTTCTACTTGTCGAAAGTTACAAATAATTTCCGATAAAGGATTAACAATGGGGCTCATTGTTCACTTAAACTTGAAGAACAAAAAATTGGCGAATGGTACTGTTTAGATGCTTTGCATATAGGTTTCTTATGCTATATAGTAGCAGCATATACAATGATTTCAACCGTCTACCTATTCCATTCATTGTTCTACTTGTCGAAATTTACAAATAATTTCCGATAAAGGATTAACCATTGGGGCTCATTGTTCACTTAAACTTGAAGAACAAAAAATTGGCAAATGTTAGTGTTTGGATGCTTTGCATATAGATTTCCTAGACTATATAGAAGCAACATATACAAAGAATTCAACCGTCTACCTGTTCTATTCATTGTTCTACTTGTAGAAAGTTGCAAATAATTTCCGATAAAGGATTAACAATGGGGCTCATTGTTCACTTAAACTTGAAGAACAAAAAATTGGCGAATGGTACTGTTTTGATGCTTTGCGTATATGTTTCTTAGACTATATTGAAGCAATATATACAAAGATTTCAACTGTCTACCTGTTCCATTCATTGTTCTACCTGTCGAAAATTACAAATAATTTCCGATAAAGGACTAACAATAGGGCTCATTGTTCACTTAAACTTGAAGAACAAAAAATTGGCGAATGGTACTGTTTGGATGCTTTGCGTACATGTTTCTTAGACTATATGGAAGCAATATATACAAAAATTTCAACCGTCTAAGTGTTCCAATCATTGTTCTCCTTGTCGAAATTTACAAATAATTTCCTTTAAAGGATTAACAATGCGGCTCGTAGTTCACTTAAACTTGAAGAACAAAAAATTGGCGAGTTGTACTGTTTGGATGCTTTGCGTATATGTTTCTTAGAGTATATAGAAGCAATATATAGAAAGATTTCACCCGTCTACCTGTTCCATTCATTGTTCTACTTGTCGAAAATTACAAATAATTTCCGATAAAGGATTAACAATGGGGCTCATTGTTCACTTAAACTTGAAGAACAAAAAATTGGCGAATGGTACTGTTTGGATGCTTTGCGTACATGTTTCTTAGACTATATAGAAGCAATATATACAAAGATCTCAACCGTCTACCTGTTCCATTCATTGTTCTACATGTCGAAAGTTACAAATAATTTCCTTTAAAGGATTAACAATGGGGCTCGTAGTTCACTTAAACTTGAAGAAAAAAAATTGGCGAATTGTACTGTTTTGATGCTTTGCGTATATGTTTCTTAGACTATATTGAAGCAATATATACAAAGATTTCAACTGTCTACCTGTTCCATTCATTGTTCTACTTGTCGAAAATTACAAATAATTTCCGATAAAGGACTAACAATGGGGCTCATTGTTCACTTAAACTTGAAGAACAAAAAATTGGCGAATGGTACTGTTTAGATGCTTTGCATATAGGTTTCTTATGCTATATAGAAGCAGCATATACAATGGTTTCAACCGTCTACCTATTCCATTCATTGTTCTACTTGTCGAAATTTACAAATAATTTCCTTTAGAGGATTAACAATTGGGCTCGTAGTTCACTTAAACTTGAAGAACAAAAAATTGGCGAATTGTACTAGTTGGATGCTTTGCATATATGTTTCTTAGACTGTATAGAAGCAATATATACAATGATGTCAACCGTCTACCTGTTCTATTCATTGTTATACTTGTCGAAATTTACAAATAATTTCCGATAAAGGATTAACCATTGGGGCTCATTGTTCACTTAAACTTGAAGAAAAAAAATTGGCGAATTGTACTGTTTTGATGCTTTGCGTATATGTTTCTTAGACTATATTGAAGCAATATATACAAAGATTTCAACTGTCTACCTGTTCCATTCATTGTTCTACTTGTCGAAAATTACAAATAATTTCCGATAAAGGACTAACAATGGGGCTCATTGTTCACTTAAACTTGAAGAACAAAAAATTGGCGAATGGTACTGTTTGGATGCTTTGCGTACATGCTTCTTAGACTATATGGAAGCAATATATACAATGATTTCAATCGTCTACCTGTTCCATTCATTGTTCTACTTGTCGAAATTTACAAATAATTTCCTTTAAAGGATTAACAATGCGGCTCGTAGTTCACTTAAACTTGCAGAACAAAAGATTGGCGAATTGTACTGTTTGGATGCTTTGCGTATATGTTTCTTAGACTATATAGAAGCAATATATAGAAAGATTTCACCCGTCTACTTTTACTATTCATTGTTCTACTTGTAGAAAGTTACAAATAATTTCCATTTCATGATTATCAATGGGGCTCGTTGTTCACTTCAACTTGAAGAACAATAAATTGGCGAATTGTACTCTTTGGATGCTTTGCATATATGTTTCTTAGACTATATAGAAGCAATATATACAAAGATTTCAACCGTCTACCTGTTCCACTCATTGTTCTACTTGTCGAAAGTTACAAATAATTTCCGATAAAGGATTAACAATGGGGCTCATTGTTCACTTAAACTTGAAGAACAAAAAATTGGCGAATGATACTGTTTAGATGCTTTGCATATAGGTTTCTTATGCTATATAGAAGCAGCATATACAATGATTTCAACCGTCTACCTATTCCATTCATTGTTCTACTTGTCGAAATTTACAAATAATTTCCTTTAGAGGATTAACAATTGGGCACATAGTTCACTTAAACTTGAAGAACAAAAAATTGGCGAATTGTACTATTTGGATGCTTTGCATATATGTTTCTTAGACTGTATAGAAGCAATATATACAATGATGTCAACCGTCTACCTGTTCTATTCATTGTTATACTTGTCGAAAATTACAAATAATTTCCGATAAAGGATTAACAATGGGGCTCATTGTTCACTTAAACTTGAAGAACAAAAAATTGGCAAATGTTAGTGTTTGGATGCTTTGCATATAGATTTCCTAGACTATATAGAAGCAACATATACAAAGAATTCAACCGTCTACCTGTTCTATTCATTGTTCTACTTGTAGAAACTTACAAATAATTTCCCTTTCGTGATTATCAATGGGGCTCGTTGTTCACTTAAACTTGAAGAACAAAAAATTGGAGAATTGTACTGTTTGGATGATTTGCATATATGTTTCTTAGACTATATAGAAGCAATATATACAATGATTTCAACCGTCTACCTGTTCCATTCATTTTTCAACTTGTCGAAATTTACAAATAATTTCCTTTAAAGGATTAAAAATGGGGCTCGTAGTTCACTTAAACTTGAAGAAAAAAAATTGGCGAATTGTACTGTTTGGATGCTTTGCGTATATGTTTCTTAGACTATATAGAAGCAATATATACAAAGATCTCAACCGTCTACGTGTTCCAATCATTGTTCAACTTGTCGAAATTTACAAATAATTTCCTTTAAAGGATTAACAATGGGGCTCGTAGTTCACTTAAACTTGACGAACAAAAAATTGGCGAATTGTACTGTTTGGATTCTTTGCATATATGTTTCTTAGACTATATAGAAGCAATATATAGAAAGATTTCAACCATCTACCTGTTCCATTCATTGTGCTACTTGTCGAAATTTACAAAAAATTTCCCTTTCGTGATTATCAATGGGGCTCGTTGTTCACTTAAACTTGAAGAACAAAAAATTGGCGAATTGTACTGTTTGGATGATTTGCATATATGTTTCTTAGACTATACAGAAGCAATATATACAATGATTTCAACCGTCTACCTGTTCCATTCATTGTTCTACTTGTCGAAAGATACAAATAATTTCCGATAAAGGATTAACCATTGGGGCTCATTGTTCACTTATACTTGAAGAACAAAAAATTGGCGAATTGTACTGTTTGGATTCTTTGCATATATGTTTCTTAGACTATATAGAAGCAATATATACAAAGATCTCAACCGTCTACCTCTTCCATTCATTGTTCTACTTGACGAAATTTACAAATAATTTCCTTTAAAGGATTAACAATGGGGCTCGTAGTTCACTTAAACATGAAGAACAAAAAATTGGCGAATTGTATTGTTTGGATTCTATGCATATATGTTTCTTAGACTATATAGAAGCAATATATACATTGATTTCAACCGTCTACCTGTTCCAGTCATTGATCTACTTGTCGAAAGTTACAAATAATTTCCTTTAAAGGATTAACAATGCGGCTCGTAGTTCACTTAAACTTGAAGAACAAAAAATTGGCGAATTGTACTGTTTGGATGCTTTGCGTATATGTTTCTTAGAGTATATTGAAGCAATATATAGAAAGATTTCACCCGTCTACCTGTTCCATTCATTGTTCTACTTGTCGAAAATTACAAATAATTTCCGATAAAGGATTAACAATGGGGCTCATTGTTCACTTAAACTTGAAGAACAAAAAATTGGCGAATGGTACTGTTTGGATGCTTTGCGTACATGTTTCTTAGACTATATGGAAGCAATATATACAATGATTTCAACCGTCTACCTGTTCCATTCATTGTTCTACTTGTCGAAATTTACAAATAATTTCCTTTCAAGGATTAACAATGCGGCTCGTTGTTCACTTAAACTTGAAGAACAATAAATTGGCGAATTGTACTGCTTGGATGGTTTGCGTACATGTTTCTTAGACTATATAGAAGGAATATATACAATGATTTAACCGTCTACCTGTTCCATTCATTGTTCTACTTGTAGAAAGTTACAAATAATTTCCGTTTCATGATTATCAATGGGGCTCGTAGTTCGGGCATCGCATTTTGTCTTTCGCGTGAAACATTTTCCCATCATTTTTACAGGTTTAAACGACGGAATGAACGACGGAATGAACGACGGCATGAACGACAAAATGAACGGGAAAATGTGTCAGGCAAAATTTCTTGCTCTACTTTACTTTCGTTATCCATCTCGCACTGGGAGAAATAAATTCCCGACCGTGATGCGACGAGCATCCAATGCTTAACCCTTTCGCGACGGGTGCCGTATATATACGGCAGTCACTTGGTGCATCACAGTGGCTGACGTCGCCTATTTACGGCAGTCACTTTTTGGTTCACAGCGGCTGATGCCGTCTAGATTCGGCATTCACTTATTGCTTTGCAGAGGCTGACGCCGATTTTATACGGCAGCCACTTGTTTCACAGCGGCTGGCGCCCACTATACACGACACAGGTTCCTTTGTTAGAGAAATAAAGTATTTTAACACAAAATTGTTTTCCTAAAAATTCCTTGATACGAAAAAAGTGCATTTATTTTCTATATGTTTATAGTGCATCAGATTCAAATAATTTATAACAACCTACAAGAAATAAAGTGAGCCAAATCGCTAATTACATCGGTAAGACCTTTAATATTACTTTTTTGTTCTTAACGTTAATAAATATTTTAGGTTTTATTCTTTTTAAAATGGAATATTAGCGAACAGTGCGTGCAATGGTAAATTGGTGGCAAAGTATCGTTCAGTTGAGCCGTCGCGAAAAGCGACAATGTATCGTTCAGTTGGGCCGTCGCAAAGAGCGACAAGGTATGGTCAATCGTGACGTCGTGAAAAGCGGCGAAGTATGGTACAGGTTCGCCGTCGCGAAAGGGTTAAGGACTAACGCGAAATTTATTCCTTATTAAATTAACCTTACGAATAAGCTTAATCTCAACATACCACGAACGTCTTAAAGTCTAATCCATTACAATTACAATTTGACCGCCCGCCCGCAATATCAATCTGACCTTCGGTATGGGAGCAGTTTTTGTTCACAGTGAAAATCATCCTATCTCGGGGGAAATACAAACACAATCTGAGCCTGTCCAATTAATAGCAAAGATTTCTTTGCAAAATATTGCCTGATTCCTTATCTGCATAGCAGAAAGCAAACCTCTTGGCCAGAAAATGAAAAATGCATTCTGCTTGAAACAGAATGAAGAGAAACATCGTATTGCTTCATGAATGAAGAAAGTCGGACAACAATTATCTCATGAATCAGACTTCGAAAACAATACAGACGATACTTTGATCCAAAAATCAAACGTATCGAAACCATTAACAACGAAACCATTAAGAAATGGTCATCACACGATCGTAACAAATTTTCAGAAGAAATATCTGCAAACCTAACACACAATTTGCAACACAAGATGTCACCGAGAAATATCCATCGAACTCCCTTCGATGTGATTCGATTCATGCAACTCCTGCAATAAAAACTCATTTGTTAGTAAAATGTCATTACACTGTGGTTTCCCCCAGCGTCTCTGGACGCCTGTCTCTCTTAATTTCCATGGGCATGGTCCAATTCATTTCCTCTAAACATCCATTATTAGTATTCCGTCTTCTGCAACAAACTCTCATTAATTTTGCCCAAAACGCGCAACATAAAACGAAATATCACCGACCCTTGAATATTGTAACAGACGAGTATCGAAATTTACGAAAATCAAATGAAGCATAATTTATTAAAAATTGTAGGAAATGCAAATGTTGTAAACTTTACGATAAAGAATGATCAGAAATTTAAAAAAGCAAATATAAAATTTGAAGTTACATATCGAGTCGACAAACGCGAATTGAATATTATGGACAATTTAGCAAATTGTGCAATGTCACAATCATTTGCTATCAAATAAATTACTTGAATGAAAAAAGCTAATTTCGACGCAGTTGCATTCGAAATTATTTGAAACCTTTCCATCATCCGAGCAAAAAAATAAATGCATCACTCTTTAATTCGCGACGCGAAAAGTGTTAAATAAAGACAGACTTCCCCCTTTGCTACAATATAACTCTACCATTTAGTGAAATAAATAAGCAAATATCTAAAAGCGACGCGTTTACTTCTTATCTGTATTTGCTATCCGTCTATCACACTGCAATTTCGATATATATGTTTCGGGCGCAAGTTTGTTATTTTCATTCTATTAAAAAAGTATGCAAAACCCGTGGTCCGTAATTTTTGTAAGAAATTTGCGAGAATTCATCGAAACCTCTACGTCGACGCGGTATTCTCACAAAAATGTCATCGCGATCCAAGTAAAATCCAGACAATATTAAATTAATAACTTTAACCATGACAGCCAGCAGCGTGTTTCCTATTTCACGAATTTTATTAAATTAACTGACACTCATTTTCTATCTGTGTCATCAAATGTGCATATAACTTTTTGCACTTTTATTTGCGGAGTGGTTTCAATGACCACGATGAAATTCATTGACTGATTGGTCTCAATGGACAATACATAATATAACTTGACAAAAATTCTACATAAATCCTCAAAATTTCTTGTATTAAAAGATACATTTGCAGCAGTATTTCTATTTGCAAGCACTTGATTAACAATACAAAAATCATGACATGAAGCAGCCAAAAGGCGCTGAAAATCCCGAAATCATCGAGCAGCCAAGAGGCGCTTTCAATAAAAATCGCGAGAAACCGGTGCCATTTCAGGCTCTTACTGTTCGCAACGCTAGCTCAAAACCCGCCTATTGCCATTTCATGGCTCTCATTCTTCGCAACGCTACTTTAAAACCCGCCTATTGCCATTCCATGGCTATCATACGTAATATTTTTTTTTTCTTTTCACCCCGCTAAAAATATATTTACATTGTCACTCACTGCTAAAACTATGTTTCGAGAAGCAGCAATATGCTGCCACATTACATATACATGCCCATTTGTATTTTGCCTGCCGTTTATCAGGGTAATTGCTATTATATGGTGTCGTCAAAATAAACGAATTTTAAAAAAAAAATACGTAATATTATTTAATAAACAATCGCGTACTGCCATTCCGGGGGCTCTCAGAATTCGCAACACTACCTATCCGGAAAAAAAGAAGCTATCGTTGGGAGCAGGCCTCCTGAGGCACTCCATGGGGAGTTGCATTTTTGCAACTCCAATTGCTGAGTCTCTGACTCAGCAGATGCGCATCTCTCAGCTGCTTTTGTATTTCGCAACGCTAGTTTCGCGATTGTTCAAAAGAAAACCGCGTATAATTCATATTTCGCAACACAAATTTAGAATTTATTAAGAGCAAACTCCCGGACACCCATTTCAGGTGCTAAATCGTGATGCTATACTCTACAAATTATTAAGAAAATACTAATTCGAAATATTCTATAAGATACTAAAACAAACTCCCGTGCTCCTTGAACAAGGGCTATGTCGCAACTCTACTTTAACAATTAATTATTCAAAGACAAACCGGGCACTTTTCGTGCTTTATATCGCAACGCTACTTTTAAGAATTACTGTTCAAAGAAAAACCGGTCACTTTTCGTGCTTCAATTCGCAACGCTACTTCTAAACATCTAATTAAAGCAAGCTCCCGTTCGCCATCTCGGGCGATATCTCTCGCAACTCTATCTCTAATTTAATATAATATTCTAAAAATTAAAAAACCGAGTATATTCATATCGCAACACTAACAACTACCAATTAATTCGAACAAACCCGTGGGTACCATCCGTGGTGACCTTAATTTCGCAACACTAACGAGCAAGGTATACGTAACTCTAATTTCGCAATGAAAAACCGCATGCAGCCAAGATGCGCTCGTTGGACGGGAATGTTACATCCGTCAGAGGACAAATACAGAAAGCGAGCACAGTGAATTAACAAATACTAATAATGACTTTCCATTCTAGAACCCAAAACGGATTCGAGGATGAAAAGCAATTCGCTGCAGCCCTCTTCGTGACAGTTTGTCGGGCCTCTTCGGCACTTGTTAGCCACTTCTTCTGCCGCTAGAGAATGCTCGAATACTTTGCACCAACAAAAGTCTTACTATTATCAAATTCAACAGTGAAAACCACACCACGAGCGTGCAGAGCGTATTCGCTGCTCGTGTAGCACAGTTTTCATAAAAAAAGGCAAAGTATTCGAACATCGCACCGGGAGTTACACCACGTGCGCAAAAAATTTACAAACTAGAAACTACGGTCAAATAGAGGGGGACACTCGGTTTGACCGTAGTTTGATCCCAGGTCCAGGCATATCACTTTTACCCGACCTACACAGAGAATGTGATATCCTGAATTCCTGACCCTTCCTGCTTATATTTAACTCACATTCAAGAACGGTATGCTACCTACGTATCTAAAACCTATATTTAAAAATGCAAATCGCGACACAAATCACACAAACACACATCACTCCACGGTTCTCAATCAGGAACCAATGTGCATGGGCCTGAACTAGAGAGGACTCCCCGGGGTTCCTCCGACACCCGAGTTCACAAACAACATTCATACTCTAAAATGTACGTACCAATTTCCTGAAATCGACTGACAAGGGTGGCGACCATTGCGTTACTTCATTATAATACTCTATCGCGATTTGACAGGTTTATTGTTCGCGACTAAAGTGAACAACAGCCGCGGAACGGAACGTTGGTTCGCTCCCGAATGGAAGCGGCGCGCGAGGACAGGGACTGAGGCGACTGGTCCGATGCACGTTCGGAAGCACGTGGAGGAAAGAAAACTCCCTTACACCAAAACTCGCTTTATTCCGTCTCAAATCAACAAACACAAACACTTGGGTTTTAACGAGGGACAATATCGCGAATCTACGAATAAAAATACGGGTCGCGAAGGCGGACCGCGTGAACAATAATTGCGAAAGCAACTGAACAAAAAGAGATGACTCTCAACGCGCGATGCGTAGTTTATCGCGGCACAGTAGAAAGAAGAGTGAAGCGCGGAACAGGTGCGTTCGCTTGTTCGCGTTACAATTCAGAAAAGAGGGCGCTGAAGTTAGCATAATCGCGAATAGGAGCAGCGAAAGGGCCACGTGGGCCGTGCGTCACAAGGATATAATTGGCTCCCGGGCATCACGCGATGTGACGAGTTCGACATACGAAGACATGGAGATGACCAGTCTTCCTGGACTTCAACGGAAGTACCAGGACCGACTCGTGTGAGCCGAGAGCCCCTCCCTGTGGCGCACAACCCACTGCCAACCCCGAACATGCCGCCCACCTCGAAACAACGGTTTCGATGAACGACTAGAGATGCGAAGGAATCTAGGACATAAATTGAACAGTCCAACCGCCCACCGTGGCGGTGCCAGGACGAGATGGGAAACAAAAAAAATAAGTAGAAGTCGCGCGTCTTCTCAGAGGCGCGATGCGGTACTCGCATGTACAAGCATCGAAGCGGCCGCCCACCACAAGGGTGCCAGGGCGGAGCGCGAACAAAAGGGAGACTGTTGTAAGTAGCAGTTACGCAAAATTAATACAATGATATGGCATAAATAACAAGAAACAAACACAAGCTAGCGCATGACAATAAGTACCTTATATCTAGACTTAACTTAACGATGGCCGGAACGGCTCGAAATATCATTAATGCTGGGGGGTTCTTATCAACTAACGCCGTTATCAATTAGGATAAGTAAAGAAAATACATCGAAAGGTCTTAAATCTAGGAACACAAGCACGTCGCAGAAAAACATTCCCAGTGCCGGAAGGGGGGAGGAACGAGAGTAAAACAATGCACACACGCGAGTAACGCAGTCATGGAGGCGTCGGAGAATCTTTAGATGCACTCCAGATAGGTAACAAACACAGTTTGCCGATCGGCTGCTTATACTCCGCACGAGCAGTTTTGATAGTAACGACGCGCGTAACACTGTCGGGACCCGGGTGAACCTGAACGACGCGGCCGAGCTCTCACTTCGCTGGCGGAAGACAGGAGTTCCGGAGGAGAACCATGCGACCGACCTGGACGGGGGGTTGATCGGTACGCCACTTAGTCCGTTGCTGTAACGTATTGACGTAGTCGGATTGCCAAATGCGCCAAAACCGCTCATTCATTTGGCGGACGAGCTGCCAACGCGAGAGAAGATTCTCGGTCAGGTCAAGGATGGACGGTTCCGGGGGCACGACGATCGCGGCGCCGATCGTGAAATGACCGGGAGTAAGGCACTCGAGGTCATCGAGTGTGTCGGATAAGGGACACTGCGGCCTAGAATTCAGACAGGCTTCGATTCGGCATAAGAGGTTGGACAATTCCTCGAAGGTTAGCGTCCGGTCTCCAACAACACGAGAGAGATGAGTTTTCACACTCCGGACTCCAGCCTCCCACAGACCACCGAAGTGAGGAGCCGAGGGAGGAATGAAGTGCCAAGAGATGCGATCAGACACCGTCGAATTGAGGAAGTCCGGATCACGAAGGGCCGCGCGGTACGCTTTGGTCATTTCACGATCGGCACCGACGAAGGTCGTCCCGTTATCCGAGTACATAGCTTCGGGGATGCCGCGACGAGAACAGAACCGAGAAAATGCACCAATGAATGCCTCGGAGGAATAATCGCTTACTAACTCGAGGTGAATGGCTTTCGAGGTCAGACAAACGAACAACGCGATATATGCCTTGCGAGACCTTGCTCCGCGACCAGGTGAGGAACGAATCCACACGGGACCTGCGTAATCAACTCCTGAGTGTAGAAAACTCCGGAAGGTGGGAGTCACCCGGACACGAGGGAGGTCACCCATGAGCTGACGAGGAACCGCCGCACGTTCACGAGTACATGGGACACAATGATGAATGATGCGACGGACGATTCCACGCGCGCGGAGAAGCCAGTACTCCCGCCGCAGGATGCTGAACGTCAGCTGCGGTCCCGAATGCAGCGCTCGTTGATGGACATGGAGAAGGAGGAGGTCAACGAGCGGATGGGCAGACAGGAGGATTGGGTGGCGGGACTCGAAGGACATTGGAGCATGTCTTAAGCGGCCTCCAACCCGAATAAGGTTATCGGATGATACGAAAGGACGGAGGGAAAGAAGAGGATGCTTAGGAGGGAGTTCCTTTCTAAACGAGAGAAGGTGAAATTCCGCTGGAAAAACTTCACGTTGGATACAGCGCAACCAGAAACAACGAGAACAATTATACTCCTCGGCCGTGACGTGAACACTACCGATAGGGGTTTGGACCATGTCTTTTCGACGGCGACATTGACTAATAAAACGAATAACAAGGGCGGTGATACGGAGTAGTCTGTCCCATGAGGAGTAGCGAACAGATAACTCCCACATGGGTCGGACAGGTGAACACTGGAGAGCG
This sequence comes from Cerceris ruficornis, assembly GCA_963989415.1. Lineage (NCBI taxonomy): Eukaryota > Metazoa > Arthropoda > Insecta > Hymenoptera > Crabronidae > Cerceris > Cerceris ruficornis. The sequence continues at coordinate 34,440 of CAXDIW010000313.1, read as the reverse complement.
GCGGTGACCCTCTCCTCGAGATGAGAGTCAAAGTTGACGTTGGGAGGAGGGGTAGGCCAGGAGACCCGTTCCCCGCGCAACCACGGAGGGCCTCGCCACCAAAGAGAGTGATTGAGGATATCGGTGGGTAGAATTCCGCGAGACGCGACGTCGGCGGGGTTGTCGGACGTCGGAACGTACCGCCACACTGCGGATGGAACGAGTTCATGTATTCGGGCAACACGGTGGGCCACGAATATTTTCCATCGCGATGGGTGCTGCGAAATCCAGTGCAGCACGACAGTAGAGTCGGACCAACAGGTGACGGGTACATTACCGAAACCCATGGACGCGACGGTGAATGAGATGAGACGAGCTAACATCACGGCGGCATTCAACTCGAGGCGGGGTATACTCATCGGTGTCAAGGGGGCGACTTTAGACTTGCCCGCGAGCAAAGAAACAGTGATATGGTTTGATTCAGACAACACCCGGAGGTAAACAGCCGCAGCATAAGCGGAGGAGGACGCGTCGGCAAAACCATGAAGCTCAATGGATGAGACGCTCGCGGAGAGTTGCGTCCATCGAGGTATCTTGACCAGATTTAATTGGCTCAAGTTAGAGGAAAAGGCCGCCCAATCACGAAGAATGGGCGGTGGGACAGGATCGTCCCAGCCGACCTTGCTCCTCCATAGATCTTGCATAACAAGTTTGGCTTTAATGACAACGGGGGTGACCCATCCGAGGGGGTCATATAGTCGCGATATGATTGACAGAACGGCACGCTTAGTAATTGGTTCGCGGTCAAACGGCGACACAGAAAACGAAAATTCATCCCGACTGGGAGACCAGACAATGCCGAGGACCTTCAGACTTTCGTCCGCGGATAGGACCTTGTCGCATGCCAGCCCGTGATCCGACTCATCTACATCAGCGAGCAAGTGCGACGAGTTGCTTGCCCACTTCCGGAGGGTGAAGCCGCCTTTGTTCAAGAGAGAAATAGATTGTTGACGGGCGAGGCGGAGGGAATCGACGTCGTCAGCTCCGAAAAGGACATCGTCGACGTATGTGTTTAGCCGAAGAGTCTCTCGAGCAAGAGGGAAGTCATCACCGTCGTCCTCAGCGAGTTGCTGCAGAACGCGAAGCGCGAGAAAGGGCGCACAGGCCATACCATATGTTACGGTTAACAGTTGAAACTCCTTCAAGGAGGAGGAGGGTTCAGAGAGCCACAAGATTCGCTGGTAGTCGACGTCTCGCGGATCAACGAGGATCTGCCGGTACATCTTAGCGATGTCCGCGGAGTACACGTACCTCCACCGACGCCATCGTAGGATGACCGCAGTCAGGTCCTGCTGAAGTTTTGGACCGGTTAACAAGTGATCGTTTAAAGACGTTCCGTCAGAGGTTCGACATGAGGCGTTGAAAACGACACGCAATCTGCTGGTAGCGCTGTCCGTTCGAAAGACTGGGTGGTGAGGAATGTACACAGTGGTGGAAACAGGAGAGGGAGGTAAACAAGAAACGGCGCGCATGTGGCCGAGTCGTTCATACTCACCCATGAAACTACGGTATTCGCGTTCGAGGTAGGTGTCGCGGGAAAGCCGGCGGGAGATACTACGCGCGAGTTTTTCTGCGGTTTCCCGAGAACGCCCGATCTTAATGGGGGGCCCGACCTTGAACGGAAGTCGCACAATGTAGCGACCCGACGAATCACGAGAATGAGTTTCGCGGAAGAGCGCGTCGCACTGAGCGTCACCGGGTTCCACGACCTGAGAACGGGGCAGCTCCTCAAGCTCCCAGAATCTCCTTACTTCCTCGTCGAGAGAGGGGGTGGTGAAGCAGTGGTACGCCAGGACGCACCGCGGAGTGTCTCGCATGAAGTCCCATTCCTGGTCGTCGGGGACAGGACAGATTGGAGGCTCACGAGGGCCAGTAATGACCCATCCGAAAATCGTCTCCTGCGCGACAGGCTCGCCCCTATTGCCTTTACGAACACCGGTCAACAAAACGTCGTTATAGAGATCGGCGCCAATGATTAAATCGATCCGATGGGAGGAAGCCGGATCATCGTCCGCCCACGTCAGGTCGGCTAAGTGACTAAGACACGCCGCGGGTGGTAATTGTTTAGGCGAATACGCAGTTAGGGCGTCGAGTACAAGTGCCACAGTGGAAAAGACGGGGCCAGTGCGAGCTCGGTGCGCAACGGCCAGATGGACGGCGTGACGTGCCGTCCCGGAGGGTGTACAAGCAATCCCGTGTAAAGGGGTCGGTAAACGAATTCGGTCTGCTCTTAGAATTTGAGCCAAATGCTCACTCACGAAGGTGAGTTCAGATCCGGGGTCAAGAAGGGCACGAAACACAGCAGCACGTCCTCCGAGAACTCCGGCCAAAAGATAGGCAGTGCCAAGAACCATCGCACGGCGCTTTCGAACACCAACTGAAACTTGCAATGCCGTTGCGTCATTTGCCGCGGTGGGGGCGGGCTGATCGGGTGACTGAAGCGCGGGACGGTTGACGTTTACGACCCGCGACGAACCATGCAAAGAGGTGTGGTGCCGCTGACGACACTCCTGACACGTGAATTTGCTTGTACACTCGGAAAGAGAATGACGGGTGCTCATACAATTGAGACAGCGCTTGAACCGGACAGCTATTTCGCGACGCTCGGACGCGGATACACGAAGATAGCGCGGGCATGCTTGCAAGAAGTGGGCAGATTTACATAGCGGGCAGCTACCCTTCGTGGACGACGGGGTGGTGGCAACGTGAACACGAGAAACGGGCAATTTGGAAGGGGGTTGGTGCGTCGCAGGGGAACACTCCTGCAGCGCACAGACTCGCGATGATACGAATGCTTCTAAGTCCTTATAGCTAGGCAAATCGTTACCGTCGCTCGCGCGGTGCGCCCAGGCCTTTCGCGTGACAGGGTCGGTTTTCTGAGCCACGACATGAGTGAACACGTCGTCCAGAAGGGTCGCGTCATCTCTGCACATCCTTTTTAGAGCCGCAATTATACTACTCGCTCGGTCAATTAAGAGCTGTAAGTCGTTCGCGTTTTCTCGCGAAACGGATGGGATCGCGAAAAAATCGGTGACTAATTTAGTTAACAAGCGTCGCTTTTTCTCAAACCGCGCCGTTAACGCGTTCCACGCTACCTGAAAGTTATCTGCGGTGATAGCTAGGTGTTTAATGCAATCGTGCGCGGAGTGGCTTACGCTTGATGTTAGGTAGTGCATCTTGGTGAAGTCCGAGATGTCCTTATTATCCCGCACCAACGTACAGAACTTGTCGCGGAACGACTCCCACTCTTCTATCCTCCCGTCGAACGGTGTCAGTCGGATCGGTGGAAGGGGAACCATAGGGGGAGCAGGACTGCTCCGGCACGACGATGAGTTCATGGCAGGTGGGGATGTTGGAGAAGGGGGCTCCAAACTTTCCAATGCCTCGTTCATGACGTCGAGGGCGCTGCTGTATGCTTCCTCGACCACAGAGAAATGGTCGGCCTCGAAATATTCAACCTGGGCTTGCTGGTCGGCAGGGCACAGCAGAACGTAGGAAACGTGGCCATCTTGGAACTTTTCCCACGTGGTGGTCAGATTCGAGATTCGGGATCGAATCTTGGCGGGCGTGAGAGTGGCTTCGCCGGCCTTTTTAAAGTTCACCAGGGCCTTCTCAATTACCCCTCGCAGCATTTGCTGTTTCACACGAATGTCCTCCATGCTTCGCACAGTTACACCAGTCTGACAGAAGTTCGTAACACCTCGCGCACTATCCGGCTCGAAGGACCAAATTTATGTTCGCGACTAAAGTGAACAACAGCCGCGGAACGGAACGTTGGTTCGCTCCCGAATGGAAGCGGCGCGCGAGGACAGGGACTGAGGCGACTGGTCCGATGCACGTTCGGAAGCACGTGGAGGAAAGAAAACTCCCTTACACCAAAACTCGCTTTATTCCGTCTCAAATCAACAAACACAAACACTTGGGTTTTAACGAGGGACAATATCGCGAATCTACGAATAAAAATACGGGTCGCGAAGGCGGACCGCGTGAACAATAATTGCGAAAGCAACTGAACAAAAAGAGATGACTCTCAACGCGCGATGCGTAGTTTATCGCGGCACAGTAGAAAGAAGAGTGAAGCGCGGAACAGGTGCGTTCGCTTGTTCGCGTTACAATTCAGAAAAGAGGGCGCTGAAGTTAGCATAATCGCGAATAGGAGCAGCGAAAAGGCCACGTGGGCCGTGCGTCACAAGGATATAATTGGCTCCCGGGCATCACGCGATGTGACGAGTTCGACATACGAAGACATGGAGATGACCAGTCTTCCTGGACTTTAACGGAAGTACCAGGACCGACTCGTGTGAGCCGAGAGCCCCTCCCTGTGGCGCACAACCCACTGCCAACCCCGAACATTTATAGAATTATAAATATTTGACATTGTATCGTTTGATATTTGAGGCAATGTATATGGCATATGTTGCACAGATAGAGAGAATTTCATCATTGGCATGCCATATACATCGATGAGTTGTAGTAAGAGTGAAAAGGAGAATAAGGCAAAATATATTGTTGAAGGTTGTATAAATTATTTTATGATACGAGAAAATTTCAAGCGACGCAAGATCCACAGCCTAACACACATCACACACATGTGGAAATTACGTCGTGCACGATTCGCCACCGCAATGTCAGTCGCTGATTTTTAAAAAAAAGGCCGTGCCCACCGCCTTTACCCATTCGAAGTGCACCTGGGCACTCGAATGAGTTCGGGCTTAAAGTGAACACTGCAGAACTTTGTACTCACTGCGTATTTTTGCTGAAAATCCTAGCTAAGAGGATGATTAGAAGAATTCTAACGGTCTGATTTATGAAAAATTGCAGCAAGTGACTCGAATTTGATATTTAATCAAGCAAATGACTCGACTTTTATATTTATTTAAGCACGTGACGCGACTTTCATATTTGTTCATGCAAAGAGAATTTTAATTGAAAAAGTGAACTCTATAGAAGCAAAATACTCTACTTTATATATTTGTAAATATGCAAAATTTACTTTGAATTGAAAATGAATATTAAAAACCGGGAGATCTCGTCATCAGGGGAAGAATTTTAACAGGGAAATGTATTAACTGTCACTCTGACTTCGAGATCTACCCGTCGCGAATTGCCTTCTTGTAGATAATACAATAATTGTTATTGAAACGACGCGAAACAAATTTACAAACTTCCGAAATTTCGTCAATCAAAAGCACAAATCGAGCGATCTATTTTAAAACATAAATCGTCTCGAAGAAAGCAATTAGCCGCGATCTTATAACAAATTTTGTTATAAGAATATTTTTCCAGTGAATATAAAGAACGCACAATACTCGTCAACTGTTCATTTGTGTTGATAAATTCGCAACGCTAACTGTAAATTTCATGATTACATTCATGTAAATAATGCAAAAATCGCGCTACAAGAAGGCCCTGTCCTAAGCTACGATATACATGACAGTACACAAGGAAAATATATAACAGTTTCTACTCACGAGTAATTTTTAAATTACTCGTGTTCACTATGCTCGCTTTATAGAACAATACAACCAATCTCCAGTGCCGCTTCGGACCTTTCGTCCTATGGCATGGTTTGGAGACCGGAGGGACAGTTAAAGTTTTTGACTCACCAGTGTCGAGACACCAGAATACCATTGGTTACCTTAGAATCTCTGCCGCTGCTGTCTCTGCCAGTGTTGTCTCCGCCGCTGTTATCAAGGTTGTCCTCAGGTCATCTCAAGGAATGTCCAAGGTCTAAACAAAACAAAGCATTTCGCATTGCAGGAGGCACCGTTCGTAGAACGTTAAACTGCGTTCCGTTCCGATTTTACAAAGAAAGCTAATTGAATTTTGAAAACAGCGGATGAAAAAAAGTCGTAATTATATATCAAGAAACGTTAAGAGTAGATCGTAAGAATGATTAGTGTATGAATGATTTTCAGAATTGAGAATTCAAGGAGAAGTTATATATCGAACTATGTATCGAAACTTTCCGACAAGTACGTAGAAATAAAACATCTCTGTGTTTACGTTACTCAGCTTCAAGGCGGAAGGTGCATCGCAGTTTCATAGGGTACAGCGATGCCTCACGAATTCGAGCAAAGTCTGTAACAAAAATAAGATGCACATCTTAAATACCTATTCCCTGAAAATTTCATGTCGGGGAATTTTTAATTTTTATTTATTTTATTGGTAGAACATACAATGTAAGGGTATGGAAATTTGATATAAAACTTGTAAGGACGTTTTGGAGAAAATTTTCAAGTAGCAACTGAAACTTGGGGAAAAATTGCGGGGTACATGCGAATTAAAATTTCAGCTCACCTATAAAAGATTTGCCCTTCGCCTGGGAGTGATTGTCGCCGTTCAACCATCCCGTCATTTGACTGTTCTGTAACAAAAAAATTAACATTTTCATTAGTATAAGCCATCTTTGTATTTCTCGACTGTGAATTTTTATTTCTCGATCATGTGATACTTACTTTTTAAATTCGTGAAGCCTTGCCCGATGGAAATCCTTTACACAGCTGCTCCTGTTGCACTGACTCTACTTCCGGCGCGGTATAATTGAAAAAAAGACAATTTGCGACAGAGAATTATTTTCGGCGAACAATTTGACTCTACTTTCGCGTGAAGTTATAAATTTAAGTGTATAATATGAAATACGAAGCAAACACTGACTCTACTTTCGCGTAAAATTACTAGAAATTTAACACTTATTAAAGTATATATAAAATGCGAAACAAACACTCCAGCGATGCCTCACGAATTCGGACAAAGTCTGTAACAAAAATAAAACGCAAAATATAAAATATTTGCTCTCTGAAAACTTGAAAATTCAGCTAATTTTTTATTTAGCATAAAAATGTTGCAAGCATTCTATGAGAACTGCAAAAGCTAATTAATACTTTATTTACGTTAATTAAATTGATGGAGAGAACAAAGTTAAGTTTGCAAGGGAATTGGCAAATATCAAAGTTATGACGTGTGTACGGAATAAAATTTCAACTTACCTTCACAGACTTTGCCCATCGCCAAGGAATGATTGTCGCTGCTCAACCATCCCGTCATTTGACTGTTCTGTAACAAACAAATTAACATTTTGGTTAGTTTATATACATATTTTTTAATTAAAAAATTTCATTTCTCGAGCATCTTATACTTACTTTTAAAATTCGTGAAGCCTTGCCCGATGGAAGTCCTTTCCACAGCTGCTGCTCGATGCACTGTCTCTACTTCCGGTACGATCAATTTAAATAATATAAGGAAGCTACCGCGACCGAGAATCATTTCCGGCGAACAATTTTGACTCTACTTTCGCGGAGAAAAGAATTCTTAATATTTTTAATAATTATTCAAAAGATATTAATAATTATAATAGCGGGTTGCAAACACTGACTCTATGTCGCGTGAATTTGTTATAAATTGAAAAAATATTGAGTAATAAATATATACAGATATAAATATTAATATAATACGAAACAAGCACTGACTCTAGACCGCAATGCGCTCGGCCCCAAATTTTGCTGAAAATAAAAGGGTGGGGTGGGGAACACAAGAAAACAACCATGTTTTTCTTTTTCATATCAAATCAAGTGCTTGCTTCAAGAAATACTGCTTAAAAATTATGTCTTACTCATTGATTCGTCATGTTCTTTGTGTAATACAATACACTATTAATTAAATGTATAAACAATAAATACTGCGAGCTGCCACTGTTAAAGTTATAAGATTAGTCATGCTTATTCCCTATTACATATGAACACTAACCCCCTTCGATAAATTCACGAAAATCTTTATAGAAATTACGGACGAATCTAACGCAGGACCTTAACACCCTACATCGGCAAATACGATTTTTATTTACTTCTATACTTATGCCCTGAAACCTATGTAAATCCATTGCAGCGTCTCAAAACGGAAGGATAAGTCGTAACATGTAAATACCAAGTAAAAACGAATCGCGATTTATTTGTAGCATAGAATTGTAGCCGTCGAAATTTAACACCGCGAATTGGTAAACACTGTCAGAATAAGGAGCAGCTTTCTTGGAAGTCGACTATCGTATTGTAAATATTGACTGAATACTCGTATATTGTAAGAGGTTTCAAATAATCCCGAAAGATTTCAATCGTTGCATGTTTCCGTAGAACCGTATTAATTCGTAGAAATGTAAATTCTATTCGTCGGATGTTCGACTCGATATCAATTAATATGAATATTGTATAAATTCAAACAAAATATCGCGAAGACCCGAAGTAAATGAAAATGTTACTTGCGTATGGCGTCGTAATATCTTACGTTTTGTTGCTCCACCGTGCACGTGCCCGATCGTGCCAGCCCGGAAGGTCGTTCAAAGGATACTCCGAGTCCTGCAAGCACACACGAGTAAACTATTAAATAACTGCGAAAAAGTACAATAATTCCGTATAATCACGTTTCAGAGCAACAATAATCGCGGTCTTCGTCAATAAAATCGAAATACGAAGCTATAGAAGAAGTACTAATGTTGTAGATGAGAAAAGCACCGCGTAAATGTCGCGAGAGGTCAGTGACGTCACCAATTGCGTCGTAATTATTTCGCGATTGTTACTACATTCGTAATTATTATTGTCCAAATTGATTGATATGGTACAGCAGAAGACTATTACGTAGTAGATAAACAAGTGAACTATTTTTTAGCGGTCGGTAAACGAGGGCGATGTAAAAGAAAAGGTACTCACAGCGGATACGTGTTAACGGTTCCAAGTCCGGAGAGAGAAAGAGGTAGGTGACCGCTCAGGTAGGAGTGGGGATAGCTCGCGGCGGCTTGGTTGCCGCTCGGTGGGGGAAAAGCGAGCCAATCAGAATACGGCTGCATGTCACGCGCTACAAGGCCTATCCTCTAGCGCGCCAAAACCAGGGATTTTGAGAAATTTCAAACAAAGAATTATAATATCTCGATATAAGTGATTTGAGCATGAATTATTAAAATAGTTATTAAGTAGAAAGATCTCCACCGGTAATATGTAGAAGATATATCGTTTAGAGCAGAGAAACGAATCTTTTTACTTATTTAAATAACAAGAAGTTATTCTTTACGTGATAATATAGTATTAATGTTCAATGACGATATAAATCAATATTAGAATTTAAAACAATTTGGGTACCAAAATCGTGAGAGCCGATCACATAACTTCAAAAATAACAAAAGGTCTGCCTTCTTTCACTTTGTCTTTAAGTTTGTGGCTTTCTCATGAAGACCATATTTATAATGTTTCCAATTTACATTCGCAGAATAAGAGCATTATCGAGTCAGTTTATTATGCTATATGTACGAGTGAATGAACAACCGAAACAATAGAGACAGCATGATCGCACGAGCAACAGTGATAAAGAGAAAACATCTGACCACCGTTGACTCATCTCCAATGCGAGGCTTAACTTCTACTTAATCGCGTAATCTTAAAGCTACCTTAAACGCAAATTCTTCATCGGCCCAGTCAGAGGGTCTGGCTTACACCGACACAGTGCCCCCCCCATCGGACGGTATGAAGCACATATGTCAGATAAGCACATATGTCAAGACACTCGTCGGTCTTCTGGACAGGGGCTGCAATTGGGATAGGAAGTAAGTAACGAGGACGGCTACACGAGAAAAACGTTTGCCTTCTTTCGCATATTTTCGAGAGCATGGAATTGAGTTACGATGACACTCTTGCATTCATTTTTACGCTTAGGTGACATTTTTAAATCTAACTTAAATCTTACTGGAACTATCTTAACGCTAAACGATGTCTTCTTTCGAGGTGATGACTGGAACTTTTAATCAACGAAGAGTTAAAGAATTGTTGTCACCAAAGAAAGAAAACGAATAGTCAGAGATAAAAGCGAACAAATCTGCCCAACGTTGACTCTTCTTCGATGCGAAGCTTAATTTCTACTTAATCGCGTAACCTCAAAGCTAACTTAAACGCAAATTCTTAGATGTAACTAATTGTAAGACTAGGAATCCGAACATTCGGTAGCCAAGGCTGCCGAATATTCGGATTTCGTGGCTATTCGCTCGATATCACTTGCTATTTAGTACTACTATTTAACAAAATATCGTACTAAAAGCACGTTTAATAAAAGTTAAAATCATAGCAAGTGTAATCAACCCAGGTCCCACCGCGAGGAGGTTGCCACGAAACGGGACCCAAAAATGCATGCCCAACCAACCTCCATTTCATTCTGCTCTTCCTCTGAGACACTTTCCCTCGACATTGACGAATTCAATGTCGAGAGAAAGTGTAGCAGAGGAATCGCCGACTCTACTTTACTTATTCCGTTTCGCGAAAAGAGATAGACACCCGCCGAATGGTGTCGATCTTCCTTTACAATATTTACTTATTCGACATTCCTAATTCTTATCTTACTTTCCGCACGCAATAACTCTTACAAAACCATAATATCGCATCCATGCTCAAGAAATATCCGAGAAGAAGGCAAACGACTTTGAAAAGCAAAATGAAAACGCGATCGCGAAAGGGGGAAGAAAGTTAGTCTTCTGCGGCTGGAGTCCAGTTGCACCCCTTCCTGAGACGGACTGGGTTGGTACGATCTGTAGCTGAACCGGATTATCTGCCAGGCGGATCATGATCCAACTTGAACCACGACGGGGTTGCGTCTTTGAGCCCTCGGGTCGTACGTCGACCGATGACAAAGGCGATCATCCGGTCGGTGGTGGAGCACTGGCCAGTCGCGTACCGTAACTGGACGCGATGAGTGCCAGAGGTCACGTCTTACAACGACGAGGCTGCGTAACGTGGCGGCTCATCGGCCCAGTCAGAGGGTCCGGCTTACACCGACACAGTGCCCCCCCATCGATCGGTATGAAGCACATATGTCATAAGTCGATCGTACGACCTTCGACTCAAAGACCAACCCTGAAGACGTCCCTGGGCCGTAGAACCACGCTTCTCGCCTCCGCGCCGCCGCAGAAACACTCGTCGGTCTTCTGGACAGGGGCTGCAATTGGGATAGGAAGTAAGTAACGAGGACGGCTACACGAGAAAAACGTTTGCCTTCTTTCGCATATTTTCGAGAGCATGGAATTGAGTTACGATGACACTCTTGCATTCAATTTTACGCTTAGGTGACATTTTTAAATCTAACTTAAATCTTACTGGAACTATCTTAACGCTAAACGATGTCTTCTTTCGAGGTGATGACTGGAACTTTTAATCAACGAAGAGTTAAAGAATTGTTGTCACCAAAGAAAGAAAACGAATAGTCAGAGATAAAAGCGAACAAATCTGCCCAACGTTGACTCTTCTTCGATGCGAAGCTTAATTTCTACTTAATCGCGTAACCTTAAAGCTAACTTAAACGCAAATTCTTAGATGTAACTAATTGTAAGACTAGGAATCCGAACATTCGGTAGCCAAGGCTGCCGAATATTCGGATTTCGTGGCTATTCGCTCGATATCACTTGCTATTTAGTACTACTATTTAACAAAATATCGTACTAAAAGCACGTTTAATAAAAGTTAAAATCATAGCAAGTGATATCGACCCAGGTCCCACCGCGAGGAGGTTGCCACGAAACGGGACCCAAAAATGCATGCCCAACCAACCTCCATTTCATTCTGCTCTTCCTCTGAGACACTTTCCCTCGACATTGACGAATTCAATGTCGAGAGAAAGTGTAGCAGAGGAATCGCCGACTCTACTTTACTTATTCCGTTTCGCGAAAAGAGATAGACACCCGCCGAATGGTGTCGATCTTCCTTTACAATATTTACTTATTCCACATTCCTAATTCTTATCTTACTTTCCGCACGCAATAACTCTTACAAAACCATAATATCGCATCCATGCTCAAGAAATATCCGAGAAGAAGGCAAACGACTTTGAAAAGCAAAATGAAAACGCGATCGCGAAAGGGGGAAGAAAGTTAGTCTTCTGCGGCTGGAGTCCAGTTGCACCCCTTCCTGAGACGGACTGGGTTGGTACGATCAGTAGCTGAACCGGATTATCTGCCAGGCGGATCATGATCCAACTTGAACCACGACGGGGTTGCGTCTTTGAGCCCTCGGGTCGTACGTCGACCGATGACAAAGGCGATCATCCGGTCGGTGGTGGAGCACTGGCCAGTCGCGTACCGTAACTGGACGCGATGAGTGCCAGAGGTCACGTCTTACAACGACGAGGCTGCGTAACGTGGCGGCTCATCGGCCCAGTCAGAGGGTCCGGCTTACACCGACACAGTGCCCCCCCATCGATCGGTATGAAGCACATATGTCATAAGTCGATCGTACGACCTTCGACTCAAAGACCAACCCTGAAGACGTCCCTGGGCCGTAGAACCACGCTTCTCGCCTCCGCGCCGCCGCAGAAACACTCGTCGGTCTTCTGGACAGGGGCTGCAATTGGGATAGGAAGTAAGTAACGAGGACGGCTACACGAGAAAAACGTTTGCCTTCTTTCGCATATTTTCGAGAGCATGGAATTGAGTTACGATGACACTCTTGCATTCAATTTTACGCTTAGGTGACATTTTTAAATCTAACTTAAATCTTACTGGAACTATCTTAACGCTAAACGATGTCTTCTTTCGAGGTGATGACTGGAACTTTTAATCAACGAAGAATTAAAGAATTGTTGTCACCAAAGAAAGAAAACGAATAGTCAGAGATAAAAGCGAACAAATCTGCCCAACGTTGACTCTTCTTCGATGCGAAGCTTAATTTCTACTTAATCGCGTAACCTTAAAGCTAACTTAAACGCAAATTCTTAGATGTAACTAATTGTAAGACTAGGAATCCGAACATTCGGTAGCCAAGGCTGCCGAATATTCGGATTTCGTGGCTATTCGCTCGATATCACTTGCTATTTAGTACTACTATTTAACAAAATATCGTACTAAAAGCACGTTTAATAAAAGTTAAAATCATAGCAAGTGTAATCGACCCAGGTCCCACCGCGAGGAGGTTGCCACGAAACGGGACCCAAAAATGCATGCCCAACCAACCTCCATTTCATTCTGCTCTTCCTCTGAGACACTTTCCCTCGACATTGACGAATTCAGTGTCGAAAGAAAGTGTAGCAGAGGAATCGCCGACACTACTTTACTTATTCCGTTTCGCGAAAAGAGATAGACACCCGCCGAATGGTGTCGATCTCCCTTTACAATATTTACTTATTCGACATTCCTAATTCTTATCTTACTTTCCGCACGCAATCACTCTTACAACACCATAATATCGCATCCATGCTCAAGAAATATCCGAGAAGAAGGCAAACGACTTTGAAAAGCAAAATGAAAACGCGATCGCGAAAGGGGGAAGAAAGTTAGTCTTCTGCGGCTGGAGTCCAGTTGCACCCCTTCCTGAGACGGACTGGGTTGGTACGATCTGTAGCTGAACCGGATTATCTGCCAGGCGGGTCAGAATCCAACTTGAACCACGACGGGGTTGCGTCTTTGAGCCCTCGGGTCGTACGTCGACCGATGACAAATGCGATCATCCGGTCGGTGGTGGAGCACTGGCCAGTCGCGTACCGTAACTGGACGCGATGAGTGCCAGAGGTTACGTCTTACAACGACGAGGCTGCGTAACGTGGCGGCTCATCGGCCCAGTCAGAGGGTCCGGCTTACACCGACACAGTGCCCCCCCCCCCCCATCGATCGGTATGAAGCACATATGTCATAAGTCGATCGTACGACCTTCGGCTCAAAGACCAACCCTGAAGACGTCCCTGGGCCGTAGAACCACGCTTCTCGCCTCCGCGCCGCCGCAGAAACACTCGTCGGTCTTCTGGACAGGGGCTGCAATTGGGATAGGAAGTAAGTAACGAGGACGGCTACACGAGAAGAACGTTTGCCTTCTTTCGCATATTTTCGAGAGCATGGAATTGAGTTACGATGACACTCTTGCATTCAATTTTACGCTTAGGTGACATTTTTAAATCTAACTTAAATCTTACTGGAACTATCTTAACGCTAAACGATGTCTTCTTTCGAGGTGATGACTGGAACTTTTAATCAACGAAGAGTTAAAGAATTGTTGTCACCAAAGAAAGAAAACGAATAGTCAGAGATAAAAGCGAACAAATCTGCCCAACGTTGACTCTTCTTCGATGCGAAGCTTAATTTCTACTTAATCGCGTAACCTTAAAGCTAACTTAAACGCAAATTCTTAGATGTAACTAATTGTAAGACTAGGAATCCGAACATTCGGTAGCCAAGGCTGCCGAATATTCGGATTTCGTGGCTATTCGCTCGATATCACTTGCTATTTAGTACTACTATTTAACAAAATATCGTACTAAAAGCACGTTTAATAAAAGTTAAAATCATAGCAAGTGTAATCGACCCAGGTCCCACCGCGAGGAGGTTGCCACGAAACGGGACCCAAAAATGCATGCCCAACCAACCTCCATTTCATTCTGCTCTTCCTCTGAGACACTTTCCCTCGACATTGACGAATTCAGTGTCGAAAGAAAGTGTAGCAGAGGAATCGCCGACACTACTTTACTTATTCCGTTTCGCGAAAAGAGATAGACACCCGCCGAATGGTGTCGATCTCCCTTTACAATATTTACTTATTCGACATTCCTAATTCTTATCTTACTTTCCGCACGCAATCACTCTTACAACACCATAATATCGCATCCATGCTCAAGAAATATCCGAGAAGAAGGCAAACGACTTTGAAAAGCAAAATGAAAACGCGATCGCGAAAGGGGGAAGAAAGTTAGTCTTCTGCGGCTGGAGTCCAGTTGCACCCCTTCCTGAGACGGACTGGGTTGGTACGATCTGTAGCTGAACCGGATTATCTGCCAGGCGGGTCAGGATCCAACTTGAACCACGACGGGGTTGCGTCTTTGAGCCCTCGGGTCGTACGTCGACCGATGACAAATGCGATCATCCGGTCGGTGGTGGAGCACTGGCCAGTCGCGTACCGTAACTGGACGCGATGAGTGCCAGAGGTTACGTCTTACAACGACGAGGCTGCGTAACGTGGCGGCTCATCGGCCCAGTCAGAGGGTCCGGCTTACACCGACACAGTGCCCCCCCATCGATCGGTATGAAGCACATATGTCATAAGTCGATCGTACGACCTTCGGCTCAAAGACCAACCCTGAAGACGTCCCTGGGCCGTAGAACCACGCTTCTCGCCTCCGCGCCGCCGCAGAAACACTCGTCGGTCTTCTGGACAGGGGCTGCAATTGGGATAGGAAGTAAGTAACGAGGACGGCTACACGAGAAAAACGTTTGCCTTCTTTCGCATATTTTCGAGAGCATGGAATTGAGTTACGATGACACTCTTGCATTCAATTTTACGCTTAGGTGACATTTTTAAATCTAACTTAAATCTTACTGGAACTATCTTAACGCTAAACGATGTCTTCTTTCGAGGTGATGACTGGAACTTTTAATCAACGAAGAGTTAAAGAATTGTTGTCACCAAAGAAAGAAAACGAATAGTCAGAGATAAAAGAGAACAAACCTGCCCAACGTTGACTCTTCTTCGATGCGAAGCTTAATTTCTACTTAATCGCGAAATCTTAAAGCTAACTTAAACGCAAATTCTTAGATGTAACTAAAACTAGGAATCCGAACATTCGGTAGCCAGGGCTACCGAATATTCGGATTTCGTGGCTATTCGCTCGATACCACTTGCTATTTAGTATTATTATTGAACAAAGGATCGTGCTAAAAGCACATTTAATAAAATTTAAAATCATAGCAAGTGATATCGACCCAGGTCCCACCGCGAGGAGGTTGCCACGAAACGGGACCCAAAAATGCATGCCCAACCAACCTCCATTTCATTTTGCTCTTCCCCTGAGACACTTTCCCTCGACATTGACGAATTCAATGTCGAGAGAAAGTGTAGCAGAGGAATCGCCGACTCTACTTTTCTCATCCCGTTTCGCGAAAAGAGATAGACACCCGCCGAATGGTGTCGATCTCCCTTTACAATATTTGCTTATTCTAAACTAAACTAAACTCTTAAATCTAGCCTTACTTACTATTTGCAGTAAGTACAGGAAGAGAATAAACTATAGGGAAGCAGATCGCAGCAGCCTTTAACTTCGTTCGAGAAGAGAGGCAGATTATTATATCGTATTAATTTCTCAGCATTAGATATTGTTATAATGAACGAATTATTTTTGAATGTATTAGAGGTTAATTTTTCTTGCAACTAAGATCCTGCCTGTAGCATTGCTAAATTTCATTAAAATCTAGTAAGACATCTATCCGAGGACTAAGTTCTCTTAAACTTAAAAGCTTTCCTATTCAGTAACTTACTATTCTTAAAATTAAAAGTCTGCCTGTTCGGTTAATAACTTGTCTTAGAACAAGATATTAATAATTTGTCTTAAAGCTAAAAACCTGCCTATTCGTTAACTAACTCGTCTTAAAATTAATATCCTGCCTATTCTGATAGGAACATACATTAAAATTAAGAGTTGACCACCTCCATAAAGACGATATCTTGCCTTAATATTTAAAACCTGCCTATTCAGTGACTAACTCATTTTAAAGCTAATAGCCTGCCTATTCAGCGACTAACTCATCTTAAAGCTAATACCCTGCCTATTCAGTGATTAACTCGTCTTAAAACTAAACGCCTGCCTATTCTGAAACTAACTCGCCTTAAAATTAAGAGCTGGCCGGCTCGATACATGCACTATTTTGTCTTAAAATTTAAAACCTGTCTATTCAACAACTAACTCGTCTTAAAACTAAACGCCTGCCTATTCTGAAACTAATTCGCCTTAAAATTAGGAGCTGGCTGGCTCGATAAATGAATGTCTTGTCTTAAAATTTAAAACCTGCCTATTCAGTAACTAACTCGTCGTAAAATTCGAAGCCTGCCTTTTCGATAGCTAAGTTTTATAAAAATTAAAGTCCCATATATTCGATAATTAAGAGCTCTTAGAAGTAACGTCGTTACCATGTTTCCTTAATAACGAATAACCTGCCTATTAAGGAATTAAGTTCAATTCCAAAATGTTTGATAGTTAAAACCTCATGCAAAATATATAGGATTTAAGTTTCTTGAAAAATAAGAAATAGCCTTCTCCGAAAACTTAGTTTATCCGGTTACAAAAATATACTTAAACCAAACATCTGCTTGTGCGATGTGTAGATTCCATTGAAACTGAAGAAGTTGCCTCCCGATAACAAAGACCTTCTAAATTCCTGAGAATCGGATTTAACTGACACCTGAAATCTTTTGAGAATCAGAGACTTAACTATACGAAAACTAATTTTACCAGTTTCGATGATAATCTCAAATCGTTGGTTATCATCGTCATCACCATCATCGTCATCGTTATCGTGGAAGATCGGAATATTATACATTAAAAGAGAACGACCCACTTTCGCTACAGTATACACAGAATATCATATACGCGAGAAAACTCGAAAGAAAATTCGCCATCGATCTAAAGTCCTCGATTGCACTATCATAAAGTAAGAATGCGAGCTTATGGAACTCCATGTAATTGCAAATGTACGATAAAAATAAACCATGATTTGTGCAAAGCATTTGGGAAAATGTATCGGCGGAACTTTATCCTCGATGAAAAATTGAATTGAGAAAACAGGTAATTCGAACGGCCAACAGTCACAGTATCAATATTATTGTAGAATAAGATGAAATATTTTGACAATATATTAATTCAATTAATAGTTCGTAATGTTCCATTTGACAAACGCTTGCGAAAACAGCTTCACTTTATTATTAATCATAGTTATTTTAATCGTAAAAAGAACGCGAGCACCTGTTTCCGAAGCGCTACGGAAATTCGCGGCTAACGGAATCGCGAGTATCTTTCCGAGGTGCTGTCAATTTTCGCAACACTAATTTCGCGTACGAGCAATAATCGCGAGCGCCTACGCGAGGCGCTGTGAATTTTCGCAACACTAATTTTGCGACGAGCAAAATCGCGAGCATCTTAGCGAGACGCTGTGAATTTTCGCAACGCTAAGTTCGCGAAGAGTGATCGAACAAAATCGCGGGCAACCTCTACCGAGGTGCACTTTTAATTTCGCAACTCTAATAATTGCGAATATTTTATACAATTGACGGGATAGTATCCCGCACTGGCGTCATGACGTAGACGCAGTACTGTACTGCGATATTAATCGCAATTCTGCGATATTAACCGCAATTTTGCGATATTAATCGCAGTGTTGCGATTTTTCGCAGAGCTGAAATCGCGAATATAATATCGAACAAACCGTGTACTTAGTTTCTCAACACTACTTTAAAAAAGAAAGAGAATTGTAAATCGCGTATACATTTTCGCAACACTACTTTGAAAAATAAAGAAAAGGGCAAAATCGCGTATAAATTTTCGCTACACTACCCTGAAAAATAAAGAAAAGAGCAAAATCGCGTGTAAATTTTCGCAACACTACCCTGAAAAATAAAGAAAACAGCAATATCGCGTATAAATTTTCGCCACACTACTTTGAAAAAGTAAAGAAAAGGACAAAATCGCGTTTAAATGTTCGCTACACTACCCTGAAAAATAAAGAAAAGAGCAAAATCGCGTATAAATTTTCGCAACACTACTTTATAAAATAATGAAAGAAGCAAAGACGCGTATTGTTATTTTCGCGACACTAATTTCGCGGACGAAGCCGAATTCGCAGCTTTTTGCTGCGATGCGGCGAAGCAACTAACTACCACACAACTATTACTACTACTACTACAAGCGAACATAGTGAAAAAGTAGTAACGTAAAACATAAACTTACTGTATATTTCTGAAAGAAAAAGGAAAGAATTAGGGTTACAACCTGAAAATCCTAACGAGAATGATTAATTAATATAATAAAAGCGGCGTAAGAAATTTCAATAAATAACATGACTTTAAATGAGAATTGAAATCTATTAAAGTGACTCTACGTAGAGCATTGACACTCTATATGCAAATGAATTTAAAAGTGAATTGTAATTGACTAAAAGTGACTCTACTGAGATCATTGAAATTTGTCGGTCAATACCATCGTCAAAGTAATTCGTCGAAAAATTCAATATACATTCGTTATTATTACTTTGACATTGGAATTGACCATCCGCGAAATTCTTACATACTAAACATCCTAGAAAAATCGTTACTACTCGCGACTATGGTACTAATTACCATAATCGCGGTCACTATGTTCGCAAACTACTAGCACACATAAAATACAACCAGTCGTTCGGTGCCGTTTCGGACCATTCGTCCTGCGGCATGATCGAACGACCGGAGGAACTTTGAATTTTGTCACTCACCAACCGAGGAAAGTGATAGTTGAAAAGTGTTTACCTCCACGTTGAGATCGTAGTCCATGGTCCGGCTGCATCCATGGTCCGGCTGCATCCATGGTCCGGCTGCATCCATGGACCGGCTGCATCCATGGTCCGGCTGCATCCATGGTTGGGCTGCGTCCATGGCCTGGCTGCATCCATGGCCTGGAGATTGTCCTTTCTTTAACACAAGAGAAGACAACATTATAGAATCTCTAAGGAGAATTATTTGAATATACGGTGGGTAAAATTAAACTCTAATTTAATTCTCTTAACCGTTTGAGTCTCAGGATATATTGGACAAATTTTGAGAGAAATAAAACAATTTTCTTTATAGAGATAGAATATAACGGATCTTTTTGATACTGAGACTCAAACGGTTAAAGTGAACTTTAAGTTCCAATTGAAATAGGGGTCGATTAATGAAAATGTTAGTGAAATAATGAAACTTACATCCTCCATCGTCCACCGACTGCACGATGGAGGTACTCTCCGCAGGAGCAGGTGCTGACCCGCGAGTTTCGCGATTTCGGTGATCGGTATTCGCGACCGGTACGTTGAAACGATTTACGGTACGAACGAACACTGGCTCTACTTGCGCGAATACTCGTTTCGAGTATGTTTTAAATATATGCGATACAAAACCCGGCACTGACTCTAAGACCGATAAATCGGTCGCAAATTTTAATATGCAAGCGTTTGTCAATGAAACATTACATTTATATAATCGAGATACTTTAATTATAAGGTATTGAAATTAAAATTATATCGTATACTGTGATTATACCGTATGTCGTTCGAATTACTATTGAATGACAAAATAATAAAAAATTTCAACGATACAGTTCCCCAAACGAGTTACACAGATCAAAGTCCCATTTCTAATTGAAGATTTCATAATTCTGTGAACTTCTAAGCGCGAATGTTATTCTATACTCGCACTACAGACTTTACGATAGTGCAATCGAGTTCTTGAAAGACGGCAGCTTCTACTATATCATTTGAAAAATATCAAGAATCTCGAAACACGGGGAAATTGTAGCGAAAGTGAGTCATTTCTCATTTAACGTGAGTTCCAACTGATTGAGAATGGCCCAATATCCCAAAACCTTCTGCCGGAGATACTGTAAACAGAAATAACAATCGGACTTGAAAAAATGAATCTATTTTTGTGAAAATTAATTAAGAACTGACATTACGGAGGAAATGGAGGTGGAAATATTGAGCTACGATAATTGCGAGTTTCGAGGAAAGAGAAAATGAATTGATAACATAATACAACATCTACGGGAACCAACTATCGAAAATAAATGTGCAATATTTTAATGGTTATTTCACAACACGTTGTGTTCAATCGCTTAAATTAATTAGAAACACTGGCGCGAAACCGTAACTTTAAGTTATTGACATTTACACGAAGTAATCACTTTATGTCACTGACACTATAACAACACGTTGTATTTAATCGCTTAAATTATTCAAAATCACTTGCACGAAACTATCACTTTGTGTCACTAACACTTCCACAAAACGTTATATTTAATTGTCGAAATAATTTAAAAATACTTGCACAAAATTGTCACTTGATGTCACTGACACATCCACAAAACCTTGTATTTAATTGTCGAAATAATTTAAAAACACTTGCACAAAACTGCCACTTGATGTCACGGACACATCCACAAAACGTTGTATTCAATTGTTAAAATGATGTAAAAACACTACAAGTAACGATCACTTGATGTCACTGATACTTCCACAAAACGTTGTATTTAATTGTCGAAATTATTTAAAAACACTTGCACAAAACTGTCACTTGATGTAACTGACCCATCCACAAAACCTTGTATTTAATTGTCGAAATAATTTAAAAACACTTGCACAAAACTGCCACTTGATGTCACTGACACATCCATAAAACGTTGTATTTAATTGGCGAAATAATTTAAAAACACTTGCACAAAACTGTCACTTGATGTCACGGACACATCCACAAAACGTTGTATTCATTTGTTAAAATGATGTAAAAACACTACAAGTAACGATCACTTGATGTCACTGATACTTCCACAAAACGTTGTATTTAATTGTCGAAATAATTTAAAAACACTTGCACAAAACTGCCACTTGATGTCACGGACACATCCACAAAACGTTGTATTCAATTGTTAAAATGATGTAAAAACACTACAAGTAACGATCACTTGATGTCACTGATACTTCCACAAAACGTTGTATTTAATTGTCGAAATTATTTAAAAACACTTGCACAAAACTGTCACTTGATGTAACTGACCCATCCACAAAACCTTGTATTTAATTGTCGAAATAATTTAAAAACACTTGCACAAAACTGCCACTTGATGTCACTGACACATCCATAAAACGTTGTATTTAATTGGCGAAATAATTTAAAAACACTTGCACAAAACTGTCACTTGATGTCACGGACACATCCACAAAACGTTGTATTCATTTGTTAAAATGATGTAAAAACACTACAAGTAACGATCACTTGATGTCACTGATACTTCCACAAAACGTTGTATTTAATTGTCGAAATTATTTAAAAACACTTGCACAAAACTGCCACTTGATGTCACTGACACATCCATAAAACGTTGTATTTAATTGGCGAAATAATTTAAAAACACTTGCACAAAACTGTCACTTGATGTCACGGACACATCCACAAAACGTTGTATTCAATTGTTAAAATGATGTAAAAACACTACAAGTAACGATCACTTGATGTCACTAACACTTCCACAAAACGTTATATTTAATTGTCGAAATAATTTAAAAATACTTGCACAAAATTGTCACTTGATGTCACTGACACATCCACAAAACCTTGTATTTAATTGTCGAAATAATTTAAAAACACTTGCACAAAACTGCCACTTGATGTCACGGACACATCCACAAAACGTTGTATTCAATTGTTAAAATGATGTAAAAACACTACAAGTAACGATCACTTGATGTCACTGATACTTCCACAAAACGTTGTATTTAATTGTCGAAATTATTTAAAAACACTTGCACAAAACTGTCACTTGATGCAACTGACCCATCCACAAAACCTTGTATTTAATTGTCGAAATTATTTAAAAACACTTGCACAAAACTGTCACTTGATATAACTGACCCATCCACAAAACCTTGTATTTAATTGTCGAAATAATTTAAAAACACTTGCACAAAACTGTCACTTGATGTCACTGACACATCCACAAAACCTTGTATTTAATTGTCGAAATAATTTAAAAACACTTGCACAAAACTGTCACTTGATATCACTGACACATCCACAAAACCTTGTATTTAATTGTCGAAATAATTTAAAAACACTTGCACAAAACTGTCACTTGATGTCACTGACACATCCACAAAACCTTGTATTTAATTGTTGAAATAATTTAAAAACACTTGCACAAAACTGTCACTTGATGTCACTGACACATCCACAAAACCTTGTATTCAATTGTCGAAATAATTTAAAAACACTACAAGTAACTATCACTTGATGCCACTAATACTTCCACAAAACATTGTATTTAATTGTTAAAATTATTTAATATCACTTTTAATTTATTGTTTAAGTAGTTTAATATTATAGCACACATGCACTAATAGTCGTAATCCAAGATCAAGAGTGACTAGGTACCCATATGCAAGTGCACAAATATACATAGGGACCAACCTGTCAAATCACGCGACCCGTTCGATGTCTGAAGCTGTACTGTGCTCTCCCGCCTCAGCGAGGTGGCTCGCTGAACATGCGTAGTGCACCTTACGTATTGAGATCCCCTTTCTCCATGGATAATTTTGCAAACTTCGGTTATTACAATAATTTTCGTCAATAATCGTTTATTACAGATGTAATTATTATTTAATAACTTGTCTCTGCTTATTTTTAATAAATCTTATGGTGAATAAAAATTATAGGAGTGAAGTACGTGAGTTTATAATTGACGATGTACTTTTCAATGCTTACGAATATTTGATTCTTTGTGTAATACTTTTATCTTATTGATAAATAATATATTTGCAGCTATCTTCGATGAATTTCAAGCAACCTCCAATATTATTTGGGGAATATAATGTAAGAAATATATAAGGAAAGGATTTTCGAAGGTAGACACCTCGTTCGCCGACTGCGCGTGCTAAGCTAGTTTACCAACCGCACCAACTCGATACTCTGATTGGACGAACGATGCAAAAGGAAGAAAAAACGAAAATTATTGTTGTTATAATTTAGTTAGAGACAACGGAACTGTTCCACGCTGAACGTATTCAGTTTTTGGCAGATATTATCTCTCAAAACGGAGGGTTCAAATACATTTCATACCATCAAAATAGAAGGTTCCTGCTTGACTGCAATCCGATAGCGATAACGTTATCAAGAACTTCTATTTTATAGACGGTCGAACAAGTTGAAATATTTTACCATCCCTTATTTTGTTATCATCCCGCTGCTTTAACGAACACGGTTAACATCCTAGTCCAAATAAAATATGTTTTGCAATATTTCATCCCAACAAAGTAAGCATTACTGTATGCCAGTATAATGCAATTATATCTTTTATAATCTATAGTATCTTCTATGATATAGTAATTAAACCAATACAACCAATTCCTATTACTATCATGATTTTCTCCGGTACAATACATTTCCAATTGTTTTCTCAAGCCTTTCGTCGAGCCATTCAGGCAGACTTTCAAGTTGAATTCCTTTGCAATCATTTGACAAAACGCACTCCATTACATACGTCCTTTATTCCCTGACATTTGCAAATCGATACACAATGCTTCCGAAGCACATTTACGAATGTTGCACAACAGATCGCCGGAGGCTTTTTTGTAAAGGTCAAGTGCTTGGATCCACACGTTTACCATGGAATTTGCAATACAAAATTCTCCATTCGCATGTATATTTTACTAGTATGCAAATACTTGACAACCTCGACCGACGAAAGAATAATAATTTTGCACAACCTCTACGCGATATATTAGGAAACATCAACAAAAGAGCTTTCACCGTCTAACCAGCTGCATAATAAATTTTCGAGGCTACATAACAAATATTCAAATTTTACGATAACACGATAACAATAATTCGAAATTATTCTCTATATTTTTTACGACTATCCCATTTATCAGGGCTTCGAATAAGCGCGAAAATAATATTATATATTCAGTATTTAATATTTTGATGACGCTCCCGTCAATTTTCTCACATTCGCTGTATGGTCCGAGGGAAAATCGATGGAACTTCGTTAACTATGATTTCTCCCCAACGTGGTCACCGTAAAGCAATTATCAGTCGAAGAGAGAACGTCTTCTGAGCATTTACTCCCTTTCATTGGCGAAAATGGCATTGGAGGTCGAATTACCCCGGTTTTTGCATCGTCGCTTTGTCAGCCAACGATATTTCGCACCGTTCAACCGAGAGCATCGTCGAGCCTCCACTTCTATCCACGAATCTAACGCGATAGATCAAAGTTTTTCAATTTCAATACGCGCAAACAGCGAATTCTCTGTACGATGACTTTCATCGGCTTTCCTCTCACCATTTAGCAGGAAATGTTTGGAAAAGCGAGGTAAAAATCGAGTAGGAAGCGGAAATATCGTACTCTTTGTTCCGCGCAACGTTTCTGTCCTCCCCAGTTTTCTCTCTGTGCTCCTCCTCTACACGCATTTCCTAGCATCGGAACAAAATAATAGGAATGCCAATCAACGAAAGTTTGACGAAACGCAAAAAATTTATTGAAACGCAGTAATCACATTGTCGAAGGTCGCCGTGAGCTCGGTTTAATAAAACGCTTTTTGCCGCACCCTGCATACGTGCGGCTTTTTTCTTCCATTGCCGATCCGCGATCAATTCGTGAAAATATGAAATATGGGAATAACAGAGAGGAGAGATGCAAAGTGATAAAGAGAGAGAGAGAGAGACATATCTCGATGAAGAGTATTAGGATTTTCCGTGTGCTCTTCCCTTTTATTTTTCTCATTGTACACCTTCCGATTGTACTCTTTGACGTTTATTAATTCAACGATTGGATATCTCGAGAAAGGGAGATTCGTTTTAAACAGTCGTCTTTGTAGATATCACGGGTCGCCGTTGCACGGGGAAAGTAATTGCAATTGAAGTGGAGAATTATCCTGGTATTTATTTAAGTGTAAATTTTAATTACATCTGATGCAGAATAATGTAAATCGACTGTGTAATGTATTCGGTGATCGCGATGCTAATAACTGCGAAAAACAAGCATCGATGGAACGTGAAATTTTAATCAAATCGAGCCACTGTCGTTTCACGACTCTCAAATAAACATAGTGATACGGTACTCAAAGAGAAATCTGACCTAAACGATAGGAAACACGACACCGTTGCGAAACGTCCAACCATCCTCTTGTACGTCGATTAGTCGGAAATGCCATTCGTTTTTAGCACAATTTATAAGTTGCTCGTTTCAACGGACAACGATATCCAGTGATTCCTGCTCACTCCTCACGATTCAGTGACAGGGGATTATTAAAATGGTGGAAAATAATAATGCACTTTGCGCTAAATATACTAATATATCATTAATTCATAAAGATCTAGGTATAAGCTACATAAGTGATTACATTCAAAAATTCTCCATACGCTTTTACCAAACGTGCCATAAAAGTAAAGATAAAGCTATTAATTCCATAGGAAATTATTCTCAGGTTGACCTTAACTATAAGAAGTATAAACATAAGCGAATCATTCATTTGTTACTTAGTCTCTAGCCTTGTACTTATTGTATATTACTTCAAGTCTTCTATGATGAGACAGGTTTTTATAATTTTCCTATCATTCTTCTAAACTATAGACAATCGCGTTAATTTGTTAAAAACTTAATTTACTAATGACTGGGGTGAAAGTTAATCTTGGTACCCAGTTATCGTATCTTTATGTAATTGTTTATTATTGTATATTGTAAATAAAAAAAAAAAAAAAAAAAGAAAGTTACAAATAATTTCCCTTTCATGATTATCAATGGGGCTCGTTGTTCACTTAATCATGAAGAACAATAAATTCTCGAATGGTACTGTTTGGATGCTTTGCAGATATGTTTCTTAGACTATATGTAAGCAATATATACAAAGATTTCAACCTTCTACGTGTTCCAATCATTGTTCTACTTGTCGAAATTTACAAATAATTTACTTTAAAGGATTAACAATGGGGCTCGTAGTTCACTTAAACTTGAAGAACAAAAAATTGGCGAATTATACTGTTTGGATGCGTTGCATTTATGTTTCTTAGACTATATAGAAGCAATATATACAAAGATTTCAACCGTCTACATGTTCCATTCATTGTTCTACTTGCCGAAAGATACAAATAATTTCCGATAAAGGATTAACCATTGGGGCTCATTGTTCACTTATACTTGAAGAACAAATAATTGGCGAATTGTACTGTTTGGATGCTTTGCATATATGTTTCTTAGGCTATATAGAAGCAATATATACAAAGATTTCAACCGTCTACCTGTTCCATTCATTGTTCTCCTTGTCGAAAGTTACAAATAATTTCCGTTAAAGGATTAACAATGGGGCTCGTTGTTCACATAAACTTGAAGAACAAAAAATTGGCGAATGGTACTGCTTGGATGATTTGCATATAGGTTTCATAGACTATATAGAAGCAATATATACAAAGATTTCAACAGTCTACCTGTTCTATTCATTGTTCTACTTGTCGAAAGTTACAAATAATTTCCGATAAAGGATTAACAATGGGACTCATTGTTCACTTAAACTTGAGGAACAAAAAATTGGCGAATTGTACTGTTTGGATGCATTGCATATACGTTTCTTAGACTATATAGAAGCAATATATACAATGATTTCAACCGTCTACCTGTCAAATTCATTGTTCTACTTGTCGAAAGTTACAAATAATTTCCGTTAAAGGATTAACAATGGGGCTCGTAGTTCACTTAAACTTGAAGAACAAAAAATTGGCGAATGGTACTGTTTGGATGCTTTGCATATATGTTTCTTAGACTATATAGAAGCAATATATACAATGATTTCAACCGTCTACTTGTTCCATTCACTGTTCTACTTGTCGAAAGTTACAAATAATTTCCGTTAAAGGATTAACAATGGGGCTCGTAGTTCACTTAAATTTGAAGAACAAAAAATTGGCGTATGGTACTGTTCGGATGCTTTGCATATATGTTTATTAGACTATATAGAAGCAATATATAGAATGATTTCAACCGTCTACCTGTTCCATTCATTGTTCTACTTGTAGAAAGTTACAATTAATTTCCGTTAAAGGATTAACAATGGGGCTCGTAGTTCACTTAAACTTGAAGAACAAAAAATTCGCGAATTGTACTGTTTGGATGCTTTGCATATATGTTTCATAGACTATATAGAAGCAATATATACAAAGATTTCAACAGTCTACCTATTCTATTCATTGTTCTACTTGTAGAAAGTTACAAATAATTTCCCTTTCATGATTATCAATGGGGCTCGTAGTTCACTTAAGCATGAAAAAAAAAATTCACGAATGGTACTGTTTGGATGCTTTGCATATATGTTTCTTAGACTATACAGAAGTAATATATACAAAGATCTCAACCGTCTACCTGTTCCATTCATTGTTCTACTTGTCGAAATTTACAAATAATTTCCTTTAAAGGATTAACAATGGGGCTCGTAGTTCACTTAAACTTGAAGAACAAAAAATTCGCGAATTGTACTGTTTGGATGCTTTGCATATATGTTTCTTAGACTATATAGAAGCAATATATACAATGATTTCAACCGTCTACCTGTTCCATTCATTGTTCTACTTGTCGAAATTTACAAATAATTTCCTTTAAAGGATTAACAATTGGGCTCGTAGTTCACTTAAACTTGAAGAACAAAAAATTCGCGAATTGTACTGTTTGGATGCTTTGCATATATATTTCTTAGACTATATAGAAGCAATATATACAATGATTTCAACCGTCTACCTGTTCCATTCATTGTTCTACTTGTCGAAATTTACAAATAATTTCCGTTAAAGGATTAACAATGGGGCTCGTAGTTCACTTAAACTTGAAGAACAAAAAATTCGCGAATGGTACTGTTTGGATGCTTTGCGTACATGTTTCTTAGACTATATGGAAGCAATATGTTCAAAGATTTCAACCGTCTACGTGTTCCAATCATTGTTCTACTTGTCGAAATTTACAAATAATTTCCTTTAAAGGATTAACAATGGGGCTCGTTGTTCACTTAAACTTGAAGAACAATAAATTGGCAAATTGTACTGATTGGATGCTTTGCATATATGTTTCTTAGACTATATAGAAGCAATAAATACAATGATTTCAACCGACTACCTGTTCCATTCATTGTTCTACTTGTCGAAATATACAAATAATTTCCTTTAAAGGATTAAAAATGGGGCTCGTAGTTCACTTAAACTTGAACAACAAAAAATTGGCGAATTGTACTTTTTGGATGCTTTGCATATATGTTTCTTAGACTTTATAGAAGCAATATATAGAAAGATTTCACCCGTATACCTGTACTATTCATTGTTCTACTTGTAGAAAGTTACAAATAATTTCCGTTTCATGATTATCAATGGGGCTCGTAGTTCACTTAAACTTGAAGAACAAAAAATTGGCGAATTGTACTGTTTGGATGCTTTGCATATATATTTCTTAGACTATATAGAAGCAATATATACAATGATTTCAACCGTCTACCTGTTCCATTCATTGTTCTACTTGTCGAAATTTACAAATAATTTCCGTTAAAGGATTAACAATGGGGCTCGTAGTTCACTTAAACTTGAAGAACAAAAAATTCGCGAATGGTACTGTTTGGATGCTTTGCATATATGTTTCTTAGACTATATTGAAGCAATATATACAAAGATTTCAACCGTCTACCTGTTCCATTCATTGTTCTACTTGTCGAAAGTTACAAATAATTTCCGTTAAAGTATTAACAATGAGGCTCGTAGTTCACTTAAACTTGAACAACAAAAAATTGGCGAATTGTACTTTTTGGATGCTTTGCATATATGTTTCTTAGACTATATTGAAGCAATATATACAAAGATTTCAACCGTCTACCTGTTCCATTCATTGTTCTACTTGTCGAAAGTTACAAATAATTTCCGTTAAAGTATTAACAATGAGGCTCGTAGTTCACTTAAACTTGAACAACAAAAAATTGGCGAATTGTACTTTTTGGATGCTTTGCATATATGTTTCTTAGACTTTATAGAAGCAATAAATAGAAAGATTTCACCGGTATACCTGTACTATTAATTGTTCTACTTGTAGAAAGTTACAAATAATTTCCGTTAAAGGATTAACAATGGGGCTCGTAGTTCACTTAAACTTGAAGAACAAAAAATTCGCGAATGGTACTGTTTGGATGCTTTGCATATATGTTTCTTAGACTATATTGAAGCAATATATACAAAGATTTCAACCGTCTACCTGTTCCATTCATTGTTCTACTTGTCGAAAGTTACAAATAATTTCCGTTAAAGTATTAACAATGAGGCTCGTAGTTCACTTAAACTTGAACAACAAAAAATTGGCGAATTGTACTTTTTGGATGCTTTGCATATATGTTTCTTAGACTTTATAGAAGCAATAAATAGAAAGATTTCACCCGTATACCTGTACTATTAATTGTTCTACTTGTAGAAAGTTACAAATAATTTCCATTTCATGATTATCAATGGGGCTCGTTGTTCACTTATACTTGAAGAACAAAAAATTGGCGAATGGTACTGTTTGGATGCTTTGCATATATGTTTCTTAGACTATATAGAAGCAATATATACAAAGATTTCAACCGTCTAAGTCTTCCAATCATTGTTCTACTTGTAGAAAGTTACAATTAATTTCCGTTAAAGGATTAACAATGGGGCTCGTAGTTCACTTAAACTTGAAGAACAAAAAATTCGCGAATTGTACTGTTTGGATGCTTTGCATATATGTTTCATAGACTATATAGAAGCAATATATACAAAGATTTCAACAGTCTACCTATTCTATTCATTGTTCTACTTGTAGAAAGTTACAAATAATTTCCCTTTCATGATTATGAATGGGGCTCTTAGTTTACTTAAGCAAGAAAAAAAAAATTCACGAATGGTACTGTTTGGATGCTTTGCATATATGTTTCTTAGACTATATAGAAGCAATATATACAAAGATCTCAACCGTCTACCTGTTCCATTCATTGTTCTACTTGTCGAAATTTACAAATAATTTCCTTTAAAGGATTAACAATGGGGCTCGTAGTTCACTTAAACTTGAAGAACAAAAAATTCGCGAATTGTACTGTTTGGATGCTTTGCATATATGTTTCTTAGACTATATAGAAGCAATATATACAATGATTTCAACCGTCTACCTGTTCCATTCATTGTTCTACTTGTCGAAATTTACAAATAATTTCCTTTAAAGGATTAACAATGGGGCTCGTAGTTCACTTAAACTTGAAGAACAAAAAATTCGCGAATTGTACTGTTTGGATGCTTTGCATATATGTTTCTTAGACTATATAGAAGCAATATATAGAAAGATTTCACCCGTCTACCTGTACTATTCATTGTTCTACTTGTCGAAATATACAAATAATTTCCTTTAAAGGATTAAAAATGGGGCTCGTAGTTCACTTAAACTTGATGAACAAAAAATTGGGAATTGTACTGTTTGGATGCTTTGCATATATGTTTCTGAGACTATATAGAAGCAATATATTCAGAGATTACATCCGTCTACCTGTTCCATTCATTGTTCTACTTGTAGAAAGTTACAATTAATTTCCGTTAAAGGATTAACAACGGGGCTCGTAGTTCACTTAAACTTGAAGAACAAAAAATTCGCGAATTGTACTGTTTGGATGCTTTGCATATATGTTTCATAGACTATATAGAAGCAATATATACAAAGATTTCAACAGTCTACCTATTCTATTCATTGTTCTACTTGTAGAAAGTTACAAATAATTTCCCTTTCATGATTATGAATGGGGCTCTTAGTTTACTTAAGCAAGAAAAAAAAAATTCACGAATGGTACTGTTTGGATGCTTTGCATATATGTTTCTTAGACTATATAGAAGCAATATATACAAAGATCTCAACCGTCTACCTGTTCCATTCATTGTTCTACTTGTCGAAATTTACAAATAATTTCCTTTAAAGGATTAACAATGGGGCTCGTAGTTCACTTAAACTTGAAGAACAAAAAATTCGCGAATTGTACTGTTTGGATGCTTTGCATATATGTTTCTTAGACTATATAGAAGCAATATATACAATGATTTCAACCGTCTACCTGTTCCATTCATTGTTCTACTTGTCGAAATTTACAAATAATTTCCTTTAAAGGATTAACAATTGGGCTCGTAGTTCACTTAAACATGAAGAACAAAAAATTGGCGAATTGTACTGTTTGGATGCTTTGCATATATGTTTCTTAGACTATATAGAAGCAATATATACAATGATTTCAACCGTCTACCAGTTACATTCATTGTTCTACTTGTAGAAAGTTACAAATAATTTCCGTTTCATGATTAACAATGGGGCTCGTAGTTCACTTAAACTTGAAGAACAAAAAATTCGCGAAGTGTACTGTTTGGATGCTTTGCATATATGTTTCTTAGACTATATAGAAGCAATATATACAATGATTTCAACCGCCTACCTGTTCCATTCATTGTTCTACTTGTCGAAAGTTACAAATAATTTCCGTTAAAGGATTAACAATGGGGATCAAAGTTCACTTAAACTTGAAGAACAATAAATTGGCGAATGGTACGGTTTGGATGCTTTGCATATATGTTTCTTAGACTATATAGAAGCAGTATATACAATGATTTCAATCGTCTACCTATTCCATTCATTGTTCTACTTGCCGAAATGTACAAATAATTTCCTTTAAAGGATTAACAATGGGGCTCGTAGTTCACTTAAACTTGAAGATCAAATAATTGGCGAATTGTACTGTTTGGATGCTTTGCATATATGTTTCTTAGACTATATGGAAGCAATATATACAAAGATTTCAACCGTCTACCTGTACCATTTATTGTTCTACTTGTAGGAAGTTACA
Source organism: Cerceris ruficornis (assembly GCA_963989415.1). Lineage (NCBI taxonomy): Eukaryota > Metazoa > Arthropoda > Insecta > Hymenoptera > Crabronidae > Cerceris > Cerceris ruficornis. The sequence goes on along the minus strand of CAXDIW010000313.1, from coordinate 2,009 downwards.
AATAATTTCCATTTCATGATTATCAATGGGGCTCGCTGTTCACTTAAACTTGAAGATCAAAAAATTGGCGATTGTTACTGTTTAGATGCTTTGCATATAGGTTTCTTAGACTATATAGAAGCAACATATACAAAGATTTCAACCGTCTACCTGTTCTATTCATTGTTCTACTTGTAGAAAGTTACAAATAATTTCCGTTTCATGATTATCAATGGGGCTCGCTGTTCACTTAAACTTGAAGATCAAAAAATTGGCGATTGTTACTGTTTAGATGCTTTGCATATAGGTTTCTTAGACTATATAGAAGCAACATATACAAAGATTTCAACCGTCTACCTGTTCCATTCATTGTTCTACTTGTCGAAAATTACAAATAATTTCCGATAAAGGATTAACCATTGGGGCTCATTGTTCACTTACACTTGAAGAACAAAAAATTGGCGAATGGTACTGTTTGGATGCTTTGCATATAGGTTTCTTAGACTATATAGTAGCAACATATACAAAGATTTCAACCGTCTACCTGTTCTATTCATTGTTCTTCTTGTCGAAAGTTACAAATAATTTCCGTTTCATGATTATCAATGGGGCTCGTAGTTCACTTAAACTTGAAGAACAAAAAATTGGCGAATTGTACTGTTTGGATTCTTTGCATATATGTTTCTTAGACTATATAGAAGCAATATATAGAAAGATTTCACCCGTCTACCTGTACTATTCATTGTTCTACTTGTCGAAATATACAAATAATTTCCTTTAAAGGATTAAAAATGGGGCTCGTAGTTCACTTAAACTTGATGAACAAAAAATTGGGAATTGTACTGTTTGGATGCTTTGCATATATGTTTCTGAGACTATATAGAAGCAATATATTCAGAGATTACATCCGTCTACCTGTTCCATTCATTGTTCTACTTGTAGAAAGTTACAATTAATTTCCGTTAAAGGATTAACAATGGGGCTCGTAGTTCACTTAAACTTGAAGAACAAAAAATTCGCGAATTGTACTGTTTGGATGCTTTGCATATATGTTTCATAGACTATATAGAAGCAATATATACAAAGATTTCAACAGTCTACCTATTCTATTCATTGTTCTACTTGTAGAAAGTTACAAATAATTTCCCTTTCATGATTATGAATGGGGCTCTTAGTTTACTTAAGCAAGAAAAAAAAATTCACGAATGGTACTGTTTGGATGCTTTGCATATATGTTTCTTAGACTATATAGAAGCAATATATACAAAGATCTCAACCGTCTACCTGTTCCATTCATTGTTCTACTTGTCGAAATTTACAAATAATTTCCTTTAAAGGATTAACAATGGGGCTCGTAGTTCACTTAAACTTGAAGATCAAATAATTGGCGAATTGTACTGTTTGGATGCTTTGCATATATGTTTCTTAGACTATATGGAAGCAATATATACAAAGATTTCAACCGTCTACCTGTACCATTTATTGTTCTACTTGTAGGAAGTTACAAATAATTTCCATTTCATGATTATCAATGGGGCTCGCTGTTCACTTAAACTTGAAGATCAAAAAATTGGCGATTGTTACTGTTTAGATGCTTTGCATATAGGTTTCTTAGACTATATAGAAGCAACATATACAAAGATTTCAACCGTCTACCTGTTCTATTCATTGTTCTACTTGTAGAAAGTTACAAATAATTTCCGTTTCATGATTATCAATGGGGCTCGCTGTTCACTTAAACTTGAAGATCAAAAAATTGGCGATTGTTACTGTTTAGATGCTTTGCATATAGGTTTCTTAGACTATATAGAAGCAACATATACAAAGATTTCAACCGTCTACCTGTTCCATTCATTGTTCTACTTGTCGAAAATTACAAATAATTTCCGATAAAGGATTAACCATTGGGGCTCATTGTTCACTTACACTTGAAGAACAAAAAATTGGCGAATGGTACTGTTTGGATGCTTTGCATATAGGTTTCTTAGACTATATAGTAGCAACATATACAAAGATTTCAACCGTCTACC